>VZTA01017136.1:71759-193446 GCA_013398855.1 Mohoua ochrocephala
GCTCCGCTCCGGAGGGGAGCCCCGCGGCCCGGCAAGCCCCGCCCCGCGCCTCGGAGCGGCCAATGGGCACCCGCGGGGGGAGAAGCCGCCACGCGCGATTGGACAGACCCGCGTGCCAATCATGCAAGTTACGAGGATGGGGGGAGCTTCCCCTCCCTCTCTCCGTCCCTTCTTCCCGCGGCCGCCCAACAGGTTGCGGAGGGGAAGGCGTCGGGAGAGCGGCGGGATGAGCCTTAGCGGGGCGGGAGTGGGGAGGTGGTGGGCACGGATCGCTCTGCTGGCGCCAGCCGCCGCGGGAAGGGAGCCCTTGTATCGGGGGGAGGGCGGCGCTGCATTCCCGCAGCGGAGGAGCGCACCTCTGCCAGTCCCGGGAGCAGCGGGAGCGCACCGCCGCCCCCTGCGCTGAGCTTCTCCGCTCCCGCCTGGCTCCCGGCAGCAGCCCTAAAGCCGGGCTGTTCCCGGCTCGGCGCCGGGCAGTGCTCGGGGTTTCCCTTTCCCTCGGGGTGCGGGGCGCCAGGTGAGCGCGGGGCGGCGGCGGTGCCGCCCGGGATCCAGCGGGGACAGGAGCGGGGCTGCCCGAGAGCCCAGTTCGGATGACGGGGAACGGGGGGGCGACAAAAGTGCCCAGGGGAGAACGGGATGGGTCACACGAGGGGAAGCGGCCCGGGGCTACGGCGGAGCTGCCTGCTGGCCCCGCGGTTCTGTGCGCCACAAAGAATATTAGATAAATGCCTCCGGCGCAAAACACATCGCTTGGTACCAGTTAGTGTCCAGTGTCACTCCTCGGAGGCGGCGAGTCACAGCAGCGGGTGAATGAAAGCCTCACGGTATTCCTGCCACCTTGTGCCTGCAGTTAAAAGCACTTTAATGAGAGCCCGAAGTTGGGGTTCCTTGCCTTTAAAATTCCTGATAGCAGGCTCTTGAGTTTTGATTCAGTGTGTCTCACAGTTGCTGACATTCTTTCTTGTTCATGAAATGTGATCCCCAGTCTGGTTTAAGAAAGGTTTCTAACAACGTGAAAAATACGACAAAGCGACAGATTCCAAGACAGCTCAAGGCTGTTTCAACATTCGTGTAATTTTTTGATTCATTCTTTTAAAATGATCTTTTACACTATCCTTCAGTGGTGGAGCAGCATTATGGCATGTGATCTTGTTTATTGTATGACAAAACTCAAGTGTAGGCACCATCAGCTACATTCACATTTAAGTATTCTTTCTAATAAATAATTCAGCTTGGTTTGGGGTGGGGGGACATCATTAGACATCTACATCCAGTTCTACAACACTGGATTATTGTAATGTGTGAGATGTTTTTGTATTCTGTTACTGACATACCTGTGGAATACTGCTGAAAGCTGTTTAAATAAGCCTATGCAATAGACTTATGGACTTGGATGCTGCTGCAGGGGGTAGTAATTCTAGTACTTAAGATATCTAGCAAGTTAAGCAACACTAATACCATTTGTCTACCCTTATGAGACATTCACCCTGGATTTCAGCAGTGAATGTCTTATTTGTAAGATTCAAAGGAAGATACTTCAGTTGAGTCTCAGGCATCACTGACCAAGGCATTCCAACTATTAATTTTTCTGAGGTATTTCACTGGTTCAGAAAAAAAAGAAATCAAAAAATAGTAAAGGGATGGAGTTGCCCCATGTCTCATACAGAAATTTCTTATTTTCAGTGGATACAGGGTCTGGTTCTTTGACCTCTGTTATCTCCATCACCAAGTAGTAAATTTCCGTGTACAAACAGCAGAAGTCCTCTTTATTTTTAAGAGTTGCTGTCTTGTCAAACAAGTCAGTGAGCTCTTGTGCCACAGTCCAAGTACAAAGTGCACGACTTGCTTTATTTCTTCTTCTTTTCATAGGACAACATAAACAAGAATGCTCCAGATTACAGAATTGATGAGAATTTTGAAAGTGTTTCCCTCAGCTTGTGCTCAAATTGTACTTGAAGAAAATTCATTTTGTCTAAGTTCTGATCTAATGACGTAGATGTAAATCCAAACTGTTTTCCTACCAATTGTCCCTGAAGTTACCCTGACAAATCAGAACTAGGCCCAATAACAAGTCCATTGATCTTTTAAAATAAATTTTTAGTGAATAAAGGAACTAATATTCGACCAGGGAAAAAGAAAAAGTACATATCTTTGCATGAAAGCTTGTGGTTTTGCTATGCTACTAAACTTTATTTCCAAGTCTAAATAAAAACAGAAAGATTTAGGACACAGAAGACCTCCTCATTTAACAGAGCATTAATAAATAAATGTACTCTGGAAATCTAGTGATGAATGTTTCCTCTGAAATAAATTACCTGTGAGGTTCAGCAAGGTAAATCTATATTTTAAGACATTTGTTTACTTAAAAAAGAGTGCAAGTATATTCTTATTTTAAATGCAACCCTTCCTGGGGGCATCTGGCTTCTGCTTTTGATGATGAATCACAGATGTATTTTCCTTTTTGAAATCTGCACAAGTCACAGTTCTGTGTAAAACAAACAGAAGTTTACTGCTCTCCAAGTCTTCATTCAAATGTATAGTTAGCAAAGACTGCCCTCTGTTGATATGGCATAACATTAACTTCTAAACAGTAGCAACGCCTGATTTTTGCTATTACTTTTCATAGCTGTTTTGTACTAAATGATGTAAATAATTCCAGATATGCTCTTCAAATAAGTTAGTAAAAATGAAATAATTTCGGTTGTTAAAAGCTGGTAAAGGAGGCTAAATATGACATACAAATGTCAAGGGTTTTTAACCTTTTCCAACAGAGTGAGTATTTCATAACTTATAAGGGCAAAAAGATTTGCCATCTCTTGCCAATGCGTATTTACTGTCTTGCCAAGGAAATTAGGAGAGCAGGGGAAGAGGATGGAAATGGCAAGTGGGATTCATGGGAGTATTTGGATATTTAATTTGTTGTGTAAGTAATTTTGCTATTACAATTCAACTCTGAAGGCCATGTGGAAGCAAGGTGTACAGCATCTACTGTGCCTCAGAGCAAATGTCCATCATTCACACTATGTCAAGTAATTTGGTGTTCAAAAATCAAAAAAACAATCCTATATAAATAGTCTGCTGAAAAAAGTAAGAATTTGAAAATTTTAAATCAGCCAGCTGAGAGAGTGTTTCAGTTGTCTGTGTGTTGCTGTACTTAACCAACAACCTTTCTGTTGCTTCCATACTCTTTTTGTTCATTATTTCATTAATGACTTATTACACAAGTGGCTATTTATAAGTTATCATAGGTTTATTAACATAGGCATAGGTTTTTTGTCTGGGTATATGCAAGAGTATTGCTAAGCTGTAAGTTTCAGTCATCCTTTTCTTGCCAGGTATCTCTAGAGGCAGGTAGCTGCTGCAAGAGTTGCCCCTGAAATGTCGTCTTTGCCATCACACTCTGTAAATGGGTCATTGTCTTGAACCTGTTCTCCATTGCTTTCATGAGTTCTGTTTGAGTTCAAATATCTGTTGCCATGCAGGCAGAGATGTTCCTGAAAAATCCAACACCACTAAATCTGGCATCCGTAGTTTATTTCCGATTGTCTTGTAGTCTGAAGAAATGTAACTGGTTTCTGTCAGAATAAAGTTGCATTCCTTGATTAGTGAAACTTACACAGTCTGTTCTCAAAAATTGTTTTGGGTTGATGCTGGCGTGAATGTGGTGCTGGTTTGTACATTTCATGTACCTACAGTAAATGTGACCACATGACCTAACCAACATTCACTCCAAAACCCAATCCAAAATCACCCTCCATCTTTCTAAAGTTCTTCTGAGATTTTTGTCGTATTACCTTATGAGGTTTATTCTGCTGCTGTCCCAGTAATTGTTTTCACTTGTCTGGCCCTGGTGCTCTGCCCACCCTCCATGTTCCTATTTTTAGTTCAGCCTTGGCTCTTTGAAAACCTACTTTTCAAGTCAACTTTCTTCAAGCTCTTTCCCACTTTAGATCTCATCAGAAGCAATGTGATTTCCTTTAGGGTTTTTTTCCTCTGCGTTTTGATCACTCTCACTCTTTTTGTTTCAAAGCCAAAATACAACTTCTTGATCTATTAACAAAGGGAAAAGACTAGGTAATTTACTAGACTAAATAAGTTGTTCTATCAAACTTCTTTACCTATGGTTTATGTCTTCTGTTTGGACTCTGAAGTTTTTTTACTGTGGTTATGGAATTTATAACATTATTTTTGAATGTATACTGACGCACACATGCATGTTCTTTGATGTGTAATGAAGGCAACAAAAATGACACTATAAGGAGCATAGCTGCTTCCAAAAAATATTTTAAGACCTTAAGACCTAGAGTCTCTCTCAGATTGCTCTTGGATAAAATTGGTGACGGGTTGGAAATTTTGTTGACAGGAAGTGGCCAAGTACTGTCACCAGTGACAATGACAATTTAATCTCAATGTACAATCCAGAATAGGTACCTTTTTGTGGTTATGTATGGTGTCAGATATATTTATGTAAATTATAACTGAAATTGTGTATCAACAAGGAATTATTGGTAAAACATTTCCTTCTGGCACAGATGTTAAAGGAAGTTGAGGTGAAACTTTATTGAGAGTACAAACTGAGTACAGTTTAATATCTTTGTTGTGGCAATATCTATCTAGTGACAATATTCAGTTTAGTGTTCAGTTTATGACTTTAGGGTTGCCCCCTTATAATAAGCAAGGGAAGACTTGTACATAAAAGTAATACGTTTTAATAGATTTAACAGAAGTTGCTATGCAAATAATAGAAAAGCCTTTGACCACACAAGCCTGTCTTATCTTCTGGCCTGCCCTAGAATCAGAGCATTAGGAATACTTGCCCCAAATTAACTTTCTTATGGTAAGTCTACGAAGTAGCTTGAGAGAGAAGTTTGGCAGTTCCTGTAGAATGAAGCTGTGCATGCTGAAATTTAATTCAGAAGATGGTCTTCCTCCATCATGGGTTGCTATGGTTAATAATTTTCTTTATGTTTCGTGTTTCATGTTTAGCTGGAAGAGGAGACACTGTATTGTACCAAGTACTCACATCATGTTAAGGTGGTTCATTTGAAGAGTCAATCCATTTTTCTTTAAAGGAGTGATCTCAGTGGTTTCGAGGCTTTTATAACGTAAGCATGTCACGTTATCAAAACAATTGCAGCAATATCTGGATGAATGTTATTATCTATATTTTGGATTTCTGCTCTTTTTGTGGAAGGAGGTGTATTTGTGAGTGAGTTAATTGATGAAAATAGTGCAGTAATTCTGCAGCTGACAGAGGATTTTATTTAGTAAAAATATTTAGAATTATTTTAATTTATCTAAGCCAAGATGTTGATTTTTGCCTATTAATAGAACTTTTTTCTATCAGCTAAATATTTTTTATACACACCTATACTATAAACATGACATACTGCACATTTTATGTAGTATGCAGTCATGTTCCACGACAAAGACTGTTAAACTAGGTCCAGAACTTCAATCAAACAAGCTGTCAGGTATCCCCAAACTGAATGCTTTTAATAATTCAGGATGCTGTGGTATTTGTTATAAAATGTAACACATTTCTTTTGAGGAATGATCTCGCCATCTCTGTGTTGACCTTGGATAACTATTAAAATTGCATATCAAAGGCTGAAGAAATTGTAGTTTAATCACTTAAGATTCCCTTCACTGTAATTTTTTCTGTCCTGCTTTATAAAAGAAATTTTACTTAATCTTTGTAGCTTTGGTTGTCATAACAAAACCACCCCACACAGGCAGGTTCATCGTATTATAATTCAAACAGTATCACTGCCATATATACATTTTCCTGTGACTGTAAACTACTGCCCTTCATGTTAGACAGCCACAGGCTGGAAAGTAAATGAGAACTAAGCCTTAAGATTGTGAAGAGGACAAGAACTAGCATCCCCCCTCCCTCTTCATGTCCAGGCAGTGATATCAACCACTTACTATGTTTCCTTTCTCCATAGAGATTTCCCTACGTTAGCCGATGTTAACTTTACTTCCATTTTACACCCAACTGGAATAAATACACAGACATCTTAACCTTTTGGGTCTGATACTGAGACTTCCATTCAAATAAACCTCATATTGTCTTCGGTGAGTTTTGCCAAGGTAAGAATCACAGTCAGTTTAAAATAGGATAGATGAGGATTTTATTGATATGCAAATCATACGGATGTAGGTGTCTGTTCACCTGGATAGCTATTAAAATTAGTCATTTTTGTAGTGTTGCAAGTTGATTTCCAGACTTTTCAAACCAGTTCTCCAGAACTTTCAAATGGACCATCGATTAGTGTCAACCTATACTATGAAATAGGAGCTACTCTGGAGCAACAGCTTTTGAACCACTAGATCAAACTGATTTTGCCTTGCTAGGATTGCAGGTGTTCGTCACAGACAAAACACAGTGGTCAGCAAGTAAGAATCCCGATTTCAGGTTACATTGCATTTTGGAGGAAAGATTTTTGAAGGCATGGATAAGTACTTAGTGCCTAACTTCATCTTTCAAGTGATGTAGACATTAATTGGAAGCCAAAGAACAGCTGAGATTTGTGTTTGGAGAAAGGTATTTGCAATACGACCGAGGTACAGGTCTCTCAGAGAAAGTGCTCACCACAGAGCTGGGAACATGCAACTGGCTGCCCTTAAACAGAACCCTAAAAACCCAAAAACTTGGGCAAAGCGGTTTCAGATTTCCCATCTCATGGGAAATGCACGTGTTGAGTGTGAGAGGCAGAATATGGCTGCCTAAGCTGAAAGATCCTTTGGTACATTCCCCTTTCTAAACTTAAATTTTGTAGTTAAATGAGTTTACAGCATTTTAGTAAGGAGACAGTCCTTCAAATATACATCCAATAAGTGCATATGAGATGTGTCATTCCTCACCCCTTTGGACACAGGAAGACTGCATTCAGGCCATTTTTGGTGTCTGACTTAGACCTTGCACCTTATTTCCTCCATAGATAATATGTTAAACCAGGGTCTATCAGCCCCAATAGGAAGAGATTTGAATCACTTATTGCTGCCTTGATATTAGAAATTAAGAAATTTTGACAGCTGCCAGATAGACACCACTCCTCCTATGATCAGTGAAGTGAGGTGGGGGTTAGAGGCATCTCATCCTGTGAAAGATGTTTGAAAAGTGGTCGTCTTTCTGTCCCTGCTATGGGAAAGCTTATATTCCTGGCTCAGACTAGGTGCTTAAATCCCAAACATGCAAAATTCAATGCGATAAATGCCACTTCACACTATGAGAGATTCAAAAGCTCTAAGCCTGTTGCCTCCAGGACTTCTATTATTAAATTATTTTAAAAACATATTTTTGGGTGCACTTCCGGAAATTCTGCCAGTTCATATGTACTCATATTCCTGGAGAAGCCAAATCTAAAGTATCCTCAGGCTTGCCTGCAATGCAGCTCTCTCTAGTGCTTTGATATGGAACGGAATCCAAAGCCCAAGGGTTTTAGCACGTTCAAAGGTGCTGTGACCTTTGAGATTTCTTAGTGGTTTGTTTACAAGAAAGCAAAAATAGTTAACCATCAGTTTCAAAACATTGCCCACCATTCTGATGTCTCTGTATAACACAATTTGGTGAACCAAATTAATCCCTGACAAGTGCAATGGATTTGTATTCAGCCAAATGGCACAAAATAGAGAGAGCAAGTAGGATTTTACAGTAGGAGTTTCTGGACCTGCTTAACGACTGAACACACAACACGTGCAGCTACCTTTACCAGTTTCAAAAGCAGTTAGCTATAAAACTTATTTTCTTTAAAAAAAAAAGCTCAATTAGCAATCATACACTCCCCAAATAATGAGGGTCAGAGGCCACCAGTATCTGACCCACCATAAACTTTACTCTTGCTGTAGCATGTAAACCTGCAGTTAAGCAGGTGAACCAAGATCTTCATTGGGAGCTATGCAACAGCGTTGCCAATGGCCTTAGATAGCTAAATAAGTATTTGCAGTCAGATAACCTTAGTATTTGCAGTGTTTAGGCTATTTCCAACTATTTGCACGGAAGTAAAATTGGCAGCTTTATTTGAAAAACTCTCAGCCGGAAGGTGAGGTGTATGTGGTTGGTGTACATTCTAGATCCACTGTTCACAGAATTTTTTGAGCTGCATCGCCATCAGGCCTTCTATGCTCACTGTATTTCTATAAACAGTGCTGGGGCTTTGTGGGAGATTTTTGCTTGACATACAGCCTGTGATTACCCTGCACCCAAATAAGCACCTCTGTATCTTTGCACCGTTTCCAGACATGGCAGTGTTCCCTGTTACTGTGTAAGCCCTAGGTCTTTAGTGTTGTGCATGTAGGCTTTAAGAAACTACTTTTTTTTCCCCACCTTTTCTGTGCCAATTATGGATTAAATCCCACACTGAAAGTCCAAATCAGCACTAAACTCATCATATATATCCGTAGGAGAATTCTCCCTCCCCAGGGTTTGTCATCTATGAAAGCATTTGAATTAACCAAAATTCTCACAAAGCAAGTCCCCATTTCTCTGTGCAGTATTCCAGGCCATTGATTTATATAAAAAAAAAATTAATACCCTTATATCCTTCATAATAAGTCTAGGTTTAGATTTGCTTTTCTGCCCCTTACTGTAAACTGGTAAGAGGTTAGTAATGAATACAACACAATGTTGACCTGAGCAGTCATTCCCAGCTCAGAACCCATTTAAATGCCCCAGAAAGTTTACATTGTTTTGTCTAATAAAATATTTTGGACTTGTGGATGTTAAATTTCTTCTGTCACTTTCACTTAAAATTCTCAAGTCTGTAACTGGGAATTTTCTTATATGTCTGTTTTTCCATGACTTCACCAGGACTTTCTCAGTGATGAAGTTTTCAGCTGAGAAGCAAATGTTTCTTTCTCAGACCTTAAACCAGGCAGTCCAGAATATTGTAAAGCAATGGAAGCAATAACTAAAATAAATGGTCTGAAAGCAAATAAAGAAAAAGCATATGTGTATGATACCTGCTGAAAAAATTCCCAAAATAAATACACAAACAACGGAATCCCTACAGATCTCTCTACAAAATAAAGTGTCAGTGAGCATGGACCGTCCACTGTGATTTCATTGTTGTTACTGGGTTTATATAAAATGTCCAAATAAGATAATGAGTGATTTGCCATGAAGATTTTGAGTCTTTATGGTCTGTTTGTTTTAAGGAAGAGGTAAACCAGTTGGTATGTACAAATAAACTAGTGATTAGAGCACCTTCTCAGGAAATACTGGAGTCACTTTTAGACTTTTGACTGTCAAAGAGGACTTAAAATGTTCCTCCCAATTACCTGAACTGCCAGCTACAGAAGAGTTTTGACATGCCTTCTGTCCTTCCCAGTAAAGCTAGACTAGCAGAGAAAAGAAAGGAAGGGCCGGTTACTGTCCAATCTAATGACTGAAGACTCCACTCCCTTCACCTCAGCCCTGAAAATTAGACAAGACACAGGAAAGAAAGAAGAAATACTCTTTGGAGCTTTTCTTGCCGTGTACTTCACAAAAACCATCAATCCCCTTCAAGTGAGTGCACTCCCCCAGGACAGCAGGGAATTCAGATGAATGGAAACATCTCATTATACCTGACTGCAGATGCCTACAGTGAAGGTACTTCTGTGCTCATCGGTCCAGGCTCCTTTTGTTATCAGTGCAAAGAAAAGCTGCTTTAATTTGCAATTCATCTGACCTACCTTGGGTATCTACTTTAGAATAAGGTGAATAATGCTCTGAAAGCATCTCTGTCTCCATTTACTACAAGAAAAGCCTGGGTGAGTAGGTCAGGTGCAGTACAGGGATGAAAATAGACAGACACTTCTGAAAGAGCATCCTTTCTATCCTGAAAATGGGAACATTGGAGACATGGGACTGAATTGCCCTTTATCTGAGCAATATGCAGCTGAGCAATGTACGACAGGGAACCTGAAAACATCGCTTATATCGGAGGCTTAGTGTTTACATGTCTGTGGTTGTTAATATTTTCTCCTATGTGCTGCAATGTGGCAATAATAGCACTTAATCTTTGAAGAGGACAATATGTTATAAATCCTGAAATGCCCTGAAATTACAGTAGTCAAAGTGCATACTTCCAAAGAGAAGCAAAATTTTGTTTTGGACAGTAACTGATGAAATACTTTGAAAGACAGTGCATTTCATGTTGCTGTTCCTAATTTTGGTTTTTTTTGCAGCGCTCATGATTAGGTGCTACACCATATCTGTGTTTTTGCCTGTTATACATCGCAACAGCACAATCTCCTATAAACTATATTTGATGTGGAATGGGATAGTCTACTGTACCAACACAGATCTTGTAATAAATACTTTCCCAAGACATGTATACATATGAATATTATGTGAATATATACTTTGAATTAAGTGGAAGCCTTGTTATATTTTGCAGGAATATTTCACAGGATAAAATGCTCAAAGGTAGGCAGCCATAGGCACTTAAAGTGTTTCATTTATTTGTAAATATACAGTAAAATTGCACTGTACCTTTTCTGAATACTTGGAATACAATTTCCAGCTTAGTGAATTTCAATAGTTTAAATATTACGTAGAAAATTTACGTGAATCTCTCCAAAGAGTCAGATATTTGTAGTAAAAAAATTCTTTTTTTTTGTTTAATATTATAGCTTCTTTGGTAAGGATTTTATTTACAAAGCATTGAAGCATAGAACCTATGATGTAGATCTCTTCCCATGCCAGGTGACTATGGATGTGAGGTGACCTTGGGAGCACCCGGTTCAAGGTCTGGCAGCAGTACAAAGTGTGCTTAATTCGTTTTTATAATGGTGTTCAGTCTGACCTCAGTCCTTCAGGAAGCTTTCCCTGTTTCTGAATCAACAGCAAAGAAAACCCAGTGAGTTGTAACTCCTTTGATAGTATTCTGTAGGAATATCATCATACAGGTAGCTTGCTGCCAGACATAACTCTACTGGGTAGATTATCATGTACACCTGAAAATGAAGCTGTAATTTTCAGTGCTGTTCAGGAAAGATTGTCTATCCCTGCACAGTTTATGGTCCAGCCTTACAGCAGGTAATTGAGTTTTTTGCATCCATTTGCAAGTGATGACATCTCTTTTTTTATATATTATTATTTATTTATTCAGGATGCAGTGGTAGTTTTGGGCTTGGTCTGTGGTCTACAGCAGTCTTTAGGATCTCAGTTTCCATAGAAATAAATGAAGTTTAGGCTTGTATATACATTCATGGATTCAGCCTTTCGTCCTCATATTTTTCCAGTGCCTAACCTTGTGAAGAGCCCAGCAGCCTACTTATCAGGAAAGAATCAGAAAATTGTAGGAAAAATAGGACTAAAAAAAGGATGTCAGGTGGTCAGGTAGTCCACCTTCCTGCCCTAGGGTGGGATTAACTCAACCTAGGCCAAATACCTATTTGTCTAATCCAACAAAGCAGATTGCCCAGGGAGGCCATGCAATCTCTGCTAGTCAATCATAAATAGAGACAGTGCAGATCAAAACTTCTTGCTCTGCCTTGGAGCAACCATGCACACATGGTTCACTCAAGGAAGGACAAGCTAAATCCCAGAAGATCTTTAATGATACAGTCTAAAGGCTGAGATGTCAGTTAAACTCTTTGATGGGAATAGATCCACCTGACATGGCAAAGGAGAGACTGCAGCAAATCAGAAGGTTGCCTGTGCCAAAACATGTATCTCTACCATACGGTCTTAAAGAACATTTCTTTACATAAAAGAAACAAAACCAAGACCAAAAATAATGTTCTTTTCCGTCACCCACTTTTAAAATAGCCAATCCATCTGAAAATAAGAGTGTTAATGGAACATGTGCTGCTTTGGGAGTGGCTTCTTCTGTAATGTTCTGGCTTCGTATGTGTCCATGAAGAATCAATGTTGCTCTCTATGGCTTTGTGTTAGCAGCTCTGTTATGACCTTTTTAAAGAGAATGCAATTTTATGACTGTATTTTGCAGAAATGACAACACTCTGCTCGAAGGCATCTCAGTTTGCCTCTGTTTAAATATTTTGGCATCGGTGCTCAAGGGGCTCTAATTGGAATAACGAGAATACCCCTGTGTTACCACTGGCTGAACTTTTTTGCTGTCTTTAACTGTTAACTGTTAACTGTTTCTAGTTATTGGTACATTTTCCCAGTTGCTACATTTCACACCCACTCCCGTTGCTTTCCAAGCAGGACTAACAGGAATCTGTGTTTCTGCTCAGAAGTGTACTCCTTGGGTGGTTCTAAGCTGGTCACTTGTATTAAAAAAAGGGCTTTTTCAAAGGAAAAAAAACCAAACCAGTGGTAAAATACAGAATCTAAAATGAAAAAGGAATAGAACGCACAAGAAACGAAGCCTGTTTTATATGAAACATTACTTTTATAAGCAGTAGAGGTACAGGACCCACTACACACGTGGAGTTAGATTCATTGGCAAGCAGGGTTTTTGTATTTTTTCCTTCAAATTCTAAATACATTTATCTGCAGCAGTGTCTCCCACTAAAAAAACAACCCTAGAGATGGAAGAGTAAACAAAGGTTTCCTAATCTTGCTAAGATTCAGTGCAAATATGTGGTTCAAGCTGTATTCCAGAAGTGCTGTCTAAGGCTCTTAGATGCATATCTTAGCGCTCATGCTAAACTCTTGCATTACAGGCCACCTAAACAATGTCATCCTGTTTTCTGGCTGGAGGGGTCATAGACTTGTCCTGTAGTCCTTCCAGAGCTGTACTGCCTGAGTTTCCTTTGAAGCATCTGAAATGTGTCCAATATGTGTCCAAAACGCCATATATGTTCCTAAAAGATTCTCATAAGGCAGAGCCAGCATGATCAGTAGACTACAGGGCTCAGGAGAGAACTGATTAAACTCCCTTCCACCCAAAAGCACACACATAGAAACATCCCCCACTCCACCAATTCGATCTACTTTTATTTAAAGCAATTAATTCTGCTCTAACAAACAGTCAGGCAGAGAGAATGGGTGATACCCAGGGCTGATCAGACCACTGTCAGATATCTCTCAGGGAGTGGTCTATCTGTTAGATGTTCATAGTACTTGTGAAACATGTCATGCTGGTAGTATACAAGCTCTCAGAAAATGTTGATATAAAATCTAGTTTGCTTTAAAAAAAAAAAAAAGTAATGATAAAGTAATAATGCTGGGAAATTTAGCTACTTTGGTCTTCATGTCTTCACTCCATGTCCCTTCTCCTCCAAATTTTTTTATTAGATACCTTGAGGGATAATCAAATGCCTGAGCATAGGTGTCTAGTGCTCTCTTAGGTGTCACACACTATTGAGATATTAAACTGGGCTAGTTAATATGTTAGAGAACCTATGGAAGAGCAGCTACAGCCCTGTGAAGCACAGAAGCAAGGGAAAAAACCAAAAAGGCATGCTTAGGGACCTGAATCCCACCCCTCATATGTCTCAGATCCTCCTTTCCTGTATCAAGTTATCTGTTAGCACCTCCCTCCTAAACACGCACAGGCCGGAATTCTCAGGTGGTGAGCAGTCATTAGCAAAGCTCAGGCCAGGGACTCAACTCTGCTTCTTCACTACTGTCAGATTCAGGATTCAGCACCATCACCTGCTGTTTACCTGATCCCTCCTGCCTCAGTTTGTTAGAAACTCAAGAAACTCTCAAGAAACACTTTATGGCCTCCTCTCTTCGCTGTTAAAGCAAAAACGCAGCTCAGTCGCCACCTCACCCTGCAGCTCCTTCTCCTTTCCCTGACTCGTGACAAGTACTTGCTGCTCTCACAGTCTTAACCTGTCTGTCCTTCACTCTAACACCACGAAAGGCTGCAGCCACTCTGCTGTGCCTCTGGCACAGCGAAATAAGAGCTGCAGGCACTGGCCACTGAGAGAAGCAGAGAAGGGAGCAGCACAGACATTCCCACCCTTGGTCCAGCTCGAGCATGTTTCTTGGGATTAGGCACCCGAGCTCATGCCAGAAGGACACAAAGGAGCCCTTCTCACATGGAAAGCAGTCCTAATGATATCACATGGAATTAATTTTGCATTTTTAGGACAAGGCTGCTTGTGCCTGATGAAAATCAGAGAAATAGTAGAGAAGTATTGTAGGTAATTTCAGTAGAATCTGTGATTTGGTAATACCAGGAAAGATAAATATGCTTGACACTTTATTAGAAACAGCTGGAGAGAGTTGAAATAGCTCATTTAGATTTGACTGGGTCGTGATCTCTTGGTAAATCACACAGCTGCATGGTCAGCAGAGATGTATGGGGCTTATGTAGGCTACCAAACAAGGCCTGTAAAACACAGATCTGAGCATTGCCTGAACAAAGTAATCTCTTCAGAGCTGCAACAAGGCAAGCATGAGGTGAGGAGAGGCTACGCAGTAGGGATGTGCATGTCCTACCTCCTGCTGCTGCTCTCGAGGAACAGGGGCCTCAGGTCTGCATGAGCAGAGCCGACGGAAGGAGAGGGAGGGATAAACAGCAGGACAGGTGGATGAAGGAAGGGCAGGGTTGGGCACTCCAGATGTTAACAATTCACAGTACTCTGATTCTCGTTTGTGAAATATTGGTAGTTCTTTGAATTGGGCAGGAAAGGAGAGAGAGGTGGGGGGAAAAAACCCCAAAAGTGGCTAAGAATGGGCAAGGGAACTTACAGAAGATAAGGCAGTATGAGATAACAATTTGAATCATTAGTGACCATTTGTACACTCTTGTTGTTTCTACCACACTTTCTTGTGCTAAGTTAAAAATATCTATTTTGCTAGCAGAGGTCTCAAAAGTAGCAGTTGCAATGAAAAATTACATTGTGCCTGTTTTGAGTGGGATTTTTTCTTTGTGGTTTTAAATGCAAGGACGACTACAGCTGTTATAGTTTGTCATTAAAGCTGGAAGCTTGTGCTTGCTTTTATTATGTGCAGGCCAAGCAAAGATAACAGAGCTTAACTTTGACAGGTAATTTGACAGAGTGAGCATTAGTAGCTTGGTTTAGTGCTTTATACCAATTCAGCAAAAGGGCTTGGCTGTTCCTGCCCACAGCTATTCCTGACTTTTCTTCTCAGAAATTCTTAAATTGTCGGGAATGTACAGTAACTAAAATTTATGGTCTATTTATAGGTACAAGAACAAGTGGAAGGCCTGATAACCTTAGCAGTGCCTTTACAGTAGAGTGGAGCTCTGTTCTTTCTCATATGCACACACCCAGCAGCCAGCCCTAAATAGATTGATGTTTTCACGTGCATGCACATAAGTATCCAGTGACAGTAACAGCAGTGAACCAAGATAGACTTTCAGAGTTTTTCCATTTGGAGAGGGAATGACCTTCAGAAAGCCATCTAATCGTGATCCTGGTAGACATTACAAGCCTTTTTATAAACTCTAAAATACTTCAGTTATTAATCTCAGGAAATATAGCTTCAGTGCTTGAGGAGCTTGTTATTTTAGATAAATATATTCATCTTTTGTAACTTCCACGTCTTTTCATGTTGGTAATGTGTTTGTGACTTCTTTGCATGTTGGTTTTATTGTAAGACTCAGAAGTATTAACCCTGGAGCAATGTGATTTACACGCATTTCATTTAATATGAGACATACTTACGATGGGTCTGTTCAGGGACAGGCACAAGGTACATCCATGAGAGAAGGCATGAGACAGGCACACCAGCAACACTGCTTTGGAGCTCCTACACCAGCAGGTTCAGGGATGCAGGTCCCACATGAGGCTGGACAGAGTCAGACCTTTTGGTGCTCTCAAGCCCCTGACAGAAGCTGAGAGAGAACTTTTCTGAAGTTTGCCCGAAGAAGCATTGAAATTGCATTGTCCAATGTGAGGCATGATGGTAAGAGGTGGAGGAATTTGTCTGGAAGGCCATCAGCTGAGCCAGGCTTGCTCTACAAATCATCCTCTGGCTGCTAATGGCCCCTGTGGCACCAGACACATGAAGAGATTGTTTCTGTTTTGTTCTTAGCTGAAAAGGAAGCATTAAAGTGACCAAAGCAGAAAGCAGCAGGGACTGAGAGGTGAGCGAGTATCGCCCGAAGGTGATAAAATAAAATGGTAGTGTGGAAAGAGCAGAGGTTTCCTCCTGTTTGAACAAGGGAGGAAAGGGAGTAAAATTTGGATGTGGTCAGAAGGGTCTCCAGCAAATGGAGCCTGGAAGTGGTTCAGGATTCCTGAGCCTCTTGTATTGTCAGCTTTAAACACTGCTCGCAAAATGTGTCTCTTCTCCTTGATTTATGCAGAAGTTGACAAATGTGCAACTACTAACTAAAAAGGATCCAAAGAGCAAAATTCTGATGATGAACCTCCTGGGTCACTGTAATGCTTCGTAATGGATTTTCTGAGGGGGTCAGTTCCTTTTCTTAAAAAACCCAAGATTTTCCATTAACATTCCCTCTCTCCTCCCTTTACTCCTTCTCCTGCTAGATTAATAGATGAATAAATCTGCAAAGTCAAACATTCACAAATATGTAAATGCCAAGATGAATGTTACTTTTGCAGGAGAAGAAACCTCTGCTGGTGGTGCCACCTGCCCATGTACTCAAAGGCAGATAGCTTATTTTTCCCTCTAGTCATTGCAAAAGAGTTGTGGCCAGACCTGCGTGATCCTTGTTGAACAGTTGCCCTTACTCCCAGAGAACATCCTTGTGTACAGGTCAACCATGAATTCATTCAAGAAAATAGGGGCAAATAAATAAAATATTTACAGCTCTAGCGATCTCTCAGCTGTTTTTGTCCTTTCCTTCCATTTACCTCAGAATAATCCATGGATGAATCCAGTAACTCCAAAGGGTACTGCTATGCTCTTTGACAGATGTGTTTCAATACTTAAAATATACTGGTCGAACCCTCCCAAGTCACTTTCTGAAAGTGGTGGCAAACAAAACCTCTTCTCTTTTAATTTCTTCATGTCTGGTTTCTAGTAGGTTATGTTAAGCATGTTTTGGCATCGGGTTATGTATTTCTGAAAAGAGCAGAGTTAAAATGCATCATAAGATGGATGGCATCCACAGCTATGTGTGAGGAGGAACCTTTTTGTACCTTTGTGCATATACCAACTGGCTTTATAAGTGTGTGCTACAAATCTTGTCAAGCAGGACTGCGGGCTCAAATAAACTTTCTGGTCTCTGATCTCAAATGGAATGTTTTAGTGTAGCACTACGTGTTGTTAATTCGTGACTAAATATTTAACAGAGACATAAATTGTGGGGCCCTATTTCCTGGGCAGAAGGACATTGCTCCTATCTAAAGTTTCCAAATCACTGAAACAAATTTGATTTAGCAGTTTGGTATAACTGCTCTGTGGGCAGCTTGATGTTTTCAGTCTAGACTACAAGCATTTAAGTTAAATGTCTTCTCAGAAAGATTCAGCACATGCAATCCTCACTGAAGAGAGTGGGAAGTGATGAGCCCCTTAGAAGTGGGAATTAACACTTTGAGGGATTGTATCTTTCATATTCAATAAAGATATAAATTATTTTTACTGACTACTTCTGTGGATTTCCTTGTTTTAATCCCAAAATGAAACCATCTGCTCCCAGACGTTTTTTCCCTGTTCTCACCAACAAATTATTAAATTACCTGGAAATCTGAAAAAAGGCTAATCAATACTTAGAAATGACGTGTTTTTATGATATAGCAAATGCTGTTCTCAATTGTGTACATTGTTATAAGTAGCACAAGAGAATGCATTAACACATGAAGGGTTTGAGTTGTCCTTTTCAAATGTGGGTTTCCGCAACTCAAATAGGCACATCCAAACCAGTTATGCAAGTTCATTTGATGGCCAGACATTAAGCCAGTTTGTGAAGCTGAGCATGAGATTCATCTCATCTTAAAGCAGAAGCCTACATTTGGTGAAATGAACCTCATTTCAATGGTTAGACCTCCACTGATTGTGTTAGGAATTTAAATGTATCAGATACAGATACCAATAATCAGTTCAATGGGTCCCATTCGTGCTGCATTTAAATCATTGTCCTGCAAAGGCAGTGGGATCCCAGGGCTTTCTCTTCTTATTTTTGCGTAATAGAATGAATAAAGTAGTTCTGCAGTCCTGCAGAAAGAATGTAGAGAACAAAGATTTTTCCTTCAATTTTTGTGATGTGAATTTGTGTCATTACATTACTGCTTTTATTTCCTCCTTCCTAAATGCTCAGTTATTAGTCTTCAAAGCTAGAAAGGTCTTTTCAATTGACTGTACAAATCAAGAAAAATGACACTGCTTTATGCAAGTCTTAGAATGAAATGAAAAATTCTAATTTTGGTAAAAAAATAAAAAAAACCCCTTACCTGATTTTCAGCCTTTATTTTGTTTAAACTGTTTTTGTGTTAACTGTAGACCTCTGTTTTATTTGGGAATAGTGTTGACATCCTTAAATAGTTTGACAATGCAAATGTAGATAAGCTGGCTTGTCTTGTAGAATAATTTATCTGTCCTAAACACCACTCTTCAGATTTAAGAATTCATACACTTATGCAATTCATACTAGCTAGATGAATTAGTCTATCAGTATTAATACTCTTTCTTCTCAAGGCCAAGGAAAGCTCTAAGAAATCCTGTCCAGGAATATATCTATTTAGATGACATAATCATGCATTCTGAGCACAACTGCTGTTTCTCTCTTGCTGATAAATTCACCCTTTTCAATGTAGGAACCTCCCCTCCCTACTACTGGGGTTCCTTTTATTCTAGAAAAAAATAGAAGTAATTCAAAGCCTTCTTGTTGTTCATAAGTACACTGACTAACTCTCTATACTCATCTGTTTATGCTTCTATTGGCACAGTCTCACAATGACTAGATTCTAATTTATGGTCATGCCTATCGACTTTCTTTCCCCCTCATTTTATATTTACACTTTGTTTTCTTAATTGTGTTCCATTTTCTCCATGAGGATGGCAGTTGTGTGGGGGTTTTTTTGTTGTGTGAGGGCTTTTTTATCTTATTTTTAGTAATAGGTTTGTGTTTTTCTTCTTTTTCCAAATCTTATTTTAAGAATATAAAATAAATAGTAAAAGGTAAGCCTTTTTTTCCAAGTGGTATTTTTTCCCATGTCTGCACCCCTCATTCATTCACTTCACAATCATTCTTAGCTTTGTGGGTAGCATTAATCATTGTGACTTTCTTGTTTTCAGAGCTGAAACTAACCCAGCAGTGCTCACTCTCGCTGTCTGACTGTTAACTCAGTGACCTCTTATCATTTGTGAGGAGCTCTCGTTCCGTGTTTGCCCTTCTCAGGTATAGGACTTTAGAATTAGGAGAGTGTTGTCTCAACAGTTTGAAAATTCCAAGGCTGATTTAATATTAACAGCATAAGGACCTTCAAACATTTCCTTTCAGTTTGAGGTCCCTCACAGTGCCATGATAGATAGATGCTAAAAACTCTGAACAAAACAAGCAAACAAAAAACCCCAACACACAAGAAACAAACAACAAAAAACCCCCAGTTGGATTTGCATGCACGTGATGGGACTACAGACATCTGCACATTTGTTAGAACTGTGGTCTGTAAAGATGTGGTGTGTCTTTGTTCTCAGTTGTCTTTACCTCAGGAAAGGTGGTTCTACCTTTTCATGATGTGCTACCTCTGTTCCTACATTTTAATCACTGATCTTTTCCTAAACATGTCTTGGACACTGAATGTAACCTTCTATTTAACAGAAGGGCTCATTGTGTTCTAGTATTATTAAAAAGATTAACTTTTTTTTTAAAACTTGGCTGTTTCAATTCTTCTTTTGCATCACCAAGATTCCCCAGCAAGCCGGAAAAGGGAATCCCTTTTTAAAAAGGTTATTACTATTTTTATTTATTTTTGTTTTGTCTTAATAATTCTTCCACTATTAGAAATTATCAATATTTCTTCTGAGGAAAAAAAATAGTTGCCTTCTGAATCTTGGCAAGGTTCTGTGGTCTCTGCTGTCACATCTGCACGATGACATCTGCCTATGCCACCCCTTCCCCAGTGAGACCTGTCAGGACACTCGATCACCTTTTTGCTTGTGTACCTTTAGTGAAGCAATGGGATTCTCTGTGTAAGTACAGCACTTTGTAGCATCTGAATATAGCTAGTTTCTAGGCAGTGCTTGCTTGGGGCAAGAATAGTTAGGCCTAAATTTAAATTCCCCCTTGGAGATATGTTTTGGATATGTTTTCATGTTATGTCCCTACTGAGCTCTGCAGAAGAGTGAAGATGCTGTCTGGGAAAGGAGTAGTGAGCCAGCTGCCCAAATGGTCTCAGCTAAATAGAGAAGCTGATGAGTGTTTTTTGTCATATGCTATTTTGAGAATTACGATTTAGAGTAAATGAAAAGATAAATACAAGAAGTGTGACAGTGCTGCCAGGAATGTCCCTCCTGATGAGATGTGTCCCTAAGGTCTGTCAGTATTGTTATCAATCTCTGTGAAGCTCAGTAGCAGTAAAACTATAATTTACCATTTTCAAAAGAAATTTGTATCAACTGAGAAAAAACCTCATTCAGATGTTTGCCATTTGCTAACATTACTTTTTTTTTAGTGATAGAGAAGTTAAAATCCTTCAGCCAAAACTCACGAAAAGCTTAATCTGTGAGGATGAACACTTCGATAATGGTCAGTAGAAATTTTTGATTTTCCCTGATTAGGAACAGTATGGCTGTCTGCAAAGCACACAGGATCTCATCGGGAAGGGAAGGGAAGGGAAGGGAAGGGAAGGGAAGGGAAGGGAAGGGCATGCTGTTCCTCCTGCCATTCTGATGCTGAGAGTGTGAGCACTTGATGTGCAGACTGTACAGGTGCTCTGCCAAAGAAAGGCTCAGCAGGTAAACATTTAAACATTTAGACATCATTTAAACAAGTGTGCTGAACAGAAGACATGGAAAATAAATTTTACAGTCAAAAAATGTCTTTTTGTCTTACCAGAAACTGTTGCTCTAGAATTTGGTGTGCTTTAACACCTTCATAATGCTTCTAGGAGGAGCAAAATTTAATTGCAGCACGTTTTATGTATAGATTGCCCACAGTAATAGTAAACAATCCAGTTATCATCCCTTTCAATTCTCCATATTGATTTCCTTAAGCATGAAAATGTAAGAAATTCACCTCTTCCCCAAGCTGGCTGTAGCATTAATGACACACTCAGTTGAACTATGCTTTGAAAGTGCAAAATATCTTTTTTTTAAGGAAGGAAAAAAAAAAGAAAAATAAGTAAAGGCAGCTAGCTTTCATCAAGTCATGAGCAGCAGAGGAAAATATCATCTGGCTCAGCGTTTTCATGGGGTGCCTGCGACCCACAGAGGATGTCTGTAGCTGTTCCATGAGCCACAGCACACTTGAAATATGAGTTTGATGATAAGCATATGCTAGAGTCTCTGAAATCTTTTGAAGGTTATCAGTGTCTGAGATTCACAATTCCCTAAAACCAGAATATTTCTGGAGACAGGAGAACACAGAATTCATACCTACATTTGTGCTGTGTAGCTTGGGAAATTGCCTGGTATTTGACTGTCTGTTGGTATCACATGGATGATGACACATACTCCATTTCTGAAGTGGAAATTAAGAAAAAAAATTGACAGGAAGAAATATAAGGAATATCATAAGCACTGGGACCTAGGGATGAAAAGAGATGTTTGTGTAGGAGCTGCTTGTGGAAGTGAGTCATCCTCTGAATCCCACATCTTGGCGAGACTTTTGGGGCATTTGAGTGTCACACCAAGAAATCATACACATGCTTTTTGTTTTCCAGGAATTCTTTACAGATTTTGGAAAGCTTACAAAAGGAGATGTAGTTTTCTAAAGAAATAGCTACATGTGGTATGAGAAACCACATGGATTCCCTATAATATAAACAAACTGAATAACACATTTGAAATTATCTCTGCACCGTAGTCAGAGAAAAAAATCCCAAGTCCTGATTGAGACCAACTATTAACTTTCTGTGCTTCCTGCTTGAGATATTGCTGAGACAGAATTAACCAGTGGAGTACTTTGAAGCTGTTAAAACACTTCATTTTTAACCTTCATCAATGTGGCTATCTCAAGCAATGCCTTTGATATATCCCAAGTTTTGAGAAAAGTCCTTCTCTAGCATAAATTCACACACAAAACTATAGATGAACTGAATGTTCACACCTAATTTTGTGGGCCCTAAGAAGTCTGATAATGAAAAAAACCACTTTTTTTTCCTTCTTTAATTAAAGGAAGACCACATGTTCTATGATATGTAATCTGTGCCTCATTCTCAAAGGAAAATATTCAAACTTATTTAAACATATCTAGCACACAACCACACAGAAAATAAAACTTTCTAAGAGGCCTTCTTCTTTTTCTACCTTCCTTTTCCAGTCCCTTCTGCTTCCTTCCTCTCTACCTGTAAAATTTAGATTCGGCCAAACCAGGTCTATCTCAGATCTTTGTTTCCAGAATGTAATTTGAGAATAATTTCTCACGATCTGTCTTGAAAGTGAAACATGACACAATCCATCCAACTCCAGTTCACAGGAGTGACCTGCATGGGTTCATCCCTCAGGGAAGAAAGGCCCTGATTCTAACTCTGTCTGGTCCTACACCCCTCAGGATGCCCAGGCTCCTAATAAAAATAGTGGGAGAAAGTCATATGGCTCCTCCACCAACTAATCATCTGTCCAGGCATTCTCTTAAGGCTGGCTATAGGTTTTAGCAGACATTCAACACTCAGGAAGAAGAGCATGCTTCCCACAGATGATGAGGCCTTCACACTGAATTAAGGTCTAACCCAAGCTCTGCTCCACTAAGACCCTACAAATTTGTCCTCCACACTGCCAGGATAGATAGAAAAAAAGATGACTTAGAGAAGTTTGTTTAGTCTGGGAAGAGAAGACTGTAGGAACCATTTTTCAAATATATAACAGGATATCACAAAAAAATAAAGGAGTAAATAATTTTCCCTATCCAATGGGAAGATAACAGCTAATGGGCCTATATTGCAGCTGTGGAGAAATAGATATAAAGGGGAAAAAATCTAATTGCTAGCACATGGAAGCACAAAAATAGATTACTAAAGGAGAAAGGAGTTCCTATCGTGGTTTTAGAAGTACAGTAGATAAATTTATGTCAGAAATGACACAGGCACGTTCCTTGGGGCTGGGACTGCAACGCCTTTCAGCATATCTTCCAGATCAGCTCTCTACAAGTCTACAAATAAATAAAAATAAGCAATATATAGTCTGGAATATAAGCTCTCTCATCACATTTCACACCTGAATCACGCAAAGACAATGGAACATTTTTGAAGACAGTGAAACTTTTTTTCTTAGCAAGGTGTGCCTAGAGAGCTCCCGCAGCACCTAATTCTGCCTTTCTTATGCCCATTGTGTAAACAATGTTACTGTGAATTTAAAATTAGAAAGTAAACTTTTGGACCAAATTCTCTGCTGGTACAAATTGGCCTGGCTCCAGTTACACTCATGGACTCACGCTGGGTTTTATTTACCGTACCAGGGCCTGGCCATTTGACTTAGAGTCTCCCCTTGACTTCCCTGGCCTTTGCATCAAGTCCTCGAGCAAGACTGACTCTTAACTCATAACGTGCCGGATCCACACAGACAAGTCAAAGTGCGTCAAGATGGCTTGAACTGTGGGAGCATTCATGGCTGCGTCTAATTAAGCAAATACAGGGAGCCAGAAAAAAATGGGCAAGAGCAGTTAAATCCAGGAAGAGGTCAACCCCGTTGGTAATTAGCAGGACAATGGATCAAAGAACTCCACTTGGCACAGGAAATATTGAGCACCTCGTCTTTATAGCCGAATCTGATAAAACTTGGGTTATACATTTTCTACTAAATGAACCGGAGGCAGCGACAAACAGGAGGCTATTGTTTAACCTCTGTGGGAATTTCAGTTGGGTTATTGCATGCTTGATGGGCTACAGAAGAGCAGCCCTTATGCCACATACTGATGTAGGTCTAATGATCTCTTATCTTCACATCCATAGTTGTTACTCCAAAAGCAAAGAAAATGAAAGCCTTTCAAATAGCTTTTCCTCTAAAAAACTTCTGCCTCTGGGTTTTTTTTTTTGTGTGTTTAGTGGATTTTTTGTGTTGTCTTTCTCTTCATCTTACAAATAAATATACCCAGTGCTTTATTTTAACAGGTTTCTTGTTCCAAAGGAGTAATTCACTGGTTTTATATTACACCCTTCAAAAACTTAATCAGAAAACTCTGTTAGACAGAAAAGGTCAGAAGTAAAAGTGAAAAGAGGAAAGATCTTCAGAACCATTGTTACATTAATCCCTAGAAATTACCTTTTAGCAAATACTGCACTACTCCAGGCCTGTCCCTACTGACACTGCAATTTCAGTTCTTTCCAACAGCTTAATTAAAGGAATAACATAAACGTTGTACCTGCTGGAGTCAGTCTGAACTATGTTACCCTTTTGAATTTATGCACAGAAGTAATAAAGAGAGAACAAAATGACAACCAAACATCCAGTGCTCAAAAAAGAAAAAATTCTATTCTTTGCAGATAGCTACAACATTATGTACTCCTCACTGCTGACTGCAGATGAAAAAATATGTTTTTTGATTTCTCTCTGGAGATGCTGCTAGGTTAATCTTTGCTGGTGGCTGGAACATAAACTCTCCACACTCATTTCAGAGTCAAAAGACGGGAATAGTTCTTTCCTGGGTAAGTGCAAATACCTAGCATTATGCTCCTCCTCTGACCTCTTCTGAGATGAGACTATCTCTGTCCCTAGAATATAAAGGATAATGTTTTCTTTTTCTTTGCAGACATAAACAGCCTTTCGTTATTGTCTCCAAAGTGTTTCTGGGATCAGAAGCCATCTGAAGGGGATCAGTCAGATTCAGAACAGAAATTGTCTCCATCAGTATCAAATTCACTATAGAAGATCTGATTTTCTCTTGCTGCTCCCACCTCCTTATAGGAAATGTACCACCACTGAAAGCTGCCTTCCTGGGTTTATGGTATACTGTGTTCTGGACACTTAAAAAGGGTACAGAGATCCAAACTCATTCTCAGATAACTTCATGGAGTGTTTCCATTGCCTCGAAAGAAGTTGGACCTGCCTTAGCAGAGTCAGAGCAAAGGTAGTGCTGCAGCAGTGCTCTGACCAAACGTGGCATATTCACAAGCCCTTGGACTGCCCTAAAGTTCTGATTTTTCACTGTGAAATAACAACTTCCTTTATTTCATGGGCATTAAAGTGGAGTGGTGCACAGTTTCTAATCAAAAATTACAAAAAAGAGAAGGGAGAAAAGGAAGGATCACAAAAGTCAATTACCAGCAAAAGCCTCCATGGCAACTAAACTTACTACTTCTTTTCTTTTTAAGCCTCCTTGTACATGCCATAAGCACAAAGCATCCAGGCCTCCCTACAGTTCATTGGTGCCAAGTGGATTAGGCTGGCAGAGGCTGTGCTGGTTTAATCCCCTTTAATGCCTTGCACCTTCAGTCTGATGAGCAGCCAGACCCTTTTGCTCCAGCTCCACACTGAGCTCATCAGCAATAATGGCTTATCATTTCCATCAGCAATAGGAAACTGCTTTTCCCTGTGCTCCAGGCCCTCGTGCCCCTTTCAAAAGAGCTGAAGAAAAATACAAGCTTTCGCTGAAGTTTTCTTCCTTCTTACAGCTGCAAGTTGCCTAGTGAAGGGTAGTAACATTTATGCACATTGCCCCTGAAAAGTGTAAATGAAAACTTGGCAGCAAAAGGCCAGTTCCTGGCAAGCCCGTGAAGAATACTTTTCACGCCACAGAGAGATGGCATCCATTCACATCTGAAGTGCATCCAACCGGAGTACAACACCAAGTAGTATTTCACAGGCTTTTCTATACTCAGGGTAGAATGGGCTAGATCATGCTTGTGTTCTTGGAAGTACCAGGAGAGAAAGGGTATTTTCAGGCTGGGGAGGGTGGGGGCCCTTCAGCTCACCCAACAGAGCGTGACCTGGCCATACATCGCAAAAAACACTTCAATGGGACTTTTTATTCCTGTTACTGAGACAGAGGCAGAAATGGCAAATCATAGGAAGAGCAGAAGTAGCACTGGTAAACCCAGACACCTATCCTGTGCCCAGAGAGGCAGGGAGTGCAGAAGTGTAACACTAAGCCTGTTCTGGGGAAAGGGAAAAACTGAGTTTACTAGACAGCTGGACTCCTGCAAACCACCATTTCAGAAGCAGTTTGGTGTATAATTCCTCTGTTCTTCTGTGTGCCTTGGTAGGTATTGGTGTGTTGGAGGGCAACATACATTGCAACGTGTGGTAACCATCCTCACTCCTGCTACCCGCCCAGCCTTCCATGTTCAGCTAACTCCATGTTTTGGTACAAGGACTGGTGCCGCAAGAGACCATTTCATGCTCCACAGATGGCAGCAACTGTAAAATAATTTCCACATGCAAAGCATCGGGGCCCCCTTAAGCCAAGATCTGTCTCATAGCACTTCTCTGAGGGAGCCCAGCCTGTGGTTGTTCTCCTACTATCATTATCAGCTATGGAGGGAAAGGCATGAAAGCAAAAGTGCAAAACAGACAGAGGCATCCAAGTGAAACCTGGCTGTATAGAATAGGAATGTGATGATTTTGGCTTCTTGGTTTAAGTTGTCCTATTATTAATGTTTAGCGAAGCTGTCTCTGACAAGATCCATAAAAAAGAACTATGGATAACTTAAAGAAACCCCTATGGATGGCTCAGAAGACAAAAAGAAATATTTGTACATTTCATGAAAAAGACTGACTTAAACAGATGAATCCTCCCTCAAGTAATTTTAAGACATTTGAATGTCTTAATTCCTTTGCCCTTATTTTTCATTGTCACTTGCGTAATGGCAGCCTTTTCACAGGCAGCTATGAAAAGGAAGTTTACAAAGGTCCCATTGAGCTATGAAAATATCTTTCTTTGAGGTTTTTTGTCAGAAATCATTTTATATTAAATATAAAAGGAAATTAATAGATTTTTTTATTAACAGAAGAGAGACTGAGAACCTCTCTAATATGCATAAAATTTAGCAATCCAAAGTCCTGTTTGCTTTTGCAACATTAGCTTCACCACTCTGATGGAGAGAGTTTGGGCACCATGTTTTTAGCAGTGTTGGCATGAGAGGGATATCGAGCAGGTGAATGTAAGGACTGGCTTTTGCACTTGCTTTACTAATCACTTGCTGTTTTTAAAAATCCTCAAAACGACCTTGAGAGCAAACATAACACTCATGCCTAACATTCACCTGCTGGATATTTCTGTACTGCTGGCAGTGATTTGCATCCCAGGCAACTCTTTGCTATCAGAAATATTACCATGTTGTTCATATCCCATAAACTCTATGTTACATTATTTATTGATGAAGTCAAATATAACCCAAAAGATGTTTCTTGCCTTTATTTCTTGTAGATCACATCTCCAAAATTGTTATAAAGTGACAGAAATATCACAGCATAACAATGCAGTGAATCAGTTGTATTATTTTACAGTATGCAGCAGAGGAGAAGAAAGCTTCACTGTTATAGTACATGGATTTTTTTTTTCTGTTTTACATGATAAAGAGTCCAGATAACTACCTCAGATAAATCAGTGACAAAAAATGTGTGCCAGTAACTGGGTTTCTGGATGCCCGAGGGTTGCCAGCTTTTCCTGGGTGATTCCTGCTCGTGTGTGCTGTACTTGGCTGACAGCACTAATCTCAGCTGCTGCTGAAAGCTGTGTGGAAGAAGAAGCCTGGCAGGGTACAAGAGGGAGGCAATGGATACCAGGCTCTTTCAAAGTGAGAAAATATTAGAAGTGCCATGCTGGGCTTTGGGTGGGGCAATTCAGCAGCTGTCCTGCATAACAGCTGGGCTCATGCCAGAGCATTTTGTATGGCCCTGTGCCTTCACTGACTGTAGGGGACAGAGCCATAGTAAACTTGGCTTCACATGAGCTGTCAAGGTGACAGCTGACAATGGAAATTACCCTGGTAACAGAACAGCCCCATTGAGTTCCTGGGTTGTTGTCATTAGGACATCATTTTCTTAGTTCTTTATGCTTCCCAGCATCTAGTTTTCAGAAGTTCCACAAATATTTGGGGTTAGGAGTCAGTTCAACCAACTGTTGCTTTTAAGAAATCGGATGTCTAGGCTAAACCATGCTTATGTTTCCTTTTAAACCACTAGTTATACTGGTTATGAAGTAGGGTGTATAGAGTACATCTGGTTTGGTTTGGTTTAGTTTGGTTTTTAAATGACCTGCTTTTAAGAAAAAAATGAATTAATCTCAAGAGGAACTTCTCTATTTACTAGATGAAAAGCCAAGGAGAACATATAAATTCACCCTGGAGTAGTGACTGCTCAGCTGAATCTCTGTCCAGGCTGCACTGATGATAACAACTATGTCTCGTGTACCTATAAGGGGAGTGTGGAAACATTAACCACTGCAGACACTTAACATATCCTTTTCAATGAGCTCC
Organism: Mohoua ochrocephala; assembly: GCA_013398855.1. Taxonomy (NCBI): domain Eukaryota; kingdom Metazoa; phylum Chordata; class Aves; order Passeriformes; family Acanthizidae; genus Mohoua; species Mohoua ochrocephala. Next base: position 100,128 of record VZTA01017136.1, read on the forward strand.
TTACCACCAGAGAGGCTGTCACTTTCAGGTGGCCAAAGTCATGTACATGAATCCCGTCTCAGACACTTGTATTGCACTAATAAAAACATACGTAGAAAAATACCAAGTTTCTGTCTCCTCACGCAAGTTCATTGACTTGAGTGAGGTTACTCTGATTCACTCGAGTGGAATCCATGAATTATTAAGTTGTGCTGTCACTACATGTTTGGGAGTGAGGGACGCTTGTCTGGTCACTGAATGGTGTCCTTACTTCTCAGAATGAGGAATGGCAAGGCCAGTCAAGTTCCCCCGCCTCTAATAAATTTCCCTCATGGCGACTCAGTGTCTTCTATAACATGGCCTAAGTAAACATCCAGCAGAAAAGAAATCCTATTAACTTCAAACAACTGTGGATGAGATTCCCAGTTTGTGTGTGTGACCTATGGCAAACCAAAGTGTTTGTTGCCTCAGCAACTCAGATAAGTTTCTAAGAGAGGACCGAAGGAGTATGTCTGTCTGAAGGACAAATTATCTTGCATCAGCTTTACTTTTCCGGATGAAAAATTCCTGACCCGCAGGACCTTTGGCCATAAAACAACAAGAAGGACATTAAACATGAAATGGATTTCTTTCCGTCTTTATTGAAACGTGATGGCTTCGTTAATAAATCTCTCCTTTGAATGGGAGCTAAGACAAGCTGTGTGGTCTGTAATTATCATGATTAGCCAGTTTCCAATCTTCCACAAAGCTCAGGGTTTATCTGTGGGGGCGTTTTTACTGATATTTCTGTGAATAGTTTGAAGGAAAAACTCAGCAGTGTAGGGTATGGCTGTAACGACATTATTTTCAGCACTGTCTTTGGGCATTTGACTCTCAGCCTGTGTAGCATAATTCCCAACATTTTCCTCATCACAGAGTGGAAATAAAATTGTGTTATGTCTTCTTTGCAAATCACACACTTCTGTGCTTCATGGTTTGTTTCCCAAGAAAAGCTCTACTATCCTAGGAGAAGATATGTTCTTACTGGAAAAAAGTTATCATTTGAAGTCAATGTAAACTCCCTAAATTTGATAAGAGCTAAAATAAATGTGTATTTTATTTCTCTAAACTGGTTTAGGATGCTTGCCCAAATTGCATTTTCTTTAGCATTGTATGGATTGTGTTAATGTGTTTCCGTACATTTATGGGTTCCCAAAGATCTGAGCAGTCAGATCACGTGAATGAGACACGGAGCTCCTTCTTCCCGAGGAGTGGGCAAGCACGGTTGTGGTTCAGAAAACACAGGGCACACGTCTTCATTTGAATAGACATAGCAGCAAATAAAGATAAAATAGGTCAGTTAGAGAGCTGCTGTGAAACCAGATGTGACCAGAGGAAGGCACAGATCTCTCACAAAGGCCTTCCAGTCAGATTCATTCTGCACACGTGGTCGCCCTTGGGGGCTGTGGCCGGGCGCTGTTTTTGAAGAGCATGAGGCCCTTAACTGATGGGATCCTTTGGGCTCAGGGCTGAGCAATGCCTCAGAGCTGCTGGCTCCAGGACAGCAGGGAACAGCCGTTCCCCTTCTTCATATTCACCCTGTCAGGCAGGGCTGTGGGTAAGCCAGGTGACCTGCCACAGAGCCGCCACTGCAGCCTGGGGCACCAGGCAGTGTGGGGGCTTTCAGCTAATGCACAAACAGAAGGGATGGCCAGGCTGTGGGGGAGGTGGAAACGGGAATTAATTGTGAATCTTGAGCTCAGTGTGCATGCATGAATGCTCAGACCTGAATGACTTCCACAACTGCGCTTCAGAACTTGTCAAGTGAGAAAGAGAAGACTTTTCCTCCCCATTTTTCAACATACTTTAATGTTTTTATTATCATCTGACAGCTCAGTTACAGTTTGCCGTTGAAAAGCTTTGCATTGCATTCATTACAGAGAGCTGGCACCTAAACGTAATAATTAGCCTTATTCAGTAAAATACCTACATTCCACAGAATCACAGACAAGTCACAAACAAAACCTATCAGTAGTTTTAATCACGTAGTTCATGTATCTGGGCTTTACAGATAAATCTCCTGAAAAAATTCTTCTACCGGGAAACAGCATGTTTAAAGTGGAGAGAATAAATGAGAAGACGTGTGTTGAAGCAGGCTCTCTCATTAATTTCTTTATTGCCACATTTTTGCATGATTTTTCCCCAAATAAAGTATTTCAGAAAGTGTTTCATAAAAGGAAGTGTTTCAGGGAAAAAAGGACAGTTAAGAAATATTACTTTTCCAGCACCCACGGAGAAAGCAAGAAAAATCGCCCTGGCTCCAGAAATCCATTTGCACAATTTTTCCTTTGTCCATCCAAGTGCTATTTTTGGTAAAACTTTATATTTGTTTATGACTTTGCACAGAAACAGAGGTGAGGAAGGTGGCAAGCACTCTTGATTAGGTCTATTTCAGACACTTCATGCAAAGATTAAATTTTAGAGAAATGGATTTTCTGCTCCCCAAACTGCTATTTATTAGGATATGTTTTGAACAGAGCTCTCTGAACTGTGTTAAATACTATTTGAAAAAAAAAAGAAAAGAAGCTCCTATACATAGCCTGTGCACTGAGTTATGGGATGTGGGATGGCATATGGGACCATGCTTGTAGGGGCAGCAGCAAGGAACTCTGTATATAAGGTGGTAACTAGGTGTCTTACATACTGGCTGGTCATTACTAGTGGAACTTGAGGAAACTAAATTTAATACTTTTACATAAAAGGTAAAAACTCCCAGAAAACCACTGTATTTTTGCACAGGTCCTGCCCACATCCTCTTCTACCTCCCTCAAGCAGACACAGTAGAAAACAGAAATTGAGACAGAGAGAAAAATACAGATTCCTGGGAATATAAGGAAAACCTGTTGGCTTAAGGCAATTGTAGGTTTATGGACCTTGGCTTAAAGCCTCATTGATTATGTGGTGTGAAGAGAGAGAGAGAACATTTCATTTGTATGCCAGACTTCCCTAGGCAGGGTTTGAGGGTAGGACAAACCCACTGCTTTCTCTCAAATCTGACAATTAGGTCAGTGTGGCTGTATTCTTTAGCTATTCAACATTTGCTCTCCCTTCCCTTTTATTCCCTTTCACCTTTCCATTCCAGACGTGACCAAGAGTGTCCATGATTTAAGGCTAAAAATATTATCAGTTTCCATGTGCTGATACTCCCCAAGGTCTGTTCCCTAATGCCATGGTTTTCAGCAGAGCATAAAACTCAGGGCCCAGCCTCCTACGTACATGTAACTTCTAGAAACCAAAGCAAAACTGTGCCTTAGGTTGCCTAAATTACCTATAAATCAGACACAGAGAGACAAATTCATGAGGTTGATGATAGTGGAACTTGTGCCAATCCAGACACTTTTGCAACACCAAATTAGATTCTGACCTCAACCATTTTGTAGTGGCTGTGCAATTAATTAGCAGGTTGAGAGTAACCGTAACCCTGTATTGGCAACTCTGAGCAGTAAAAAAGGCTTCAAGGAGACTCTCAAATGAAAAATACAGTTAATACTCAACAGCTTTTTATTAAAACATTTAAAATCTGTATTATACTTTTACTGTTTATGAGGCCTTTAGGGTATTCTCTGTCACACTGTTGAAATTTATCACCTTTCTTTTTTAGCTTGGCTGTTGAATTGTAAAATGAAAGATTCTGAAACAATGAAATCATTGGCTTGTGCTATATAGTTAGAGAAATTCAGAGAAGTAGGAACCACTCCGTATAAATGTATGTATAATATTCCCAATTGATATACAAGCCTTGCCTCCATTCATCAGCTAATTCAGCTTTCCTTACTCTGTTCTTCTAGTTAATTTATACAAGTCACAGTTTCAGAGCACAGAGAGCAAAGGGAAGGCAAACTGGTGGCACATGAGTCAGATCTGGTGTACATGCCAGAAGAGGACATTTCATGTGACATGAAAGGTTCTGCCACCTTTGGCTTAAATGCTCATCCAAGCCTCCTGGTGCCACTCAGTGACAATTACCACCTTGTAACAGTGGAAGATAATGCAAAAATGAATAGAACATGAAGGTACAACAGGATTATTCTTTCCAACTAGGAACGATGTTCTGAGCTGATTACAGTTAACACACAGTGGGAAAGAGAAAACCAGAATTATACAGAATTTCCTTCCTGAGCTACTCTATTTTGGCTACCCTCAATCTGCAGTTTTTAATACTGGTAGAGCAACAGAATGAGGTAACAGAATAAAGTTCACATGGTCTCTTTCATTAGGTACCAAATGTTCAGTCTTCTAGGAAAGCACAGGCCCAAGTGTGTCCATATTGCACTTCTCTTGTGCCATGCATACAGACAGGAAGGAACGTAGTCTCCTGTGTCCCAGCGTCTCAAACGTTCAAGTAATAGAGAATTCCATTGCTCTGTGGAAAAGCCCGTGACCACTAAAAAGATGGGTGACAGATGAGCTTCGTGGCCAGAGATTTTTATGCTATAGCAGACCAAATAGTACCTGTAAAACATAGTATCAGCTAACATTTGTGGGGATGTCTGGAGAAGGAAGCTGCTGAGAAGAAATTAAAATCATTAGTGTGCAATGTAAGGTGCATTTAGTACACCAATGTACCAGTTTAAAACTTCACATAATTGATTTTATTTTCCAGCCAAAAATTGGTCAATTTACACTTTAATAATAATTTCTGGAATGTAATGTTATCATAATTTTGTATTTTTTTCTACCTTGGCAACTTTTTAGGGGAAACTAGATTTAATTCTTGGTAGTTTAGGATTTTTCCAGATTGTTAACAATTTTTCTCCATTTTGTAAGTGCTACAGAATAAATTATTTTTAAATACTAGAATTGACTATATAAATTCTTTAAGGCTTTTTAAAAAATTTATTTATTTGACCGTGTAACTCAATTGCATATGAATAGCATCCAGATATGAGTAAATCTATACATAAACAAAAAACCCTAGAAGAAATCCTAACAAAACTGGGCAACGTGTTTTGTCCAGGTCTCTGATCTGGACCAGGACTGTGATAGTACATAGCTGGACTCTCTTCAGCTCACACACAAATGAAGACACCATGAAGGTTTGCCATGCTTCTTTCAAATCCTGAAACACCCCTGGCATGCAATCAGGCAAAAGGATGCCATCGCTTCCAAAGAAGCATTTTCTTCAACCTTGTATATGAAAAAATAGGAGACTTATGTAGCCTCTGATATGGCTGCAAAATCTCTTACAAACACTTAGAAATGTTTGTTGGTTTTTTGCTTACTTAACTCAAAAATATCATGGTGTTTCAATCACAAAGTTAATCTCCGGAGTCAAGAGATGTCAAATGGGCTACCTCCTTTCTTTTGGTCAGGGGAAAGTATCCCATGGAACCTGCTTACATTTTGACCTTACCTGAACTCCAGATAAGCAATCTCGGAGTGTGCAAGTATGTGCAGTTTCCTGTTATGTGAACTTAAAGGAATTACTGAAGGTTTGCTAACCAAAGTATGCAGTCACTAAGGTGATGCGTGAATGACATTATTTAACCAAAAGAATGCTTGTTGTGGTAGATTGCCAGAGGGGAAAAAATGATACCAACTTAAATCTTTCTAACAACTATAAAGTCCTGTTTAAAAGCATTTTTCCTAAAATCATCAGTGCTATAATTTGTATGGGCTCCGTGCTTCAGTAGTAATGTCCTGCGTGTTTGCCGGGTGACTGGCACATGGATGACTCTGCTCAAACCTTCCTTCATGAAAGGCAGATGAAGGCAGAATTGTAATATTTGTTTCAGGATTAAATTTTTCAGGATAATGGGCATAATCACACCAAATTCCAGTGAATTTGTCAACCCAGTGCAAAGGTTAATTGGATGTTACTATAGATTTTGGGACTTTATTTAAAGGACTTTCCAAAAATAAGGGATTATTTTGTGCATCACAGCAGGGGAAGTTGCTGACATAACAGCCCTAAAACTGCCAGATGGTATCAGCCATTCATCACTGCTCAGTCAGACAGAATTAGACCCCAACATTGATATACAATCCAAGAAAATACCAACATGCTTTGCAGATGCAAAAAGGTTCATCTCAGCACCCCTGAAATCACTGAAAACCTAAGAATGTTCTTTTCCCTCAGAGTGCTCAAATTTGAGGGAGAGGAATTTCAAGGCCCGGGATAAAAAAGCAAGTGGATGTGTGCTAACGGCTTTGTTATAACCAATTATTTGCATATCAGGCTCTATCAGATTCTTCCACCCCTAGTAATTAATGTGCTGTAGGATCCATGTTTCGAACTTTATCGTCTGCCCATGGCTCTTGTCTCAGTTCTTCTTGTAATAGGCTGCTATCACTTTACTTTGTAGAGGCAATGATCACATCAACAAGCAACAGACAGAAATGAACCATCTAACAAAAGGTTCCTGCATTGTCTGAAGGGGTTGTTTCAAAGCATAACCACTGAAAACAAAAGGTGGGCATGTTTCTGCATCTGACACACAGTGATTTATAACGTCATGCTCAGAAGGCAACAATAATTTCTTAGCCATCTTCTTGTCTTTCTTTCTTTCTTTCTTGCCCTGCTAATTTTCCCCTCCCTTTCTTTATTTCCTCTGTTTGTTTGCAGTTTGCACTGATCTCAGATTTTTGTTGCAGAGGTCCCAGCAGTCCAAATTCCTAGCACACAACAGTATTCCCTACTTGTTTCAATAATTCTAATAAAGTTAATCTACTTAAATGGGTTAATCGACCCATTTAAGTAATGGGTTAATCAACCCAAAAAGTAATTCTGCCTTTCTGAAAAATTACGTAAGTGGTGATATTATGCCCTAGTCAACAATTTGAGGGCCTCTGCCTTTGCTCTGTTTCTGTTCTTTATGCTAGAAATAAAGACATTTTCTGCCTGTATTTCATTAAAAATAAAAATATTCAAATATGTACAGGTGGTATTCAAATGACTTAAGTTTGTTTGTCTGGAGGTCAAGTTCTTAGTCTAAACCAATTGTCCAAAAGTCAACAGAGAGATAGACCAGCTGCAAAGAGTTGTCCTACTGATCTACGATGTTTACCTTGAGAGAGGATAAATGGCTCTCTAGATATTTAAGTCTCTGCTAACTGCAGAGGTTAACTTACCAAGTAGTTTAGCCTAGATGCCTATTTCAGTTGATGAAGTTCAGAGAAATAACAGAATACCTCCCTGTGTTTTTTTCTTTGTCTCCTGGCTCTCGCACACTTGACTGCGTCACTAAAATCCATCATGGCGTTTTCAGAGAAAAAAGTTTTAGAAACTGTATTGGGTTTACATGGAAATGTTTTGGCAGTGGGAAGGGGGGCTGAAGGCGTGGCTGCAGTAAGTAGACACCAGCAGCTCCCCCATGTCAGACAGAGCCAGCTCCAACCAGCTCCAGGACAGACCCACCACTGGCCAAGGCCCAGCCCATCAGCGGCAGGGGTAGTGCTTCCGTGAAGGGAAAAGAACTGCTGCAAAACAGCAGCCATAGAGAGGAGTGAGAAAATGGGAGAGAAACAGCCCTGCAGACACCAGGGTCAGTGCAGAAAGAGGAGAAGGAGGTGCTCCCGGTGCTGGAGCAGCCTGCGGTACAGACCATGGTGAGGCAGCTGTGCCCCTGCAGCCCACGGGGGTCCATGGTGGAGCAGAGATCCACCGGCAGCCCATGGAGGACCCCACTCAGAGCAGGTGGATGCCCCAAAGGAGGCTGTGACCCACTGAGAAGGCTGTGCTGGAGCAGGATCCTGGCAGAACCTGTGGCCCTGTGGAGAGAGGAGCCTGTGCTGGAGCACGTTTGCTGACAGGACTTGTGACCCCATGGAGAACCCATGCTGGAGCAGCCTGTTCCTGAAAGACTCTTCCACTCTGTGGAAGGGACCCATGCTGGAACAGCTTGGGAAGAACTGTAGCCCATGGGAGGGACCCACACTGGAGTACATGAAGGGCTATTTCCAGTCTGTGGGACTCCCTGCTGGAGCAGGGAAGAGTGTGAGGAGGAAGGAGCATCAGAGATGGGTGATGAACTGACTGCAGCCCCCATTCCCCGTCCCTCTGTGCTGCTGGGGTGGAGAGGTAGACAAGTTGGGAGTGAAGTTGAGCCTGGAAGAAGGGAGGGGTGGGGAAAGGTGTTTTTTAGGTTTGTTAGTGTTTCTCACTATCAACTTGTCATTAATTGTCATTAAATTGAATTATTTTTCCTGAATTGAGTCTGTTTTGCCTGTGACAGTAATTGCTCTCTAATCTTCCTGTCCTTATCTCAACATACAAGTTTTTAATCTTATTTTCTACCCCATTCTATTGATGGAGAGGAACTGATAGAGCAGCTTGGTGGGCACCTGGCAGCCAGCCAAGGTCAACACTCCACATTAACTCAGTTGATACGTTTCCTCTGATAGCGGCCATCACAAGTGAACCAGCATTTAAGCCAGCATTAATCTCTGGTAGTCACACACACAGGTATCTGCTCTCACAGATGTATGCAGAGAATAAATATTCTTTCAGATGTTCTAGTTTAGTTCTGCAGATGAGGAAAATATTTTTCCTTTGCTGATGCCACTCCTATGCTTTTAGTGAGCCATCTCTTACTTCTTAGTGAAATCTAAGGAGAATTCAAAAAGTATCCGGTAAGGTCAGTGGGTTGCATTTTTGTTGACAAGTCATTTCAGAAAACTACAGTACAGTTGGAGAAAGCTGTTAATCCAAAGAAGACCTGTTATAAAAGAGCTGAACTGGCTGAACTGAATGTTTTTTTAGATCGTGTCACCAAACTCAGACTTCTAGGGCTAAAATTGACAATACCACTCCTTCATTTTTTCCTGAAAAGTTTCCAAATAATTACTTCATAGCCAATATTATGTTTCACTACCTCATCATTTCATGCTTGTTCTGAAATAATTGCAAAAAGCACACTTTACCATGTATATTATCTGATGATATACTTAATAACTGACATGCAAGTGTGGTGCCTAATGCAGGGTAAGCAGGTACTTGCCCGAACGAGATTTCTCCATGTGCTTGCTGAAGAATGGAATGTAGATGGCTCTTTGCTTCCTCCTCAACAGTCTGCAGCTCTCTAATCCTTACATTTCAGCTCTTTACATGGATGCACACAAGACAGAGCAGGCAAAGTACACTGCCCTAAGTAACTATGCAGTTAATACCACAAAATCCTAGAATTGGGAGGCTCACTTTCTAAACACCACATTACTAGAAAGATATTGAGCAGTGGAAGATTGGTCAGAAGAGTAATATAAAAATTATGAAGAGACAATCCGTTTATGGTGGAACACCAGGAGAAATTTGAATAGTTTGGCTAAGGAATGACTAAGAGTAAGACATGTTAAGTGACTCAAAATATCTAAATGTTGCCAATATTATAGGTAGAAAGATTAGTATAGTGCTTTAGAGGATAACTGAAAGTAAAAGGATGAATTTAGAAGATGGCTGAATGTGGGCAGCCAGCTTCAGAACTCTTGTCAATAAGTTTTGATCAGGCTTTCCTCAGTCTTCAAAAGCCACAAAAATAGAGGGAAAAGCACAGTCTAGAAATTGTATTTAGTTTATAAATTATTTAGTTAGTAAGATTTCCTAAAAAGAAAAATAAAATAAATTTGGAAATTGTAAAAAAATATGTAGCATACATCTTATACCCCACACAGCTTTCTATCTAAGTTTATGAAGTGATGTAAGTAAAATCTGAAAAATTAGAGATAGCAAATGAGGCAGCAGATGAACATAGCATGGAGATATGAGATTGAACTCAGGGCAGACTCAAAGATTTGATTTTCAGAGAAGGTATAATGTGATGAATGGTGCTTCAGGATGATCATAGATGAATTAGGTTATCAACCCATTCGGTTTACTTCTAGTGCAGTCTGTCAAAATCAAGCTTAGTTTGACTAGGTACTACTACAGAGAAGGCACTTTGCCCTTCTGATCTCTCCAGGAGTCAGACAGAGAAGAAAATCCAGGCGAGGAGGTATAAAACCTAGATTAGGTGACTGATAGCCAAGATGGACAGCACCAGTTAAACCATGTGCATAGATAATGTATATGTTGTTGTATTTGTCAAGATGACTAACTAGACTCTTATTGATAAAAAATACAATTATTGATATTAGGATAGTATTATATATTTACTAATCCCAGACAAATTGATTTATTCATAATGATTCTAAAAAAATAATTTATCTGTGTTGAGGTAGTCATAGTACTTTAGATCCTATCTCTGGAGATTACCAGAAATCTGTCTAACCCAAGTTCCTAAGACTAACAAAGGGAAAGTGACTTCCCATGCTTACATTATTTTAATAACTGTTAGCAAAAATAAAGGTTTTTTACTGTGCATTTTCAGGCCTTTCTATTGCAAATGTCAGACAGTCTTTGTTGCCACCTTCTGGTTTTAGTAAATATGTGTAGCTCCACAACAGCTGAGCCACATCCTGTAGCTGTCAGGTTGACATGTGACCACATCTTACCAAATCTCCATGTTTGTTGTGCAGATAATGCAGCAGTAGGTTTTGCTTTTGTCATCCCTTGTCCCCAGGACAGAAAGTGTCCTTTTCACATAGCAAACACAGACAACCAGAGAGAAAAAAAACATGGCTTAAAATCTTAGCAGTCAACTCAAAACAGAATATAGGAAGAGTTTCAACTTTACTAACTAAGCTCTGAAATGCATCTGGGTGACAAAAATCTCTGGTTGTTGTTGAAGACAAGCATTTACGTGTATTAGAAGCAAATAATTGTGCTATTTTTGCATGCCTGTATGCAAACAAGGTTTTCTTAATATGGAGTTTATTTTGAAGATAATATTTAAGGAGATAAGCTAAAAATGTTGTATTTAATCAAGTGTAACTGCCAGAGGCAATCACCTCTACCTGTTGTATGAAGGCTCTAATCTGAGCAGTAGTGCATACCCAAAGCACTCGAAGCCTCGACTCCTGATCCTGATGCTCTGCCTCATGCTGTGCCTCTGGAGGACTGGATGCAAAGTGCCACTTCCTGCCCTGCTCCATGTGGATGTGGAGTTATGACAAATCTATCGATTGTTAATCTGTTTTTCTACTGAAGAGAAAACTTAGGACAGTCATGATTCAACTCCCCAGACAGCCCAAGCTTGATTCACTGAGTGGTGCATTGCTGTTGATTATTACTGCTCTGCCAGCTGCTCAGGAGAGTGCTCACACAGTCCAGGCAAGAGTTACTGTAAAATTCACCAGACAAGCAACAAAGCAAGTTGCTCCTATTGCCCACCTGAGCCTCCTCCAAAAAATGCAGTTTTCATACTTTCAATTCTTAGAAATGATATGGAGTCTTCAGTGCTATAACGCTACAGTAAGTTATGTTAAAAATGGTTTAATTTTTTTTTTCTGGTTTTAGAGTATTGCCTGTTATGCACAGTAAATGAATTCTCCATGTCTCAATAAGTATGAATGAAAATAATGATTTCTTAGAGATAAGAGTGTGGGATTCAAGGAACACAGTACAAAGTACAGAACTATAAACAAAAGTAGATAAGAGTTTTAAAATTCTTGTACTTTGTTAGAGTTTGTGTACACTTAGAATGGAGTTTATCTCATCTAACCCCAAATATCTTAAAGTTAGGTATCTGGTCAAAGTTGAATACCCCTTCTTTAGTTCTTTGTGACTGAACTAAAGATTTCTAGAGGGTAGTTTACTTCATCCTAAAATATACGTGTAGAGAACGAGGTATCCCACATATTTATGGCAACAATATAGTGCAAAAGCCTGTATAGCAAACCTTCAGTAGGCACCTAGATTTCTTATGAATAGTGAAAGAGGGTATGGGATTTATGCTGAAAATTACTGCATTTTTCATTTAAGGACTGATGTTACTTTATAAATAAAGATTGCTTTACTTTGGGCCCTTAAACGATACAATTTTTTTTTTAATGGAGAATACATGTCACATTCTATGTCAGGATTATATGTAATATTGTTGCTACAGGTTAGTATACGTTTTTGCACTTTAAGTTTCCTTGCATGTGGTAGGAGAATGTATGTGTGTAGATTCAGAACAAAGCCATAGTCCTAAGACCCATCAGATGTTTGTCTTCCTCTGCTTTGGCCTTGGTGCTTTCACAGAGGTGTGCCTTAGTCTCTTTGCATAGAGACTTCCATGCGAAGGTAGACAGCTTCCTTCCTAATACCATGAGAATTAGATCAGGCATTTTATCCTGTTCTGTTTCCATATAAAACTTTGCATTCATAATTGAGAAATGAAAATTAAGGACATTCATTTCCTCTGTTACTTTCATTTTAGAAGCTGTGCTCAGATACGGCTCATCAGTCACAAGTATGGAGAGAGGCAGTCACAGAAAAGGTAAGAACACGTCCACAGCTTCACTGCCAAGAAGTATTACTATAACGTAGTGTGGGGAACTCTGTTTTTTTACTCCATGCCTCTAGGAGAGTTCTTTTCCTTTCCTTTGTTACTGATATTCCCATATTTCTATCCAACATCCCCCATCTCCCAAACGTCACTGTGCTCTCCTACGGCCTGTACAAGCAGCACCTGCAATGTTGATGTTGTTGGGATGTGTTATGTTACATTTGCCAGGCTATTGGTTGAAGGATCTTCATAGCACCCTTGGGTTTATCTCAACTGATTCTCACTGAGGGCAAAGCATTCCTGTGCTGCTTCCAGAAAGTTTAGCTCTCACTGCACAAGCCAAATGGAGCTAACGTGAGTGTGAATGGCAGATGTGTCCAGAACCTCAGACTGCCTGACTGAGCAGTCTGACCTGAAATGACAGGAAGGATAAGAAAATGTCCTGAAATACCATCTGAATGGGGGAGAAAAAATGTCACTGGAGAAGCCATGTGCTGACTCCTAAAAATACCACTTGGTTTGTAGTATTCATTAGAATGCAGGACTAGATAGCAGAATGAAAAAGTTATAAAATACTACTGCTGCAGATGATGTGAAAGTTGCTTTTATCCTATGGCTTTCTAAAACTCAAATGTTGGTAAGCTGTAGTTAATTTGATCCGCTGTCTGCAGCTACGGAGATATTTCTGTTTCAGCAAAAAAAGCACTTTGTAACTTTCCGAAACTATCAGGGAAATATGTAAAGCAAATGTGTTTAAATTGCCCGTCCTTATGTTGAGTCATGTCACGTTAAGAGTACCTCTTGTGTTACAAAGAAGCTTTGGGTGACATAGGCCTCCTTGTGTTTGTTTCTGCATACTTCTTCCAGAACTGTCAAACTGAGTTTCCCTTTTTTCGTACACCACAGCCTAACCCTTGGGAGGAGAGGGCTTTGAGAGCTGTCTAGGGCTTACGCTGACCTTTCTCTATTACAGCCTGCTTTTTTTCCTAAAAACATGGGTCAAAAAACAACCCCACAGAGCCATCTTGCAGTATAATACATTATATATGTGCTATTGTTAGATGACTGAGGTTACGAACGATGATGCCGATACCCTCATGAGAAACAAGAGATGAAAATCCAGACGGCAGCGTCTCGGGAAATTCTTGTCTGGGAACTTAATGTCTGAACACACTGAGCTGGAAGGAATTCATTGTGAGTGGCCATGAATGCCCATATCAGCCTCTCTACCTACAGGGAGAGTGTATAAAAAACTTGCTAGTTCTGGGGTCAAGACACGAATGAGGAAAGAAAAACAGGTCAGAAATAGGCTTGGTAGGTAGGAGAAAGATGGCTCATTATTTCACTAGCCATACCCACTATTCAATCATGTTCTTGGGACAGAAGTGAAACCCACCAAGAGTAGATTCCAGCCGGAGAATTTCCACAGCTGGAGCGGTTTCATTCATACAGACAGAGGCTGAAAATCTGGTTTGGTTGCAGAACAGTGTCTCTGCTGCAAATTTTTTAGCTTTTCCTTTGGGGGCCAGATAAGCCTCCATGTCAGTCTTTTGGATGGAGGGAGGTAAGTGAACATGCATATGGTTGAAGGAAAAGAAGGGTGCATTCAACTTTTGCAATCTTGCCACACCAGGAGTGGAACGTGGCCTAAAAACATTGAAATTATTTGCTAATATTATTTTTTTTTTTCCAAGGCATGACTACATCCATTATTTGAGGATTATAAAGTTGAAGTGAAAGCTGTAAAAACATTTCTCTCTTTGAAAAGAAAACTTTTAACCATAAATTTGGCTCCTACTTTATAATCAAGTAATTACCCCAATTTAAACTAATTGCTTATCCATCCCTCCTTGATATCCTTAAATGTATCAGTTTCTAACTTGTTCAAAAGGAACAAAGCAATGCCACATGCTTTTTGGAAAATATATATCCTTAAGGGTATAATTCTAGTGGGTTTTCCACCTTGTGAAGCCATGGTTGCAGAGTGAATATAAAAGGCTACTCAAATGCAAATGATCTTTTAGAAAAAAAATAGAAGAACCGGGTGACCAGAGAGGTGACTTCTGGGAAGGTTTTCCTAAAAAGCAGACATGCAGAGGTGTACCGCTGGCACCTACATAATGAAATGTGCAAAGCATTTAGTGTTATACATCGTGCAGAAGTATGCAGACTAACATGAAATGGTTTTTTACTGTGAGGCTTTTTCTGCTTTTGAATCCTGTGGCATTCCACAAAGGTGCATGCCTGAGAATATATTTTCTGGCATTCCTGAGCATCTGACACAGCAGCGGGATGAACTGTAAGAAAAATAAACTGTTGGTCTGAAGTCCTTCTTCAGAAACACCTGCTTAATAACAAAATATGAAAGAAACTGTAGTGTTGTGGGAGTCACCAGTTACACATCAAATTGCCAAATGTTTCACTTAGTGGCTCTCAGTCCTTTTGATTTCCCCAGGCATGCTGTGGGAGTACTTCCAGGAGGCTGAATTCTTGGCTGAATGTGGCTGAAGAGAGATCAGACCGGGACAACAGAAATATAATTTGTTAGTATGAGTTTTTCATTGCTTTTCACCAACAAAGTTTTAGGGATTTAAAATCTAGAGATAAAAGATAGCATACTTTTATTCAGCCAAATGAAACAGAGATCAAAAAATCTAACAGTTAACAGAGGGAGCTAACATATTACTTCAAAAAAACATTAACTCATGTAAAAAAAGTTATTGTATTTTATCTCACAGCAATGTCATTAGCTGACATTTATTGTTCATATTTTTTTTCTGATTTTTCTAATCAGGAAAACCATGAAATGTATACCTTCCTTCAGTGAAACTGCTGCAAAAGGTGTCTGTCTTTAAATTGATTTATTTCATATCTCTTTACTTTAAAAATGCCTGCACTACCTATATCAACTTGCTTTAAGATTTAGTGAGAGCGATGATACTGTGACAAAAATCTATGAGCCAAAATTTGAACATGACTTTCATTACTTAATTTCTGAGTTGTTGAAGGGTCAGAAATAACCCTGGAATTAACAGAGGTGGGCCAACTTAGAGCAGCAATAACTGGGTACCTTTCCTCTGGTGAGGTAGGGCAATATGTTAGGTTTGTTAACAGAGCAGCAATGCCAAAAGAGGGAATATGCTGCTGCCAGCATTGATTTAATTGTCTGCTATAGCTACTGCTGCTCTGCTGTAGAATCAAGCCCTGCACAGGGCTTGTACCAGATTATGGCAAAAACACAGCTTGAGCACGGTCTAATTGCTCTCCTGACACTGTAGCACATAAACTGCAGTTTGCCTTGCATTTTTGAAGTACCTTTGCAAGATGAAACTCCAACACTTTACTACTTGTGCTGCTATGTTACAACTCTCAGATCTGGCTGCTCTCAGGTTTAACTGTTGAGTTTGAATGCTGTGGTGAGGGCAGACGTGAGCTCTACCACCCGTCCTCTGTGCTGGATGGATGAGTTTTGATACTGATACCCACAGTAACAAGCAGAAAGATCCAGGCAAAGCCTGGTAAGCAAGCCATTTGAGACAATGGATTGTTTTGGGTAATGTATTTGCCATCTTTATAAGCGAATCTGAATTGTCAGAGCCCTGAGGATTGGGGCTGGATGCTGCTTAGAGTGTGGCTATAACATGTCACACAGGTGACTTGGTACACGTGCGACAGATACTGTTCAGTGAGGAATGGTATCTCTCAACTACTGCTTCCAGGGCGCAGAAAACTCAACTTTCTCCAGTCTATCTTGCATCTTTCTGCAAATCCTCTTTCCCATAATTCTTCCTTTCCATTGATGGCCCCAGCCTTTTATACTTGAGGAAGCAAAACTTAATTTTCCCTCTCCTACTGGAAGCTTTGAGGTGGCCAGAGCTGTGCTCAGCCAGTGAACCTCACAGAGTTGCTGAGATTACTAGTGCAGGCTCAGTGATGAATGAACATGATGTACAGCTTTCAGGAACTGGATTTTATTCAGTCAGCTGAGAGTGTGGACAGAACAGGCCCAGAGAGGTCTCTGCTCACCTCTGTGGACAGTCCCAAATTCATCCTCTGTGATGGAAAGAGATACTCAAATGAAGGGTAAGGTGGAGGTAGAAGGGAAGAAAGAAAGATGAAGGATTGCGATGAAGCCAGATGAGGAATCATTTTGGAAGAGATAAAAGAAGAAGTAAGGCATAGGACAAATCAGGACATATTTTTCAGAGATTTAAAGACAAAATCGAATCTCAAAGATAATAGACATTTGAAATTTGAGTTGCATCTGAGGCAGGCACTGCTGAAGAAGGAACAAGGGAATAGAAGAAAGAGGACATACAAGAAGTCTGTGAGAAAAATCTTTTGTGGAAAGAGAATTGGGAGAGTGTTGCTTCTCGTGTATCCTAGAAAAAGGGTCATATTTCAGTGTACCATGATCAATTCGGAATTTTTTTAACCTAATTATCTAATATATTTAGGCTTTATACTCCTGAATTCCCATGAGTTCAATGCAAATTTGGGTACCTAAGTATCTCTGCCTCTGATCTTATGCACTTAAAGTGCTATTTTGCCATAATCCAAGGTTTGCAATCTGATTTAACACGTCTCTAGACATTATGGCTTTGCAAATGGATGAGAACATGCCTTGAAACCCATGAAAAAATATTGATTATACTTATGGACTAGTGAGGAAATAACACATAAAGGTGGATATTGGTAGCATAGGGTAGGCCAGCATCTCCAGAGCAATTGTTATACAAGTCAGATGGAACAGGTCACTTCCATCACAAAAGCCTAAACCCAGCCTCAGATCCCAATCTAAAGTGCTCTCACATTTCCAAAACATAAATCATCAAGTGGAAAGTAACAACAAATGAAACAAGTCTTGATTACAGAGGAACAAACCGTTCAAACCCGGGTTTAACCAGGGATCAAACAGGCTTTACGTTGCACTTGAGTATGGCATTAGGAGAGGTACAATGAGTCATGCCAAGGCCTGTTTCAGTCTGCAAATCCCATGGTCATAAAGGAAATAAGCCTTTCCCTATTCCTCTGCATCCAATAAATCTGAGGAATGCAGGATGATGTCTCAGAAATTATAGCCTTCTTTTGAAGGAAGCAATAACTTTTAAAAAAATGGTATATGCTTTGACAGAAAAAGGAATTTAAACATATGGAAAATTGATTATAAAAAACTGGGAAGGCTTGCAACTAGCATCCTTCTCTCCTGGCAGTTTTTGCCCAAAAATAGAATGGATTACATGATGGGTTGCCCAAAAATAGAATGGGTTACATTAAAGGTTACGGCAGTGCTTGACAGCTACAGCAGTGATATAGGATCTCACCTATTTTCTGTCAAATAATGAACATTCTTGTCAATTTAATGTGGTGACTGAATAATTCCACTAGTAACATCAATAATCAAAGAGTAACTCATTTTGACAATACCTCTAAAACAATAAATAACTTGGACACTGCTGTGTATGTAAAGTATGAATAATTACAACAAAGACACATATCTAGTGCAATACAATGTATATCTTGAAATAAATGTAGGCTAAAACCAAAACACAAACTTGGCACCTTGGCAAGATGTTAATATAAGTGATACATAAAGTTTTGTAAAGCATTTATTTTACATTTTAGATCATTTTACAATGAAATCATTGCCATGCCCATATTTATAGAATTCTACCTTAAAAAAAAAAAAAGTGAATTTAGATGAAAGGAAAAGCATTAAATTCTGTAAGTGGCTTTTAGTAGCAATTCAATACATGTTATTATGCTGAACGGATTCAAGGCTGACTGTGCCTTGCAGTGGTACACACGGGTCTCACCTCAACACTTTCAGAGAAGCTGGTTTAAATAAGCCATCCTTATTTAAACAAGGTGCTTTTGAAAAAGACCATGGTTTGCTACAAGTCCTGAAGGCAAAGGAGTTTCGGGAACTCACACATGATTAAGGAGAGTTGTTGCACCCAGGTATTCAGCAATAACTTGATAATCCTGGTGATAAAATTGTAACCTTTCTTCTAACCCCATGTCACATTTGGACTTATTGGGTGTCTTAGTGTTTGCTTTCCTCTCCGAGTCTTTTTTAACCAGATCAGTGATCTGGTCCAGTTCACTGCATGGCAGCAGCATCGTTAATTTTAACAGAAAGGAGCCAACAGGTCTAGGGCAGGACACCTTCTTGCAGCAACAACATGGTTTCCACCTTCAGACATAAAAAAGAACTAATGCAGTCTGACATTTTCAAACTTAGCAGGGCTTTATTCTTAAGGTCTAGGATTAGAAAAGAACTGGAGAATCGGGTAGCAATGAATATGCATGTACAAAAGAGAGGAGTGTTACATGTCAGAGAAATGGCATAAACTCCAACTTAGGATGAACGTCCTCCACACTGCTGGCTGTCAATGCCTGTCACTGACACAAGTATTCCAGGGTAACTGAGACAGAAAAATACCATATCTGCTTCCAATGGCCTAGCCAAACCATCTGATCTCATCTCCACTACACTGTTTGCAAAGGTAGAACTTAATACAGGTCTGCAAAACCCTATGTCTCCTTCTGATACAAGAATAGATGAAAGGGAGTTACATGGAGACATCCTATAACAAAAGCAAAGCAATGAGTTTATCTTTTGTTTCATAGATGAGCAATTATTTATGGAACAGATACACATAGTTGAAAGTTTCTGGATTACTGAATGAAAGTATAATAGGAGAAAAAAAAAAATCTCACCTTTTTTCTATAATGTTAAAGGGCAGATGTCAATGCTTATGTACCTGGACTGATTCCCAGACCCTGGAAGAGCTCTGAAATATGGCTTCCCCCACTCTCCTGTTAAATGTTTTCTGCCCAGAATGTGTAAGATGCAGAGCACACCAAGCCATCCCACCTTGCAGCAGTGTCTAACTACTGCAGCAGGGAGTGTGACACAGGGCTTTGCTCTGGTGGCGTTGGTGTCAGATTCAGCTTCCAGGACCTGATTAGGCTGCTCTCTTCCTTTGCTGTGGAAATCTGTGTCCTGGGTAACGCAGTGCCTAGGGCTGCAGACCAACTAAGCCTCCTCTTTCTTCCTGCACACAAATGACTCACTTCTCCTGCAGAAGAGCAGCTTCACTACTTCCAATTCCAACTGAAATGCAACTTTGGGACAATGTGTTTCTCCAAACTAGCTCACTGAAAGAAAAGTATGAATCTCACAAACAGTAATAGCACTTAAAATAGAGAGGAACAATCTTTTGGGGATATATTTAATCATAGCATTTGTGAGCAAGGAAATTTTCAAAGAAGAATTCGAGAGAAAATAATACTGTGTTTGATACTGTGTCTTCAGAATCAATAACCTTTTTCCAGGAAAAAAAATTGCTTCAGGTGAAAGCTGTTTCTCTTGTGTTCTGATAAGGCCACTTGTGTGAAGTTAGGCTTCCTGGTGGTCACACACACCAGCTGCATTCTGTCACAGGGCTTCTCAAGAAGAAAATTTCTAACATTTCACCACTGTAGCAGCCAGCTGCAGACTTATGGCTTCACGTTTGGCATGGACTGAAAAAAACCCCAAAAACTATGGTCCATACTCTGTACTTTACTTTACCGAAAATACTCCAGAAAAGAGAGAATATGTTGAGTAGAGTCTCAAATATGAATGGAAGATTTGCATCTGCCATTAGAGCTTTAGGCAAGTTTAAAAATAAAATTCTTCAATTACAAAATATTTTTTTTTTGTTACAGATATTGGAGAAATCTGCTCTATATTGCTATATGAATTTGCTAGGGAAAAATAATCAAACCACCCAGAGGTGATGGCTGTCTCTTCCCAGGAGGGAGATTTCTTAAGGGCAAGAACACCTGCAGGCTGTTCCAAGTCTCCGGTAAGATGATTAAAATCACTGTCTGTGACAAAGGTTGTGCTGTGCAGGAACACAGCAGGGAGAGATCATTTTGTGTAACGTTCTGGTTTGCACTGGCAATAAAATTTTGGATCACGACTGTACAGAGGCAAATAAGTATCAGTGGCCCTTGCTGCAAATTATTCCTAACTATTAAATGGCCTGTGTTTTCCTGTGGTATCCTGAATTATGGCTGTTTAATGCATTCCTCTTATGTAGATACACACACTGATTTTGCCAGATCCTGTAGGTCTGGTCTGTTTATGCCACCTGAGGTGTAGCTTTGTGAAAAGGCTTTGTTTAAATCACAAACAGAAGAGCTGAGTTACTCCAAGATAGATACTCTGATTTCTGTCTGAAACACAAATAGGACCACTTTAGTAGCTCTTCTCTATTAATCTCCTATCTTTGAATCTCATCTTCTCTGATGGTCCTTTTCCCTGAGACATGACCTCCTTTGAGACCTAGTAAAAATCTCCATAAATAGAGATGCAGCAAAACATGTGAAATTTCTGGAATCCAGCTCTTCGGATGGAAAAGCACACATTCAATCAAAAGAAATGGAACAGTGAGATCTAGCTGTTGATAAACCATCAAACCCCAGTTTTCAGATACAGTCTGTGTAAATACCCTTCATCCACAGAACAAAGACAGTGTTAGTGATAGTAATACATGCCTGAAATCCAACACTGTCAAGGCTTTTTCCTCCTTGTTTCTCCCCAGCACTGATAAGTTGGTGTGCATTCCTGTACAATCTACTTGGAAGATTCAAATTACACAGTGTTTGCTGAACCTGACACTTGGCCAAAGAAGTACTTAACAGAACTAATACAGGGACCAGTGATCAAATGACAGGGTCTTGAAAAAGTGTCATTATCTATTTGATGAGTGACAACTTAAGCCTCAGTTTGCTGCTGGTCTCTTTTGAAGAACTGAGGCTCCAAAAACATAGTTCATAACTTGACCATATCCTAAGTGCTGTTAATTAATTATGTTCATATAGGCATGGGATTTTAAAATACTACCCCCCCGCCCTTTCAAGTTCAGTGCAAAAAAAGTCTCCATTCCTTTGATGCAAGGAAGTGTGTGACTAACAGAGAAAGATAGTGTTGCTATTACATGGCGATAAGAAAAGGTCACCAGTGCGGAATCCATATAATGTGTAGGAATTTTTTTCGAGAAATAAACATTTTGATCTTGAATAGAAGGTTGACTACGGGTAGCAAATGCGGCACTATAATATTGACCTTTGTTTTGTCCCCAGGATCAGAAAAAGGATTCATTCATGATCGGTCAAAGTGCAGGAAGAATCTGTAATTCTCTACCATTCACTCACAGAGATTAGGAACTGCTTTGGGCAGCTGATTTCCAATCATAGGATATTGCTGTATGTATGGAAATAAGGAGTGTTCCTCTGTAAACTCCAGCCATTCAACTTTTTTCTAGCCTAAAATCACATGCAATGCTGGAACAAAGCCAGAGAAAGCACAGTTCAACCTTCACAGCAGGTTTCCTGCTAAGCTGCAGCTGGAACAAAACTTGACTGTCCAATAAGCAGTACTTTCCCTTCTGAGTTCCTATTAAATCTAAATCTGGAGGGTTTTTTCATGGGTTTTTTTTTGGTGTGTTTGGTGTTGGGGTTGTTGTTTTTTATTTAATTTTTGGTAGTTTTTTGGGAGGGAGCTAGGAGAAGAGGTAGAGAAAATCTTCAATTGAAATCAACATACCTCTTTCTTAAGGCCCTACAAATGCTGGCATGACAAACTTGCAGTGTGATGTGCTCCTTCTATCTGCAGTACTACTTCGGTGCCCTCCTTTATCTCAGTTGCTGAAATTTGTCATTGCTCTGATCCTCCTGGAAATGTGGAGAGCAGGCTGAGGGATTGCCTCCCTCACCTCCTGTCATCAGCACTGATTTGTAGACCCCCGTCTGCCTATCAAGGAGCTGTCTCCCTCTCATACCCAAGACAGAAAGCTGTCTTGGGCAGCAAGCCAGATGCATTTTAGTTTTGTTTCTCATCCTCTCATGCAGCTCTTTAGGTTAGCTGCTTAAAACATGGTGTAGCGATCAGATTTATTATTTGACTTTGTAATCTTAATACATGATGCAGCCACCAGATTTATTATTCAACTTGTAATTTTTTTTTCCCCTCTAGAAAGTATTTTCCTAGTGCTGTTTTGTGACATTTTGAATATGGCACATGTGAACCTCAAATAATATAACCAGTGTCCTGTCTCCACAGTGCCCTATTGCAGAGAACAGGGAAACACTATGGAAGCTCTTTCAGCTTGTTTTCTTATAATAATTTCTCTTCAGTGGTGCAATACCTATTTTCAACAGCTCAAGGGCTACCCCTGCTCTGGATGTCAGCTCAGGGGTGGCAGCTCAGGCTGCCCTTACTCGGTCAGAGGCCGGGAGTTCAAAACACAGAGAGATACTTCCCTCTGCTGGGCATGTTTATAAACCGGTGCAGCATAAAAGTTAAAAAAACCCCAAGTGGTCTCCTTCTGTGTTTGACCCCTCAAGGTCCAGGTAAATAATCACAGCTTTTAGCTCTGTGCATCTAAATGTAGATGTTTCCACATGCCTCTGGAGGCACCTGCCTTTCTCCATTGGCTGGATAAGGAATCGAGCTCACTAACATTATCTATTGTAGTTGTACGCCTCATGTAGGTAGCAAGCACCATCCTATTGCTCCCAAATACTTTAACTGGAGGTCAGCATCATCAGAAATTCCAAGTTCATGTAAATATCTCTGAAAAATTTTACTGGCTTGTATGATTATTTGCAAATATGGGGTGGATCCTGAGTTTGTCTCAGAAACATAAAGCTCTGTGCTCAAGATTAGTGTATTGAGGTGAATACTGGGAAACTGGGCCATCATTTGTAGGATGTGCCATAGGCTCTGAGGAAGAAGTGTTGCAAGGTTGGATTTTGGACTATTTGCAAATCACTGCTAGGAAACCATAGCAAACTGTTCTCCCTGGGCCTCCAGTTTGTTTAGTGGGCAATTGATTAATATGTATATTAGGATGGGGTAGTTCAGCATTTTAGTCAGATGTTAGATGTGGATATTTTCTTGAATGTCAGCTATTCTTGTGCTGAAGAAAAACAGTAAAGAGAGTCAAAAAGTGTTTGCAAGCAAACAACTGGTTAAAGACTGAAAGGGTTTCCAGACCACTGTAGAATTTTGGCATGTTTTTTCAGTAGAATAATTTACATTGCTGTTCATGTAAGTAGAGTTTAGATGATGTAGCAGTTTAGCAGCTGGGATTCACTGCATTTCTCCATACTCAGTGAATTTTTTTTTCCATGTTGTCAGTTTATTTCATAAAGGTCATATTTTGCAGACTGACTGGGGATTTTGATATAGTATAAGGATTTACATTTTTATGAGTGCTCAAGAACTTTTATTGCTGAACATATTGTAGAGAAGTTGAGTATGCTTCAGCAATTTATATTATGGTCCACAGATGGAAGAAATATTCAGGCAATAGAAAGGAATCAGACTCTCCATTTTATGTTGATTATTCAGCTAGTCCTGTGTCCCAACAACATTCTGCAATCCAGATTGATTAATTTATGATCATTGCTTCACAAATTAAAGCACAACCCTAAAATAGCAGAAATTTTTATCAGCTCTATTCATTTTGCCTTTATTGCAATATCATCTGTCAAGAAAATAAGTTCTTCTGTTTTATTGAGTGACACCTACAGTTCAGGCTTTGTTTCATTATGCTATACCCAGAAAAAAACATTATCCCCACTGTTTTTAGGAAGCTGTTTGTTGTTTCAATGTCAACCACAAGTTCTCACTTTCCTAAAACTATTGAACTGCAGTTCTGCTGGATTGTTGTCAATTTCCTTCCCCACAGATTGCTTCAGTCCATGAGCCACAATTATTTAATATGATCACATCAAAAGTCAGGTTCCCCCTTTACCTTAGACATGAATACATGGATCTGGTCCTTTCGTGTCTGATTATTGACAACTGTAGAGTTTCCCCATCTTTGACTTTCTATAATTGCCTTCAAATTGAGACAAATTTATAAATTTATCTCAGTTTATTGACAATTAGGAATTTTTATTTACTCATATACTTGCTGTATGATAACATCAGGTAGCAACAAGGTGGCTGGCAATGCCACTTAAGCGGAGTGAGTAACGATGCACACAGTCAGGTTGGCTCGCCCAGTAGCTCTTGAATGGTTTTGACATAAGCTCTGTGAATATCAGAAGAGTTAGGATATATGGTACCTTAACTATTGGAGAAAAGGCTATCCCCTGAACATAGTGTAGAACAGGAGATTGATTCTCACAAAATATTTTCACAAGTGAAAGAAGCTGATGGGGTAATTTTAGCTTTAGAAGAAAACTGCTGCAGATAAGGAATTGTAAGTACAAGTTGCTATTAATTCTCTCTCACTTTGTAACCAACTGATCTCTCAGGAATCCCCACTCCTCCAGCTAAGCATTTCATTCCTGTCATCTCTGTCACAGGCTACCGGGCTGCAAGACTACAACACTATATGCAACTGAGCACCAGAATAAAATAAACTCCACCTGCTAATACTCGACTTGTTATTTTCAATATTCTAACACATCCTTTGACTTTTATTAGCAAGAAACTTTGGATTTTGCATTAATCATAAACAGTTTGCCTTGTGTTTTTAATGTACTTTCATTCAGTTGCAGTCTTCCACTTCCCAGCTTTCACTATTTTCAAGTGAGTCAGAGTGGAGGCATTTAATTTTGAATAGACTCTTCTCAGCATGCTGGAAACAAACACAGGAAAGAATCCCTTTTAAATCCTCCTCTTCTTCCCAATATCCTTGAACTTAATAGAATCTCATCATAAACTCTTAAAAGACATTCTCTCTTAGTGTGCTGTATTGAGACTGAGCAGCCTGTAAAAGATAAAAAAACAAAGCATGAGGCATTACTGAAAGGTACCCCAAAGTATTGTAATTTCATTTCAGCAGTAATTCCAAATTGCAGCAAATACAGATCAGAAGTTACCTACCATCATACATTGCAAAAGAGGCAGATTCTCTCTCTTGCCAAATAGCAACAATCTCTCTCTGCTCTGACAAGTTTAGCAAATTAGATTAGTTAGACTCCTTACCTTCAATTTCTAAACTATTCAAAACCACAATTATTTAGATAAAGTACAACTTAAGTACCCAGGAATAAATACGAAGCAGTGAAAAGAATGACCTGAATTAGTCCTGAGAGTTCAGTTATATTCTGTGTAGTTCTATAGGGGACATATCGAGACCTTAATAGAGAAAAGATAAGTTGAAAACGTTTTGCACAAATAATGAAATAAATTAATGCTTTAGAATGCTGTAAAAAAAAATTCCAAGGCTTGTAGAAAGTTCATATCTGTGAAGTTTTTCAAATTAATTTATTACTAGCACAATAAAATTGCTGTGTTTTATTTCATTGATTAACTCCTTCTGAGTCTGGCAGATCTTTCCTAGGAAGGCAAAGTTTTGGTTGCATTCCTTGAGAATGTAATTACACAAGATTAGATTAGAATTTAGATGCCAGCACCCGAACTGGCAACGTGGAGAGCTGCATTAAGCAGATTTCAGTTCTTCACTGGGCTTTTTTGTGTGTCTCATGTCAACATATGTGCACATGCTTGTCCTCTCCAAAGGTACAAACCAGTTTCACAGTGGTAAACATATTAAACAGGAGCACAGACTTTAAAAAAATCACATCATAAACTCCATCTAAATTAAATAGCCAGAAAGGCACTGAAACAGCACTTGAAATAATTTCTTTAAAGTGAGGCGTGTATACAGTTAAAATCGGGTGGTTGCAAAGCAGATAGACAGGTTTGTTCAGATTTGTTGCTTGTTCAGCAACATTAGGTCATCTCAGCCAGACTCTAGTTTACTGTCTAATGAATAACAGCACTAGAATATTTATACAAACCTGTCACTATTTAAGAAAAGGAAACTTATTTTTAATATAAATAAAGATATAAATGAGAGATTTCCAGGTAATGAAGTCCTGGATGGGGAAAAGTAGGAAAGATTTTTTGTTTAAACACATTAATACCTAATAAAATTTTGCTTCCTGACACAAAGCCCTAGCTCTGAACTTGAAGATTGTTGACCCTGTCTACACAGGCTCAGGATAGCACCAAAGAGCTGACCTAACCCACGGTGTGCAGCCAAACCCTGCCTAGCACACCTTGACAAGATCAGACCATTTTGCAAACATGACAGCTGGAGAATTTTCCACACTTTCTGTTCAGCCTCATCTTACTGTTGATAGCAGTGTGCAGGATTTGGGAGAGACTTCAGATCCCCTGCAAATCACAAATGCATCCACACAGGGATGTACTCCTCCTCATGCCAGGGGTACGGAAGAAGGACGATCAGGTGTCATCATCACTTTAATACTGAGCTGTCTGCTTTGTGGTGTGCTCTGGAGGTACATTTAAGTCTCAAAGTACTTTAGAGCTCTTTCAAAAGGCTGAGATTTATGGAGCTGTGTGATACAGAGTCATCTTATTGACTGATGTAGAAAACCAAGAGCATAAAACTAAAGGAAGTCCTGTGGTTTGTCACAAATGAAATTATTGCAGCTCTGTCAGTATTAACTGTGGAGATTTGGACATTTACCAGCGTAGTTGCCAGATTCAGCAAGCTTATGGCTAAATGATCTCAATTCTTTCCTGTTACTACTGAGTCAATCATTCTGAGATATTGTGTTGTGCGGAAGAAACCTCCAACTCTGATACGGGAAAAGAAAAATATCTTTTTTAGCCTGAAAACAAATATAATACTCCGGCAGACAGACAGACATCTATTGACTGCTTTTGTTTTACACACTGAAGAATAACTTGTTTAGTTTTTAAAAATAACATTTGATTCAACCTGAGAAGACTGATTTGATCTCAGTAGAAGTGTTTGTCAGCAGAATGCATATGGAAGTAATTCACTACCTGTTATTAAAGGTTATGTCAATTCCTAACACATAGAATAAAATTTTAGTGTTGAGGTTTATGTTCCTGCTTTACATGTTATTTATAATCTTTTGGAAAAAGGTCCAAGTCTTAAATTTGCTAGAATATAGCTTTACTTGTATTTCTTTAAAATACACAATATGGAAATTTGTACGTTCATTATTTTTAAAAAATATAATAAAATTTTAGTTTCAGGATCTTTTATGGTTAATGAAAACAAAAAGGCATCACAGAACAAGTCAAGGCAGTATTCAAATAAAGATTGTACATGACAAGAACATCTCTGGAAACCGAATTTGCTAGGTAATTAGCACATTCTGTGACACTTTGCTAAAGCATATCAAGACCACTCTCTGCCTGTGTTCTTTTTATGTCTTGAGAAGAATATAAAAAGAAAGTAGAGATCAGATTTAATTATCACTTCTTCATGTTAGAACTGATTAGCATTTGCATATTTCCACATGGAATCTCTTTTGTAACAGAAACACTTGAGCTATGATAATATCATAGAGGTCAAAGTGCCTTTAAACTAGTACAAATGAAAACTAAATTTTATTTGTCTTTCTTCTGGTTTAAGCTGTTGACAGTAATTGAATTTGTATTGAATATTCAAATTATTAAAGCATGTCTATATTGTTATTAACTTGGAATTTAACTCCTCTAAAATACTACTGAGTAATGTTTGAGGGTGAATGAGGACAGCTTTTAAACGGTTTTATTTCTCCTATGATCATCTCTCCTGAGAAAATAGTAAAATATGGAATATAAGGGCAATAAATTGGCCTGTGGTGGCTGAATTGTATGTGACTTGGCACCAGTGCAGGCAGAAGATGCTCAGCATCAAAGGCTGGGGGAGAGGTTTCTGCATTCATCTGTAACTGCTCTACCAGAAGCAGGTGTTGCAATGCTGGGTCAAAATCACCGTTGTGCATTTATCTTCCAGTGTATGAGTTCATAGAAAATTAGTATTAAATGGTAATAGTATTTGAAGGGTAATCTCTGTCTTCCACTGATTTAATACCACTCGATTTCAGGAAATATCTTCCTGTTGAGTATCAATATAATTTGTCAAACATTAATAAAGGCAAATATGAATCCCTAAACCTTTGTTATGTATAGGCAGTGTCTTTCAGAATTGAAATGCTTGATCTTCTGAGGCTTCATTCTGTCTGCAGATCCTGCTATTTGTGTCTGGGGACAGATGTTCCCCATGCAGTGGCAATTTCACAGCTTTACTAGTTGAGTACGTGTGCTCCCATGGCCTGTAAATGTGCATTAATGCTTTGGGCAATGATAGCAGCCGTGTTTTCGTTCCACTAGCATCTTTTCTCATATTAAAATTTGTGCTTGAGGTGCAATTTTGTGTTATTTGTAGATGCAGAGTCCTAATCTGTGGATATAGGCTGAGTGATGACATTTTGCCATAGAAAGGTATGGGAACAGTTTCATTAGGGAAATAATTATAAAGGCCAAGAATTTTGTGCATGAACCATAGTTTTAGGGTCTACTTTTTAGATGCTTTATAGAAGGTTTATACAAAGGGCCTTGATTTTCAAAGGGGAATAAGGAGGACTGATTAAATCCTCCTGATAGAAGTCCTTGAAGACAGACTTGTGAACACAAGAAGTAAAAGGGAAGATGTTAAATCTTCATAGAGAAGTCTGTCAGCAGTCAATACCTTAACTCTTACTTACAACTGCTTCTCCTGGCATAGTAAATTTAAAACAGAATCACGTGAAAATGAATCTAAATATTAACAGAATAATATGTTTACTCTTAGATGTGTATTGCTGTACGCATGCATTTTAAAAACAGCTTTCTACAAATAAGGATAAAAAAATTCATTTTCATTTAAACGTAGTTTGAGAAATCCTGAAAGGTAACATCACGAAAAGGGACCATCAACAAATCTGTGTACCTTCCAGATTAACAATATACCTTTAAACACTAGTCCCACAGAGTTCAGGATTCTCAGCATTATTGACTGCTGCACATATTTTCTCACCTTGTCTTTCGTGGATCCTAGCTGTGCTTTCTATTTCTATCAGTTTCATTAATACTCAGACATACTCAGCCTCCTCTGCAACACAGTTTTGCTCTGACTTTTAAAATGCCTCCCAGAACTATCCTGTTTATTCTTCTACTCAAGACCTCTATTCCTGTTTGCTCTCTGCATATATCCTCATGGTTCCTTCCCCTCCAAGGCTTAAATCTCTCATCCACAAAATACTGAAACTCTGGATTGTGCTGCAGTTGAATATCAGACCTTTTTTTAGCACACTGCTGTAAGTTATGTCACCTTTCAACCATCTTTTTCTGTATCATGTCTTCTTTGTGTGATGGTTTTTTACCATCTTGTTCCAGATCACCAGAACAAGTTGATGTCTTAGATAAATTTTATTTTACTTCAGAATTAAACAATTTTTACAAAGCTTAAAGTGAGAATCTTGCCACTGAAGAGAAATTAAAGCCTTTTAAACTCTGTAAGGCTCTCTAATTGTTTTACCAATTTGATGTCTTTTCATGGAGATGTATATGAAGCTGTATAATTTCTAAAAATGTAAGTTTAGTAGGTTTTTCGTATTGTGTTTCAATAAAAACACAATTTTTAATCTTGAAAGATTGAATGAATGAACACAGAAAACTCAAAAAATGCTTATAAATGAGAGGTAGTTATGAGCTGTGAATTTCACCTCTTAGTTTCAAAGTGCCCAGGTACAAGACTGATTTGGAACAGGCTATAGGTTTTTCAGACAATCTTATTGACTAATGACTGATGAGATGAGGAAGGGGACCATTTATCAGTTTTAGATTTAATGATCAGACATACTTTGAAACAGATCAAAATAAGGTTTGCTTCACCTGTGGTGGATAAAACAGAGCCATGGCCTTCAGATGCTGTAAGAAAGGCTCAGGTTATGCCATCAAAAAGAACACCACAGTGAAGCACTATGTGAACTTCCTGGGGAGATTAGAGAACATCAGTCGCCAGAGGTATGCAGAGCAGGCTGCCTTTTCTCCCCAGAACTGCTTATTTTCGGGAAAAACTACTGGATTTGCAGATTAAGGAATATAGAATTGTCCATGGCAGGAGACAGAGAACAGCATATGCCATCTTTTGGAATTTGACTCAACATCACAGGGAGTCAGACTTTGCAAACATTTTAAAATTGAGGGAACCTGTAACAAAACTTGACCAGCCTGTTTGTGTAACAAGAGTCTCAATCTCAGAAAAAAGCAGGGAGAACCAAATGCAAGACTAATTTCCCACCTGTAAAAATCCCTGTTTGTAGAAACGGGATAGTTAATCTCTGTCAAGGCACAGTTAGAGTTCACAGAGACAGCTTTAGTCTGTCTGTCTGAGGGAGAGGACTAAAAGAGTTGGGGCTTCATATGTGACAGAGGATAAGCTAGATTTAAATTGCATTTCGTACTGGTGTCAAACATGTAAGAAGCCTTACACTCTTAAATGTGCTGTGGCGACCCCATTACACATCTGATAGAAAAGGAATAAGAACCTCTAGACTAAACCAAAATAAATGCTACTGAGCACTGGTTCCTCTAGTTTATCTTCAATTGGTTTCCAGCCTGGAAGTGCATAACACTCTGATCAGTCATCGCACTGCACTGTGTTTGCCTCACCTTTTTATATTTCTTGTTTTAAACTGTTTTGAAGCTACAAGCTGTCTTCTGCAAAGGCAGTCATGCCTAAACCTGGGGGAGAAAAGGGAGAGTTCCCCTGCTGTGTGCCACCTCTGCCGAGAAGTATGTCGACCTCAATATCTATGGCATTAAAAGATAAAAATGCCCTTTTGAGTTTGGTTTCTGTACTTCCCCTCGGGAGTCTGAGTTGAGGTTTTTGCCTTTCCCGGAAAACAAAGAGGTTCAGATGCCTGAAGGGGGCCTGGCTCCTCCCTAGCGCCCTGACCTGAGCGCAAGCATGCCCTCGCCTGAGATGCCGGGTCTCACGCCATCCCTCATTACGGGTCAGATCGCACAGCGCGCTTTGTCTTTGTGTACTCCATTAACTGTTTATCCTCTGAAGGCTCAACAAGGTCAGGGTACTTGAAGCTGGTGAAACCCTTCCTTTATGATAGGGAGTAGACCAGCCAAGTGTGTGAAATAAAATATTGTTTAAGAGTTCAAATAGAACAGGAGAGAATAAACACAGTTTGAAATGAACTGCCAGTAAACATTTATTCTTACCAGATGTAATAAGATCAGGAAGTAGCTGGGTGAGACTCAGGTCCTGTCTGGCCCACACGGACTGGATGTGATTCTCTCATTCCAGGTCCACAAAAATATATGAGCTAAGCATTAATACAGAAAATATTTATGAATTATCACGGCAGAGATCCAAATGAGCATAGCTGTATCTCAGCAAGACTATGCTGGGTTACATTGGTTACAGTCCTGGCTGTGACTGTAGTATATCACATGCATTACAGCATTCAAATTTGAGGAGATAAATTGGGTTTGACTTTAAATTAATTAAGTAGTCCTAATTTAAATAATTGATGAGAAAAAAAAATTAAAACTATGGGTGTCTCACAACTTTTTTCCGACTTCATTACTGAGGCTAAAGTGCTTAAGAAAAATGCATGTTAATAATCTTTCCCAAACTGGATTACACTTGATTCAAGTAATCATAGTGATCATCAAAGACACTGCAATTAGAGTGTGCAAAGCACATTCACGCTACATGTATTGCAGTAACAGTGTCTAATTGAGTACAATTCTGTCAGTCCACTGCCTCAAGGCCCCAAAAGCATGTAAGCCCATGATGAACATTTAACCTTACCATTATTCAGCAAAACATTTGCATATGCAATATTCTCTGACTGAGAGGGGCAGTTCTCTGATTCCTGAATGGTTCCCCAGAAGTCGTTTTGAAATTCATTCAAAGGAATGGACCCACCAGATCTAGTGAGTGACAGCCCTGCCCATGGCGTGGGGTTTGGAACCAGATGATCTTTAAAGCCCCTTCCAACCCAAGCCTTTTTGTGATTCTATGAATTATGTACAACCTGATAGCTGGGCATGATCTCATTGGGACCACTTATAAATTTGGCAGGACAATTTCATAATCTGCTTTTTTGTATCTGAATATTCCCTGTTTCCAATTCTCTCTGTTAGGGGAGATACAGAAGGTATTAGGATGAATTAGATCAGTTTAGAGCATCTATTATGAAAACCTTTGTCATTATAAAGAAACTAATAGCGAATATGAAATGAAACAACTCATTCATGCTCCTTTTTTAAAAAAAAAAATTATGACAGTATGACTTTTGGCTAGAGTTGAAAATGTTCCTTTTTTATGTATTTGCTGCAAGTAATCAACATACAATCTCTGCATTTCATATTTTAGGGGTTTGGATTCAGAAACTTATAGCTTCGAATATATTTAATTTGAGAATAAGATTGGTATGAAGAAGATTGCTTTATTTTTTTTGTGAACAGACATTTCAAGTCTTTCAAACAAAATGCCGTTTCCTCTGCACAGTCATTATCAGAACAATCCAACAGAGTGTGCTCATGTACTGTGAGAGCTGAAGCTGCTTATAGTTAAAAGATGGTTTTCCTATCTCTTGTTCTTCCTCTTTAAAAACGATTAACTGTAAAAGCTTCATTCCCTGTCAAGTTTTTCAATGGCATATAACAGCTCCAGAAGAAACAAGCATCATCTTACATAATTAAATGGAGGAAGAGAGGGAATTCTAGATGAGAACAGTGGGAGTAAAACTTTTTTACAGAAAGTCAGTATTTAACAGCAATAGCACAGGGATCCACCAAGCTTTTTGTGTTAGTGAAAGTATTGAGCTGTGCCCTGGTGATTAACCCCAGGGCCAGCTTGTGCACAGCACTGCACTTTCAGAGAGGCAATCTGCCATAGGCTGGAAGAACTGAGAGTGGAGGCTTGGGGAATGGCAGAGCTGAAGTGGATTCTTCTGCTGGGCAATGATTGCAAAAGGCTCTGCTGGATAAATGTTGTGATGCAAAGATGCGCAAAAGTTGTTGCAGCCCAGATCATTTTTTTGCCAATAAAAACTGTATTTGTGTGGGATGGATCTGCAAAGGCCACAGCTAATATTTAGCATTGGACCCAGCACAAGAACTAGATGCAAATGCATAACCTTCCCCATAATGAATCTTCTGACAAAGTTGGAGTAGTTTCCCATTCTGTTTATAGAAACACTTCAAACCCTTGATACTGAAATCTGTTCTCCGAATAAAAATAATAAAATAAAGATCTGCTCAATATGGGCAGGAATAGGGCATGTTTGACGCAACCCAGCACACATCTGGATCCACGAGGGCTGAATATTTTGAAAAAGGTGGAACACGGGCATTTGAAAGTCAGTGCTACACAGCAGGGAAGAGGATGCTATACTGTTAAAATCACAAAATTTGGACTTTGTTTGCTACCTCAGTTGTCAATTATCAGCTGTGAAATAGCTCAGACCAACAAACAGGTTACCACTGGATGGGAAGTTAATGTACATTTTCATAGTCTGATGCCTTAGCCCACAGCAAATTCAAGAGGCTTAGAGAAATTTGAAGTGCATGAAACAGCTGAGAGAGCTGATTTTGTGAAGGGCTGCTGCACAGTTACTCCCTCAGGGAAGTAATTTATTCTGTGCCTCAAAACCCAGACTCAAATAAGAATATTGTTGTTGCTCTGAAGGTCGTCAAAAGATAAAATTCATTACTGATTAAAATTAGCAGTCATTTCATTGCCGTCATTAATATTGTAATGATACTTAGTTATGTAGATTATTGCTATCTCCTTCATAGTGCCACAGCACCACTGTTTAATAAAATCACATTTGAGAGAAAGCAGATAACTTGATCTGAAAAGGTAACCCTGAAATCTCCACAGCTACAGCTGCATGGTTCCACATAACACATGGACAGACGCACCCTGTGTCACTTGAAGAATTCCCAAAGACCTAAATCTACGAGTTCTTGCAAAAGCATTTTGTGTGCCAAGCCCCCACTGATGTTCCCTTGCGACATAATTACACTGGGATACCTCCCTACAGGTGAGGTCTTTCTCTTTGGAAAAAGGCTTGTAGCATTCTGGGACCTCTCTCATCCACATACCATGTAAAACTCAATTTTGAGGATTAGCCTGCCTTGCCTTTCTTTTCCACAGTCACAGTCTTTCTTCCTTGCTCTAGGCTTTAGGCCACTTTGCTGCATTTCAACTTGGTAAAAGTGAGAACTTATAACAACTGAATATGATACTCAAGAGTTTAGAAAGGCCTTCTAGTGCAAGAAGTAGAGACTTGGTAAGATCTTACTACCTGATGTGGTTAATTTTCGAATCCATCAGCATGAAGAACATATTCCTGCTAAAAATGTTGCCACTATGCATCAATTATAATCATATACCTTTAGACATTCTTTGCTATAAATCAGAGAAGACATGTCTGGTGCAGTACTAGCATAAGTATATTTGAAAAAAGCCAGCCCTGAATCTGTGAACACTGGAAAGATTTCATCAAGCTTTATTTGAAAATTCCCCATCATTCCCATTAGTATGATTATAAGTGTAGTGGATAAGATACATTCCTGAGTTTATTACTCTTCAATTCTTTTTCAGCACAGCTTCCAATTCAGCTTATATTCTTAAAACAAACACTGATTTTATTTGTCTTTTTCCTAGTTTAAGATGTTTTCAAAAAGCAGGCTACTTAGAAACTGCCTATTGCTTCCCTTAGGAAAAACAGCCCAAAAATGAAAATACATTGCAAGGGGCCCATGATGTGTGAGAATGCAGTTTTTTCACTGTTGAATTTCATTTGAGTCTCATTCTCTGGGATAAGGAAATTCACATTTTGAACTAAGGTTTCAAAACTGTATGGGAGCTGATTTGATAGCAGAATTAACAGTCTCCTGTACCTATGCACATGTTTAGGGATGAAACAAAAAGAAGCAATTCCCACGAAGGACAAATTTCTTGGGTTCACATAATTAGCCTATATTGCTCTCTGTCTTCCCTAAAAACCGGAGCTCAGAAAATGTCACGTTCATGCGGTCGGATGTTTCATTTCCCCAGCTGTCCTTTTCCTCCTTTACGACTTCTGCATTTAAGCTTGTGCAGTGTCAACAAACAGGAACAAGGCTGTGTAACAGCAACATTCAGTGAGTCATAAGCTCTGTGCACATGGAAGCATCTTTACTTCTGTAACCAGACAGGGAGTGAGTTGGTGTGTCAGCATTGTTGTCACTGGTACCAAATAATAGCTGAACAGTTCCTGCTGCAAAGGGGTTATATCTTAAGGATCAATTTGTAGCGCAGACTGCAAACCTGCCTGATTTATGAAGCAGCTGCTATCTTCAGGAGCAGATCCTGTCAGACACGTTAGTCTGGCCACACTGTGAGAAAAAAGTAGATTATGCCCTTTAGACCCACAATGAGTTATGAAACTCTCCAGCTTCTCACCAGAAACAACAATGATGTGAGGAAAGGAGAGATAATTTGCTTTCACTGGTCTCACAAATGACAGCTCATATTTAGACATCTGGGGCAATTGTTTCCAAAATTAAGAGACTCAAAATAGCACTTGTTTGTCTAAAATCAGCTCATTCTTCAATATTTAATTCAATACTGGCAGTATTTCTGATATGCTTAGTTCAGATGGTGAGAAAATTCAGTTTCCCTAAAATGTTCCAAAATTATTACTGCCAAAAACAAGTTTAGAATTCATTTTCAGGCAAATTTAAAGAAAAGCTGAAAATTATTACAAGACATTGGAGCTAAAAGGAATGGGTTTTTCAAAGACACGGGATACAGAAAAATGCAAGAGGGACTTCTGTTCTCACTGAAGGTGCAATAAAACTGAACAGAACGAAGAGAAATGAGATCTGCAGAGAGATTGGCACACCCTCAGGAAGTAACTTTGTGCCTGTAATGTAATGCAAAATATACCACAGGGCAACAGTGGCTCCCTGAGAGAGATGGACAGTCTGAATTGGTTGTAATTATTGATTAAGAATCTCAGTCTTACTAATCGGTAAGACTTTGGAAAACATAAAATGTACAGTATCTTCTTTTATCTAATTATGCTAAAAATTATTAGATCCAATTGTGTGAGCGCCGCAGAAATGCTCTCAATCGGCACAAGTTGCACAGACAATTTCTGCTTAAAATGACATAAACTGAAAAGGTTTTTAATTTCAATTTCCTCTTGCAAAGGCTGGTTGCCAAAAAGCTCTTCTCACTATTGCTCAGTCGTTGGTGGGCAATTTGTTCCAGACTCTTTCACCTTCTGTGGAAAGGATCTTTGTGCCAGCTGTTTCCCCATCTAGTTTAAAATCTTTCCTTTTTTTTTTTTTTTTTTGGGGGGGGGGGAGGGGGGAAGTTAATTCTCTAAGGTGCAGAGATTCCCACGTGTTCAGAACGGGTTAACACCTTAGAAGAGCATATGCATGACAGTCTTTCCCAGTGTAGTTGCTCATATTTTCCCCGTGACTGAATTATGCACATGTGGGTCCATATAAATAGAAGAGAGATGAAGTGGAAAAATAGCCTCTTATTTCACACTTTTTCAATATCTAGGGCTCAGAATTCATAAATACCACAAGCTACTGCTGCTGTCCTCATTAATATCTCTGTCTGCAAAGTTAAGTATTTGAGGAGGTAGCTAAGAACCAGTCTTGCCAAAGTCCTGGACCAAACCTTCTGTCAGTGTTGGGAGAACCAGCAGGGTTACTCAGACACGTATTTATTTGTGATGATACATACAGAAATATACACTAGTTTCACGGCATACTGAAAAATTGCCCACACCAGATATGGATTGTTTCTTCATGGCCAGGCCTTGGAAAAAAATCAACATTAGGGTCTTGGATAGATGTCAGCCTTTCCTCTCAGTGACAGTCATATGGCTCTGCTGTACCTTGGGTTAGACCTTGTCTCCCACTCTTGGCTGGTAAGGGCCTCTGAATGCTCACATAAAGTACAAAACCCCACTGAGACCCATGAACCTGTCAGTACAGTCGGCAGATCTCTCTGAAGACCATAAGCAAAACCAGCCTGGCCAAAAGCATAGCAACAATTTCAACAGCATAAACATATTTTAGCAGCACGAAAACAACCAAGAAGTCCTGTGAGATCCTAAATGCCCTGCCCCAGTCTGATATATGTTCCATATCCCGTTGGCCATGATGGCTGGTTTGGCCCAGAGTAAGAGGCGACCGAGTCTCTTTGCCTCCCAAAAGCATGTGGATAAGCCACATCAGACACCCTGAGATGCTTGTCCCTGGCCCCTGCAAGTATTTGGCAAAGGGAAGTAAAATTGCAAGTGCTCTTTTCTCTCCAGGGCCTGCAAGAACCTCCCTCCCTGCAGCAGGAGGGAACACGTGAGATGGAGATACATGGCCCAAGCTGCACTATGCCAGACAAGGAAAAATAGCACAATTCACATTTAAGTATTTCTTAGGAGCTCTGCTCTGCGTTTGCCAGACAGGCACAATTCTTCAGCTGGTCACTAATGAGCTCTGCCTGAGCAGTGCACAAGCTGCGGTCCAAAACAGCTGTGTTGCTTTGCTCTGCCTTTATCTGATTCTGCAGCCCAGGTCTTGTATCTATTTTCTACCCTCCCAGGTGCTAATGGCTTCTGACCTCTGAGCCAGTGTTTGCTGGGGCAGAGCAAATGCCTCTGGTTTTGTGCTCAGGCTCAATGCCAGCCACAAGTCTCTAATCACATTAAATCCTGCTGCTCTCTGCAAAGAAACTCTGGACACCGGCGCTGCATTCAAGGCTCTCCTTTTGTTTAGCAGCACTCCTCTGCCCACAGTCTCATCAATAACAACATTAAAGACCATTTATATGCACAGCTGGACACTCTGGAAAACTGATGGGTCTAACAGGCAGCAGATGAGTACTCCAATCATTTAATACTATTAGATAATAGAGCCCAGTGGTTTTTTCAATCCATAAAAAAGCCTTTCCTGTGCTCAAAGCTTATGTCTTTAAAGAATATGCATTTTACACTAACACTATTCTTTCATGAGAAAAAAAGAGAGCCTTTTTTTCCTTAAGTAGGCAGAGAGTCCTGTTTCCTGAGACTGTGAATCATTACTGACACAGGGGACAGATGAAGTATAGGTGGTCAAGACCAAGGTTGGTTTATGTTGTAAAGCATTTAGAAGAACATAACACGAGACCAGAGAAACCAATTAACTCATGGGAGGAACATGTTCCTACGTGCAGGGTATATTGGGTGAGTACTTTGGTGGTGAATATCAAAATAAATGGGGTAATACAAGTCTAATTTAAAAGCAGTTATTTCAGAGAAATGGGGGAAAAAAAGTAATTATATGAAAAATTCAATAATGAACTAACCAATCAATGACACAAAAAAATTAGTAAAACTGCACTTTGTGCAACGTTGTCTTGGTGCTATTCTGACTTCTGAAGAACTCAGAATCAGGCTCTTTGCCATTCTATAGAAGGATGCACAATGTGGGAGTCTTAAATTCAGTGATTTTTGAGGAATTAGAATATACCAGTCCTCGGGGGTCCATATTGGGACTAGTATTGTTTAATGTCTTAGGCAATGACATAGCGGAATCAAGTGCACCCTCACCACATTTGCAGGTGACACCAAGCCAAGTGGTGCAGCTGACACAGGTGAAGGACAGGATGCCATCCAGAGGGACCTGGGCAAGCTCAAGAAGCGGCCCCATGGGAACACAATGAGGTTCAACAAGGCCAAGCGCAAGGTGCTGCACCTGGGTTGGGGCAACCTCCAACAGGCTGGGGGATGAATGGACGGAGAGCAGCCTTGCTGAGATGGACTTGGGGGTACTGGTGGATGAAAAGCTCAGTGTGAGCCAGCAGTGTTCTCTCACAGGCCAGAAAGCCAATCGTGTCCTGGGCTGCATCAAAAGTTCGGCCAGCAGGTCAAGGGAGTGATTCTGCTCTGGTGGGACCTCATGCGGAATATTGCTCTGGAGTCCTCAGCATGGGAAAAACACGGACCTGTTGAAGTGGGTCCAGAGGAGGGCCATGAAAATGATCAGAGGGATGGAACACCTCTCCTGTGATGAAAAACTGAGAGAGCTGGGGCTGTGCTGCCTGGAGAAGAGAAGGGTCCCAGGTGAGGTTATTGTGGCCTTTCAGTACTTAATGGGGACTTCTAAGACAGATAGAAAAAAAAAAATTAGTGGGGTCTGTTGAAAACTAACAGAGGTTTGGTTTAGACTAGATTTAAAGAAGACATGTTTAGCAACGAGGGTAGTGAAACACACACAGACTGCCCAGAGCGGTGGCAGCTTCCCTATTCCTGGAAACATTCCAGGTCAGGCTGGATGGGGCTCTGAGCAACATGATCTAGTTGAAGATGTCCCTGCTTATTGCAGGGGTGCTTGCAGTAGATGACCCTCCTAGCCCAGGCTCTTCTGTGATGCAGGGATTCTATGATTGCACGTCAGCCTGCTTAGACTGCATTCTCTGCAGATGAAAATCTCCAAGAACATTTATGTTTAACTAACAGTAATTGTAATGAAGGACCAGAATGGGTTTCACTGGGGTGTTACCAGACAGGAAAATTACTCAGAAATGAATTTCTGATATGTTTTGGAAACCTTAGAGTTTTCACTGTAATGTTTGTAGGATGAATATATAAATATTTTATATAATGAAGTGACAGCTACATATTTTGCCATGAACAAATTCTTAGTAGTTAGACAGATACAAGGACAGATAGATAACTTGGAGTGATGCAAGTGTGAACTGCAGTCAGCAACTGGTTTTTAGACATAGAATGTTACCATCCTTTCAGAACAAGAACACTGTAAAGACATTTTTCTAAATGCTTCCAGCCATGGTTATATAAAAAAATGTGGTAAAGAAAAAGTATTTTCAGAGACCCAGGAAATGTAATGCTGAACCAGCCTGTTTAAAGATTCTTGATGGCATTAGGAAACAATACCTGCTAGAAGGCAGCTGTTCATAGGTCTGCCAGCTTCATCACTGTCTAGTAACACAGGCTGTCTCTTACCTACATGTAAACCATTCACTCCAATGTGAGGCACTGCAAATAATGATCTCAATTTTAATATTTTACAGCCACTTCAAACACGTATAAATGGGTATTCAAGCTGCAAGGCAAAGAAGAAACAGGCCAAAATTCTGTTTTATAAATAAAATATCTCAAGTGTCAGATTGACTTTTACATTCCTGTAACTTCACTGTAGCCGTGGGGCCCTTTTTTATCTTTTAAAGTAGAAATTATCTCCATATGTGGGATAGATGGTACATCTATAAGAAGGTATCTAGCAGAAATAATGTATTTACTTTTGGTGTCATCGTAACAGCTTGCAGTATTATCACTTGTTGTATACAATAATTTAACAGACTATATATACTGAATGTATAAATATTAGATTGTATTTCATTTCTTTAGATGTTACAGATTTTCAGCATGTTGCCAGAAAAGGAGTCTAGCAAGTTGAAGAAGATAATAAAAATTTAATCCACATGCGGAACTTCTATAAAATATGCTCCAGTAGTTTTTATACATTAGAAGTACTTTGCTTTGCTTCAATTTGGTTCAATTTTCTTTCTCTCGTCTTCCCCATACCACATTTCTCCTTTCTCTCATGCAGCTCCATAGAGTTATAACAGAGATTAAATTTACCATTTATTTTAAAGTCAGATTTGACCTTTATACCCTAAGATAATAAAAGAGAATTTTACAGTGCTCATATTTAGTAATACGTCGGTGAACTTTGATGGCTAAGCCCCTTCCCCTCCAGCCTCTCACAGACTTAAATAATGAAACGTTCCCATGGTGAATTTCTCTGGAATCATATGTAATGTCTAATTTCAACCAGGAGATATTAAATATTTGCCAAGAGAGAGTGGGTAACTGATATTCTAAATGTGCAGAATGTTGTAAATAAAATAGTACAATCCTACTGTAGTTGCTATTCAATAGTATAATCCTACAGTTTTAAATTAAACAAGACATCATTTTATTAAAACAAAAACCACAAAGCATAATATAAAGACCTGTAATTAAGAAAAGGATCAGGAGGCCCAGCAGATCATGCATGACTTAACACATAATATAATCATAAATGATATTTTCCAAATATTTTGTCAGTTAACATTTTGAATTTCTGTGTAAGGTTTCACTTTGAAGCATTCTCTATTCCTCAATGTAATTTTAGGTGAAAATTGGAAGATTTTGCCCCTAATTTATCACATCCCTATTAGGATGTGATTTTGATCATTGGTGAAAACTGAGGCCTTGTGTTTCACCAGCATAAAAAAGCAATTTCTGTGCAATCAAGGTTGATTAACATCAGCCTATGTTCTGTACAGCTTTTTCAGTCTCAGCATTGACAAGGTACTGGGATTTCAGACAGTGAAGGGGAAAATGAAGTACCAGGTACAGGTAGCTAGGATAAACAGTAACTACAGGATAAATATTTCAAGTGCAGTCATGAAAAGGAAAGGAAGTATCTTCTTCGCATTGTGCTGGAATGAAGAGCAAAAAGAAAAATTCAGAAAATACAGTTAAAAAAAAGTAGGGAAAATAACCTCCCAGATTTTGAAGGATAGGGAAATCAGCCCATAGGTATCTTTTCACCTCATGGTTTTGAATGTAATTTGATAAACAGTGAGATTAGAAAATGTACTTTCAATACAATATCGGGACTATAAGGCACATGCTTTGACTTTAGAGATTCTTTGTCCTTCCCGAGTCTGTGAAAGGTGTTCCACTTCCCTTGAATTCAAGAGCAAACACTACCTACAGAGGGCAGGAACGCACCCCATATCCCTAGTGCTTAAAACAGTCATCTGCAGAGCTGTTAGAAAAAACCCTGCTTCTGAAACCTTTTAACATGATATAGACAAATATCTAAATGTCTTTGTATTTATGAAAATTGACTGTCCTGATTAAAACCTCATGTTTTATTTTAATGTCCTTTTACATGTAAACACATACACATGCTTATAACACCTTTTTTTTCAAAAGCTTCATTAATGTGTTTTAGGATATATTTCTAGGTGATTCAGCCTATATGGGCCAATATTTAAGACTTATCTTAAAACAGATTTCAACTGAATGTGATTGGCTTTCTCAAATGCATTTGGATACATATTCCATATAGGTTTTTTTGGTTCTCCACGTATTTGGAGAAGAAACTGAAAAAAGAGCACGAGGTTTATGGATAATACTGGCGTAACATTGTGATGAAGCCCAGACTGTCTCTTACAGAATTCCAGATTATTTAGCTTTTATGTCAGCCATCTCAGTGTCAGGCAGCCACATCATGATGGGGAAGTGGTTGTGTTGGGATGCAACTGCCTCAGAAATGTTAAGCAGTGGGAGGAAGGTCAATGTGCCATGCCCAAGGTGTGAGTGAAAGATGGATAGTCACTCACCTCGTACCTTTCCTGTATGTTAGGGAAGTTTCTGAGAATAGGCATCTTTTCCCAGCATTATCCTGGAGTGTATGGGCTCTCATCTTCTCCACAAAAGGATAAAGTCCCAAATTTTACCTTCTTCTTTCATAGACTTTATGCCACAGTAAATTTTGCTGGTTTTCCTCAGAATACGGAACAGGTTAGAGTAGGTTTATTTGCTGTAGTCCTCCCAACTAAACAGAACAGCAGAGAACACATTGAATATTTCTGTTGCTCATGGAGACCAGGAGTCTGTGAAGCACACCGTAATGCATTCCTTTGTTGGATTTGTCCTGATATTCATGGAGGAAGGAAGGAGAAGGAAGGAAGGAAGGAAGGAAGGAAGGAAGGAAGGAAGGAAGGAAGGATGGAAGGAAGGAAGGAAGGAAGGAAGGAAGGGCCAAGATACAGACAAATTTGCCTATACAGGATGGAAGGATAGTGTAATACTTTTGCTTCCAAGATGAAAAAGCAAGCGTCAGACCTGACACTGACTGCGTAACATGAGGCAATGGCAGGTAAGGCTTTGCCTTTCTCAAATTTATCTGGCCATGGTCCTTTAGCTGACAAAGCACTTCTCTGATTACTACCCAGCCAGCCTCCTATCTGGCACCAGAGGAGTACAGCTGCAAAATCTGTGAAGAGCTCATTCACAGCAAATACCACCCAGATAGGCCAAAACTAATTATGGCTAGCAGTTATTAAAGCACTTTAGCATGGAAGAAGTTTCATTGGTGTAAGATTATGTAATGCGTAATGTATGCCCAAACATATGTCCACAGACCAGTCATGATGTATTTCAGTTTGGGCAAAAGCCTACAGCTGTTTGACTTAAGTAATAAAAGGGTTTTTAAACCCTTATGGAAACCACAGAGAATGCCAAATAGATGGAACTGAAAGTCCTTCCTTGCTCACAGCCCATTCAGGATAAATTCTATCTGTATTGCAGCATTCACTGACCTTTTTACTGTTATCTGAGGTGATACTGCTGTCCTGAATATCTCATCCATTTTCTGCTCTGTGGCATAGGAAGTGTGCCTCACATGCTTTCCGAGAGCACTGCTATACCACCAGTACAAGGTATCAACCTATTATTTAAAAAAGTACCACTAATAAATGTAAAAAAAAAAAAAATTAAAAATTGAGATTGTTAAAATGAAGACAATTGCAACCTAGGATTAGCAAATCACTCCCATTAGAATTCAGTAAGAGCAACAGAACACATCTGAGCACTAGAAGCTCACC
Organism: Mohoua ochrocephala; assembly: GCA_013398855.1. Taxonomy (NCBI): domain Eukaryota; kingdom Metazoa; phylum Chordata; class Aves; order Passeriformes; family Acanthizidae; genus Mohoua; species Mohoua ochrocephala. The sequence continues at coordinate 143,980 of VZTA01017136.1, forward strand.
TAACTCGGAAGGGTGTTAAAATCTGTTACTAGGATCTTAGATGCTACATTGTAAAAATGCTATTCAGTGCAAATGTAACAAGTAGCCTACTTTTCAGAAAATAAAGTTTCTTCTTATGGTTATAATGTGTCCCACTATTCACCTCAAGGGCCAAAGAGTAGCCTTCTTAGTAACTAAAAAAAAACTTAGTAACTAAAAAAACTTAGTAACTAAAAAAAACCTAAAAATAAGGACCTTGTGTGCCACTAAAACCTGAATTAAGGCATGACAGAACTTTTGAGGTGGCCTTTGCAGTTATGCTGTGCTGATGAAAGAACATGGGCAAACACAGTTTTGCACAGGTGACAGATAAGACAGTCAAAATAGACAGAAGGGGAGCAATAACACCCCTTATCTCAGCTTTGTGGAAAATAGCAGGGGTCCTGTATTATTTACCAGCATTTTATTGGCTGCAGGACAGAAGGGAAAAAAAAATCAGATTTGCAGTAAAAGAATTAATTTGGAATTATGTAGTATTCCCTCATCAGAAGACATTTATAAATGTGAATTATTTAAAACTAGATGACATAATGAAGGGTGAGGGAATCCTCTGTGGTTTCCATAGGAAGGTTACCTGACTTACCAGGGAAATTGACACTCCATTGTCCAGCCCTCTAGAAACACAAGCAGTGGTACAGAGGGGAGTACCTTGGAGTGGTATCACTTCCAACACTAGTGGCTAAGGGCTTACCTACAGGTGATTTGATCAGTGGGAATATTACTGGGTCAAGGCCCAAAAAGGAATGCAGCCCTGGTTCCCTTTTGGGGCACAGAAACATGAGATGGCAAAGCTTCACCCTGTCTTGGAGAAGATCAGGCACAGGTGCCTTCCTCAATAAGGGTGACACGTGGGAGAGACTGCTGTCACCGTGCACTGCTCTCCCACCTAATCAGCAGAAAACTGCAGTTTTTCCTTCTCCTTTCTCTGGCAGTCTAGTTCAGAACTGATCTAACACTTTCCATTCTCTCTCTTTAAATTGGGAAAGGTTAGACAGGTTTTCATAATTTTTTTTTATTCAATTGATGCTCATGTCCCCTGAACAGTGGCAAATGGGAAACTTAGTCCGGTAATGCCATGGTACAAAGCTACACAGATCTCTGCGCTTTGGAGAGAGTTATGATGTTCCCTAAAGGGGCATTTGTGTTGGAGACAACAGTGAATGCTGTTTGATAGTTGGTTTTCCACCCCAAAGATCAGTTAGGAAGTGCTAGTGTGGTCATTAAAACCCTGGTCTGTATTAAAGGATGTCTCAAATGTCACCCTTTCAACAAGGTTCAGAAGTACATTCCACCTCACTTGTGATGAGCCTTTGCTGCTGGTTCTAGGCTGAGCTTTATACTCCTACAGTAATTTAAACACTAACAAGGTACAGAGCAGCAGAAGTGTCTGTCTTCTGAGCTCTATTCCTGTGATCTGACAGATCTTTCAATCTGTTGATTTCACAGCCTTAAGGATTATTTCAGTGCCAGTATCATATTATCTCCTATCAAAAGTGTCTACAGATCCTCCCCAAAATAAATGTGACCACCTAATTGAGTGGAACCAAAAAGATTTTGTAAAATCTATTTTACATTTTAAAAGTATATAAACCTTATTAAAAGCTACTATACTACTACAAGAGGGTGCTGTGTCCTTCTCTTTAAATACAAGACTTTAAACTGAAGAGAGAAAGTGATGATGCTGTTCTTGAGGTGTAACACGAGAAGCATCCTTGAATTTTAAGCCAGATCCTCTGCTAATACAAAGCAGAGTTATTCCAGTGAAGGCAGTGGAGTTCTGCAGATTTATGTTGCTAGGGATCTGTCTGACAATGGCAACTGACAGAAGAGACAGCCATCGCTCAGTAAAAAGAAAAAGCGAGGATCAAAAACCATCTAATATGTATTCAGCAGTGATTGCTCCGGAGAGAAAGGGCAATAATAAATGCCCTATAGTGGAAAGAGGAAAGGATGATGCAAGCAAGACAGAGAAAGAAGAAAAAAATTATAGTCAATCAGAAGCTGCAGAGAAAAGATGATAAGGGCAGCAAAATAACAAGCTGGGCTGAAGCCAGCTGAGAGATGCAACGAGAATAAGAATGTAACCTGCTTATAAAGCAGGGGAAAATTACAATACTGAGAATAAAATAATTTATTGAGGCTTGTTGTGTGAGGCTCCAAATACTTTATGTGCAAATTTGAGACTTGTTTCATCCTCAGCCAAAGTTGCTTTGAAGGACTCCTCTGTCAGAGCCAATTTTTTTACTACATTTGATCGACATCTGTAGCTAGTCAGAAGTACTGGACTTGATATAAATGTACAATTTTTCCTTCTTTTTGCAGTTTTTACTCTGTAGAGTTTTTAAATTTAAAAACATTGAAAAAATACCTTATGTAAGTTAATGGTTTTCTGTTTTTTTTCTCAGTGACAACTCTGAAATATTCTACATTTCATATCATGCCTAATCTAATAGGTACCTATATCTATAAAACCCAAGTGAAGAGAGAAAGAAGAAAAGATTTTATATTATCCAAGAAATGAGAAAAAACACATTCTTTTTTCCAAATCAGCCCTTAACAGGGAGTACAGAGCTCAAGACAAGTAGATATTAGAACTATTATATGTATTATAGAAATTATTCTCATGATCTACTGGTTTTGTTTAAATCACTTGTAGTAATCACATGGGCAGAAAAAGTGAATTACTCAGACGAGCTCACAGCCTGAGTTGTAGGTAAATACCGCATAAAGGATTGGACCTAAAATGTCTCAGCATAAATAAAATAGATGTCCATACAGAAGTCTTGAGCCAAAGTGACATAATTTCTCTCACCTTTGAAAATGAGCCTGCAAAGTTCCCAATGTCAGACCTTTGCTGACATCACAGAAAATGCAAGACTTTGCAAAAGTATTATTTGCATCTATTACTATTTTCTCAAGGATGAGAGGGGTTGCACGACAGCCTTGGTATTGCAGACCAGAGGTAGTTTGTGAGTGCTGAGATACAGTGACCTTTAATGTGGCCCTCCTTTTCCCCCCAGGTTTATAAAGGGATTTATTTTCTTTTTCCAGCTCAGTCTTTGTCTTTCCTATTTCGAAAAGTAGAGTGAAATTTCCCCTTGATTTCTGTTTTTGCCTCTTTGAAACACTGGTTACAAACTTGGCCTTAGTGTGACTCCTTAGCAGAATGCGGCCCACATGTTAGAAAGCAGTGCTCTAACCAGCAGCACGTCAAAAGGGTGTTTTTCTCTCTATTTGAAGTGCAAGCAAATTCCGAAACTGTTTGATGTCAGGAGGAAGATGAGAGGACTGAACTCCATTTAATTCTGGGTTCATTTCAATTGACAGTGAAATACAGATCTGACACATCTAATTCCAGACAATCAGTGGCATCAGCCTCTGAAGAACCAAAGCCTCCAGATCTTCAACAGGCTTTTTCATAAACTTTCTGCTGTGTAATATTTAAAAGGGTGTCTGGACAGGTATTCACTTTTGCTAAGCCAAAACATAGTGCTACTATTAATCACACACACACAAAGGCAAAAATAAAAGGTTATTATGAGTCTGGAAGCCAAGAAAATTCAGAATTTTTTCATGCTTCCAGCTTGAAAGCTGAATGGATCCTAGTCCTAATTAATCTGTTCAGACAAGAATTGGTGAAATTAAGGAGCCGAAGGCTTTAAATATGGGAAAACAAATTCTCACATGATGTAAAAGGACATCGTCTGGTCATATCCAGAATGTTCCGACAGCTTACATTTAATCTAGGTAGATCTTTCCCCACAACAATAGCAATTAAATAGTGTGTCAGTAGAAATACTCACAAAGTTCAAGGTGGGAAAGTGAGACAATGTGAGAATCACTTGTTTGCCTCTCCTCTGATGCTAAATCTCTGAACTAAAAGTTCTTACATACATTTGTTAAAGGGAGAGCTACAAAAAGAAAACAAAGCACCTGGAAATGATTGTGAGGTGCAAATGCCCCTTGCCCAGGTAATTTTAAAGATTTTGATTGGGCAGGTCAGAACTCTGCTATCCGTATAAGAAGAAAACATAATCATATTTACAACAACGTGGCATAAATGGAAAACTCTATGAGACGTTATCAAGTTTACTTTTACTCCATGTCTAAGAGCATATTGGTCATTAAAAGTTTGGCCTGCTGATCCAGGGGTCACACCAAACTAATCCGTGTTTCAAAATTTCCCCTTTTTTCAGTACTGCTTGGAGGAAGGGAAGAACTACATTGTATTTAGGAATAAGGAGTGGTTTTTTTTTCTCTAGTAAAAAAGTCACATTCAGCCTGAAAAGAAATAGCGCTTCATATACAAATAAAGAAAACTATGCTTTTTTAAAAAAAATCTGATATTGATGGAAAGAGATTTTTTACAGTCTTTTAAGATTCCTTCCTATTATTTCTTAAGGGCAGTAGTGGAGACAAATTTCTGTTCAGCCTAATTATGGGTATGATGCAGTTCCTCCAGGGAAAGTGTCTGAAAGTGGTACAGAACCTTGCTTGCCTTTAATTTAGCTAAAGAGTTGTCTGATTTCACTTCCTGCACAATGCTGTGCTGGTCTCAGGAAGAAATGGAATGCTGCTGGCATTGAGAAGACTCATAGGGACATTCAGTAATCACTGTGAATAATCATACTGTTCATGCAGCCTTGAGCATTTGAAGTCTTTTGCTCACCAATATTTTATTTTCTCCTTCAGTATATCATTCATCATAATTTTCTGCCCTTCAGACAAGGGTTTTTTGTTACTCTTTAGAGCAGTACATTATTTTCTGTGGATTTTATGTTCTTGCCTCACTGTCACCACAAGATTCTGCTTTATTTATTAAATTTAGCTTTTCTGTTATTGTACTTATAAGTCATCTTGGGCTATTTTTGTGTGTTTGTTACTTTCCATCTCCTGCTTGTTTAATTATCATAACAGCAAGGGTATCTTTTAAATATTTTTAGTAGACACATAGCACACTTGGCTTAAATTGCAGTTGTTTATAAATTATTATGGGAATGGCGCCTTGAGAAGCATTCTCCCCATAGCACATTTATTTGTTTTTGTTTTCACTTTAGAGTAAAAGGAAATATTTTAGGTTGGGTCATGCTTGCCCATCTTTGCACAGATTTTTGCTGAAATGAAGGAGGGCCAGTGGCCAGTCTGGGGCCCACTGGTGCTGGTGGAAAATGCCTGAAGTGGAACATGGTTACCACATGGATCTGTGCCTATCTTTCCCCGTCAGTAAGCCAAGGTATGCCTTTTTGCAGCAACTGTGAAATCCTTACCCAGATAAACCAGGAACTGAAAAGTGAACAGAGCTCAAAGGTCTCTTTAGCATTGTCTTTCAGTCAAAATAGGGTTTTATTTATTATTTTTCTACTCTAAAGTAGAAGTGTCTTTGTTTGCCTTGACCACCATGGACCACCATGGACATGTACACCTCCAGCAAGAAGGAAATCTGTGCACAAATGAGGCATGAGTGAGTAAAGCAATAAAGCAAAGAAACCTTGGAGAACTGTTTAAAGTCTCTGTGTTTCACTCTAGCTGCACCTTTGCTTTCTATAATGCCTTCCAGTGAGCGCAAGGATCTCGTTCTTTCCTAATTTCATTATGATTTTGAAATAATTCCCTGCTTTTGAAGTAAAATACCCATTTTCTTTGCAAGTAGCTGTTGCAATGTATTGAGTATCTGGGCAAGCCACTTATTATTAATTCCTGTCTTGTACAGAGGCTTTTGTTCTGTAGAGTTGGCCAGCTCTAAATGAACATTGCAGGCCTTTATCAGATAATACATCTGGAGAGGTCTGTACAGTCATTTCCAGCATATCTATGCTCCTTAGCAGAACTGCCTGTGCTCATGTGAACTAACGTTGGCTTCTGGGTTTGTCTGATCTTGATCTCATCTTCCTCCATTACCTATTAAGATCTGAATTGTGAATTTAATATTCATATTAACGTGCACTTCATTTTTTGCCCAAGAAGGATGCTCAGGCTGTCCCTAATGGCCTGAAATGCATGCCACAGGGAAGATTAGGGTCTGCATGTTTATGCTGCTTCATGAGCAGGCTGAACTTATTGCAAGACTAAAACCCATCTGCTGCGACATCAATTAACAGTGAGGAGATGTTAGGCAGCACTCTGCCCCCATAATCATGGCTGTTAGCTGTCCAGAACACTTTGTTAGCCCAGAGGGGCTAGGCAGAGGCTCCTTGCCCAGCAGCAGGGTGTAACATGTAGCCCATGGTGGTGAGATGTCCCCCTGTGTACTGTGTCACAATCAGCATTGGAGGTTTCCTTGCAGTTTCCCCAGAGTCAGCCCTAAGGCTGCTGCTACAGCCTGAAATAAAACAGAAGATTCATCTCTGGTCCCTGGACAGGGACCATAATAGCACTGTAGGCAAAATCAGTGAATCTGGTTTTGCTACTCATGGAGAGCAGCAACTGTCTGAAATGATCCATCCACACCCTGACCCTTTCTTACAGGGCACCCACAAAATGCATGGTCTGTTTGTGATAAGATGTTATTATTGTCACTCTAATTCTGCCCTGAATTTCAGTCTGCATTCTGTGAAACAGACCCACTACTTGTGTGCAAAACCAGTCCTAACCTTTGTGACTCCAAATGAAGTCTTGTTTAAAAGAACAATAGGTGAGCTGTAGCCACGGGCCACCAGTTGTACATTTTTAAAAAGTCAGAGAAGAAACTTAAAAAATTCGACCTTGGATTGAGTTGTTAATTCTGAATTCAGGAGGTTGTTTCAGAAAGAAGAGGTTTCCTAATGCAAACAGCATGAAAGACCACCATGAATGCCATGTGAGCAGCAGCAAACTCGAAGTAATTGAGAGCAGTATTCAGGGTTGGTGCAGTTATTTATATATTGGAGATCCATTTAGATTCAATGAGAAATGCAGATTTAGAGAGGCAGAGAATTCCAAAGTTGTCATTTGCAACTGAGATTAAAAGACAGAGAAATTGTATGTGCATGACAAAGCTACATGTGGGCTTAATTTGTGCCAATGTGGATGCACATCAGTAATTGTTTGCATGCAGCCAGGAACATATAAGCTGTTATGGCAGTGCTAAGTATTGCTATGTTGAAAATGTATGAGGATCTGGACAATTAACTGAAATAGAATTCTGAAAAACAAACTGGAAAATTCACCATTTTAAAAAGATTTAGAAACACATACACTACGGGTTTTTTCCTATGAATTTCATTAAAACAGATGTTTGGCAACAAGTTGTTAAAGTTTGTTATATAGACCCATCATTCCAATTCAATCTCACGGGCTAATAATGACCTTTTCCTTTTTGTCAATATCCATCTCTTCGGGTCAGTACAGAGTAAAGCACAGTGTGAAATGCAGAACTCGCCTTATGTGCCCATGAAGGCTGGAAAGCACTGTTTCTGCTAAACTTGTTTTACCTTCAAATTTGTCAGTCAAACACATGTTCCCTGTTTAGGGACTGGAATTAGACAGACCATATCTGTGCTATTTTAACAAACACATTTCCCCCTAATCCCCAATCCCATTCCCCTTTCTTTTTTACTGCTAAAACTGCATAGCTAAATTGAGCCTACATGTCCTTAGGATGGATTAAGCCTTTGTTGCAGATTCAGCAACAGAAATTGAGGTCTTGCTTCTGCAGAATACTTAAGTGTTTGGTTAGCAGTGGAATGCCATTAAATTGTACTGGAACAAGAGGAATTGGGACGTGTCAGTAAGGGGAGTGATTTAGGTTTATAAATATTCACAGACAAAACCACAGACTTAGTGTTCCTCTTGGCCTTTCCGGTCATGGGTCTATAGTATAGTCGCACTTTGTGGGATGAGGAGCCATGAACTTCCCAAAGCCCAGCTGAATTACAGGCCAGTAACTTCCCAGAAAAAATGCCTGAGTGAGGGCCTGAGGTACTCAGATGCCTCCTGTTTAGCAGCTTGATATAATCCCTATTGACTAAAATTTTTAACAAATATGATCCATATTAATAAAAAAGAATGCAAATGAGCCCTAAACCAAGTTGAAAAAAATCTCCATTTCATCTGCTCCTGCATTCACATCCTTTCCCTAACAAGCTTATCTTGAAACATATCTTTAAACAAACCCCTCCGGTTAGCAGGAAGAAACACAGACTTTTGGGAACGTAGTCAAGGAAGGGCCTGCATGGTCGAGAGCTTGTCTTTTCTTCCTTTTGTGTTAAGTTTTAAAAAGAGATTGCAGCTCCTGCTACACCTTAGCCAGGGCAAATGTTAGTAAAGGCTCTCTAGCAAGACAGGTAAGAGCAAGGAATGGGAAAGGAAAGGATGGTAATAGAAATTACAGATGTTCATTTCTTATATGTGTACTCAATGTCCTTGTTTCTGCTAGTATTTTTCTGAGTAAGTTTTATCCAAAACAGTATATCTTTTAGTCAAAAGAGGATGCTCAACACCTTCAAGTAGAATCTACAAGTGCATTTTGTCTATGTTTTTCTTCTCTCTCTGGACTGCTGCATAGCCTGTGGCACAGCAGGCAATGTCCTGACAAACCCCGATATGCATGACTATCTCCCACTTTCTTTTAACTCCAATTCTTCTACACAGCCCTAGGAAATCTCAATGGCTGTGATATTTAGAAGAGTAGTGAATTTCTAATTTCTTCAGTATATAATGAGGGGTGTGATCTGGGGAACGATCAAGTGATTTTTTCTTTTTAAGCACTTTGTTTCCCTGACTTCTGTAACCTGTAGTCCAGAACGCTAAGAGGAAAATGATATTTTGTTGAACATGTGCTGAGTGTTTTTACTAAAACTGCTGGATAGAGTGCAAGTGTCTGAAATTCCAAGGTGAGGATTAAAGCAGCCTCTTTGAAAAGTGGCAGGGAGGTTTCAACCCTGAGTTTTCATTTCCCTGAAGCCATTAGTGTTGTAAATACGTAATTTAGGACAGGAGCTTGCAGAAGAGTGTAAGAACATTAAGCATCTTGAAGATAGCTGGCAGAGTGCACATAAACAATGCTTCAGCTCGGGTGCAGCGCACAGCAGCATGGTGCAGACTTCCAAAGATAATGAAGACATCACTTCTTTATTCAGGAAACCTGTACCCTACAGAAGCAAACCTGTCAGGGCCTGTAAAATGCACAGAGAGTATTCCCATGGCATGTTTTAAAAGAATGCCTCTATAATGATTTATTTATAAAGCAGTAAATTCTAACGTGACTTAAAATGAAAGGCTTTTTTACTACCTACTTGTAGGTTAGGTTGTGTCAATATGTAGAAGTACAGTTGTATAGCTGTTGTCTGTTAAAGAACATTTGAGGCCAGTGCTGCCTGGGGATCCCATTGATGCCAAATGATGCCTTAAGTGGGCCCAATGGGATCCTCGTGAGGTTCCCACATATATGGGAGCCCATGTATATGTTGCCAAGTGTAAGGTCCTGCACCTGGGTTGGGGCAGGCCCTAGTATCAGTACAGAGTGGGAAATAACAGGATTGAGAGCAGCCCTGGGGAGAAGGACTTGGGGTTGCTGATGGATGAAGAGCTCAACATGGCCCAGCAATGTGTGCTCGCAGCCCAGAAAGCCAACCATATCCTGGGCTGCATCCAACGCAGTGTGGGCAGCAGGGCGAGGCACGGAATTCTGCCCCTCCCCTCCACTCTGAGACCCCACCTGCAGTGCTGCATCCAGCTCGGGAGGCCCCAAAGTAAGAAAGACACAGACCTGCTAAAGCAAGTTCAGAGGAGGAGCACAAAGGTGATCAGAGGGCTGGAGCACCTCTCCCATGAAGACAGGCTGAGAGAATTGGGGTTGTTCAGCACGGAGAAGAGAAGGCTCCAAGGAGACCTTATTGCAGCCTTCCAGCTCCTTAAGTGGTATCAAAATAAATTGTTTTGTAGGCCACAGCCAAGTACTGATCTCTTTAACCATTGTGGATCACCTGGTCCATGAATTTTAGTGGTCATTAGATCTTGCCCTAAAATTGTGTGAAAGTAACTGAATCTAAATGAAAACAAATGGTGAGGCTCTGACACCATGCTAAGCAATGGTTACAGTTGGGAAGTATTTGCATTTGCTATTTATATTTTCTTTAAATACCGCAGCGTGCTGGGAGATTTCACAATTTCCTCCATCAGTTGCATTTATGATTCTGTTGTTTCTGTGAGCAGCTAAGATTATTCTTTTTACTATTATTGTGACAACAGTACAAAAATTAGGGCATTTTTCAAAACAAAATCCATTGGAAATAATCCATTTTTGCAAGCAGAAAAAGATAACGGGATCAGGCTGGCTGCAACCACGAAGACAATTCACAGTCTTTAGAATGTTCCAAGAGTATGCAGCAGTTGTCAATTGACTTCTTTTGTAGAAGTCAGTCTTCTTTTAGGGTATGGCTAATAAACAGAGTGGACTGATTAAAAAACGTTAAACTAACAACTAGAACTCCTGGCATACCCACCATCTCCAGTAAACAGATGAATGTCACCCAAGACAGTGCCATGCTTAGCAAATTGCACAGTATTTTGTCTTGATTGAAACATAATTTTATGAAAATTGAATGAAAATTTCTGACTAAGAAGGCACCTACAGACACAGGCATCTGTCAAATTTTACAAAACCTTTCAGATGCATGTGCATATATTTTGAATATTTTGCCCCAAGGTTTGGGGTTTTTTGTGAATTTTTTTTTTCAATATGGAAATTCTTAGCTACAGAAGCAGTCTGTAATGAGATAAATCAGAATCATTTTCTCCAGACCTTCTTTGTACTTTATTAAGTACTGTTTTATCACTATGTTGTTTATGAGAGGTTTTAACAAAGAAAGGCAAAGGGAAGAGAAGGAGGAGCTTGAATCTGCATTTAAGAGAGAGAACTCCAGAAGCTAATGTACTTATAATTCTCCAAAACTGAAGAATCAGGGAAGAGAGAAGAGGGAAAGAGGCTTGCCAGAACACAGGTCAGAAATTGAGTTGAAATTCAGTTGTTAAGCTTTACCCTCTGGAGTTAGAACATCCTACTACATAGGAGGAATTTAGGGAAATAAGCTCAAGTCTCTGAATCAGTTACACACAAATTTAAAGCCATGAAACACAAAGATGGAAGACACAAGCTTAAACACATTTTTGCTTAGCTTGGGCAATTCACACCACTATCACTTAACAGCAATAAATCATACAAACACCTTTGAACATTGTCACCTGACAGACACTGACGCGGTGCTCAGTACTTAGGAGCAAACTTGTGCCTGTCCTACATCCATTGAGCTGTGGGTAGGTAGAATTAGTCATGCTGGTTGACAGATTTAATTGAAATTCAGTCTTCTTCTCTTTCAGTGAGTTACTGATTGACTTTGCTTTTACAAGTCTAAATTATTCATGACAGAACGCATGAAAAAGAACTCCAGCCTCTTGGTTATTTATGAAATGTCCACTCTGACAGGGTGCAGCTTGTGATTAATTGCTGGAATGCCTTTTGTTACTTCTTGAAGTGACCATCGCGAGCTTTTCAAGCAGGGGGGTAATGCCAAATAACCTGCATTTCAAACTGCATTTTCAAACATCACTTTAGTCTGTGGGAGGGAAGAAATAATCACTGACACGATGCCTTGCATCTGTATGTACACCAAAAAATCCCCGCAATTCCCGTGGAGATGCATGTACACAGCTTCGAGCTTACTGACCAGATCTTACATGAGACCTGTTGAAAATTTGATTCACTGTGGACTGAGAAGCCAGAAGAATCTATAAAGTGATATAAAAATAATGAAGGATGAGTATGCTTAACACAGCAAGCAGGACAAAAATATTCAGCTCTAATTAAGAACCAATTTGAAACTCAGATCCGTTGACGATTAAAAAAAGAAAAGAAAAATCGTCTTTGAGTTCAGACAAGTGGGCTGTTATCACATGGCCCAAGTTCAGGCTGTGACAAAAGCTTACCTTAATCCACACAGTCTGTCTTCTTCATTTTAAAAGAATTAGTCACATGCTTGACAAGCATTTCTAGATGAGAATTGAAGCCAGATTAAAAATTTATTAACCAATGCATAGCAGTTTTTTTTTTTTCTCTTGAACATGTAAGAGCTTATTAAATTTAGGCTGCTTTATGAGATGCAGCCCGACAGAGGGTAAAAAAATTGATGCTGACATCCATCCCTTGAGCTGTGCATATACGTAAACCAATCTGAACTCCAAGCATGCTTACATCCTCTTGTTTGAGACAGTCGGGTCTTACCTTCCAGTGGCACCGTGCACTTACCCATATGGGCAAATGCAGCCTTCACAGTTTCCCCTGTACTGGGTCTACAAGTTTTGTGCTGTGATATTGTAGGGCATAAACAGCTGAAAAGTACCCAGGGTGGACCAAGAACTTGCAGATATCGTAGCAAGAATTAATTGCCAAATACTTTATAGCCTCAGCTGCTTTTCAGCAGATGGCACTGTAAGAGCGTTTCAGCTGAATTCTCAAATATATTTCATGTACTGTAGACACAAATTTGTCCTTAACATTTAAATGTGACATTTCAAGATAAGTATCTCATTTTGAATGATTTTTTGAATTAGTGGGGGAGAAGATAGCAACTAAGAAATAAAGTAATATATCACTGGTTTGGGATATTTCATTTTTGAGTACTCCATACATATCCAATTAAAACATGGTCATTTTAAATTAAACTACAGTGCAATCCAGCCTTTTTTCATGTATTTATAGCGTCTATGCTCTAGAGAATTTTGTCCTGGTGCTTAACTGTATGTTATGTACTTCATGGGAAGAGATAATGTCAAAATAGGTATTACATTTTCTCCCTGGATACTTGATCAGTCTTGTGCAAAAGTGAGAACAGAGCTGAGCCAGCCTATATATCATTCTCCATTAAGGATTTCTTGGAAGCCTGTTGATATAGTGTCTAAAGCCTTTACACATTGATAAACACGGTGGATACGGACATTTGACTTTGGATCAATATTTGGATTTGCAGCTGAATAAAAAGGTGTGTGACTCCAACCACCAAGCCCCAGCTCAGCTGCCAGCTCAACCGCTTCCTATCCTTCCTTCTGTCTTATCCCCTTTCCAAATTATTCCTTACAGCTCTTACTCCTTTCTCAACATCAGTTCTCCAATTGTCTTAAATTAGGTGCTGCTTCTGTTGTTAATTCTCATCGAGCCCTTAACTTACACTTCCATCACCTGTGACTTTGCTGTTTGCTCTGCACAAGGTCCAGGGGAACTGCAGCCCTGGGCAGGGTCATGGGCCCCACCAACACTCCTCAAGAAACCAAAGATGCAGAGTGAAGAGCAGACCTGTCAGAGCTAAAGGTGAACTGAAAGAAGCGTCATGCACAACATTACAGTCACAGAACAACAGAGTATGGGTTGTTTGAAGGAAATACAACTTCTGAGAAAGGCTGAGAAGATGCATGGTTTTCTGAATCTTTAGCTGATGGAATTGTTATGATTTATTAGTATGGAGAGGATTAGTGAATTTTCTGTTCTAGACAAAAAGTCTTTTTGACAAATCAAAATTTCAAAACACTTCTTTTCCAGGGGAAAAAAAAAAAATCAAATGTTCAGAATAATTTCTTTTTTTCAAACCTCAGAAGTACTCTTAATCTTTCAAAGTCACGTCTCTCTCCGTACCATTCTTCTTTCCAGGAAAAGAGCAAGAGAAACTTGAAATAGCTCAGAAACCAATACCAGAATTAGGGCTACGGTTTCATGTAGCGTATTAGAAACAGCTATATGGCTACTGCTTTGAGTTAGGTTTTCCTGATACTTTCCCTAGCTCCAGCTGATAGAATAGTGAACTTTAAATAGGACAGCAGGCAAAGAGTGAGAAGAAAGAGTGGACTGACAGAGACGTACATCCCTTGGACAATATGTGAATTAAACACTTGGTTATAAAGCATTTAAGTTTTCATTTAGTTGACTCACAATCTGTGGCTCTGATTCAGCACTGCACTGTGTGCTCTCACCGAGACCAAAAAAGCAGCAAACGCGCTCGAAGATCGTGGATGCCCTCGGCAACGCTGAATTGCCTTTTGTTCTGCAGACACCCACCACACCTCAGAATTCAGTGTCTGAATGATGAAGCCTGGGCCTGAATCTGATGAGGTATGAGTCTGTGACCTAGACATCTGTAACAAAAAAAGAAAGACAGGTGAACATCTTCAAAGCTGAGGGACAAATGATGCAATCAGATGAATGGATCATACTTTGGCGGATGAGGATGGGAGAGCTAATAGAAGACGTCATGTAGTGTCCAAAGAATTAGGGCTGGTAACACTAATGGAAACCCAATTTCCTGGTAGGTAGATGATATGACAGGGACAGACCAGTCAATTGTCCAGCACAGGCCATACCTGAATACAGAATGTTGAATGGAGGGTATGTGAAAATGTCTGAGAGCTCTTGGTATGAGTAACAAAAACAAACAAACAAAAATAGGGAACTTGGGCTTCTGACAGAGAAGTCATATTTTGAGGATCAATTGCAAAAAATCATCTCTATAATACAAAGGAACAAACTGTCTTTAAGCTCAGATTCGTGCAACTTCCATGATTTTTCTATGCAATACCAGGAACACAATGCCATACTTTTCCCTGTAAGAGAAAATTATTGTTTTTTATTGAAATCTATCCACTTATTTCATATACATGCATTCAGCTTCATGTTAGGAACATCAGAAGTACAGTAACAGATCAGTTCAGAATTCCATCTCAGGTTAGGTATCCACACCTGCTTCTGAGGAAAAACCCCCCTTTAATGTAAGGAAATCAGAAACGATTTTGTGTTGGGGTGAAACAGGATGGATCATATAGGAACTATAAAGGCCATATTTCATTTCTTTTCCAGAAGTGATCAAAAAGTATAAAAGAATAACTGTGCTGCAGCTCTTATGAAAAGATCTCTGTTCCTGAGCAGGGCTGCAGTGGGATTATGCGGCAGAAGGAGTCTCTAGAGACAGTGACTGACTCACGCCAGTCAGTGGCTGAAGAGACTGCATATTTCCCTCTAAACATCAGAATTTAATTCAGATTAATAAGATGAGCAAATGCTTGCTTTTTTTTTTTCCTTGAGAAAACTTCTATGCAAGCAGAGATACTGCCTCAACACAGCTGTCAAATTTTTGAATTTTATTATCTGTGCAGCATTTTACTGACAACAGAAATCTCCCCAAACCAGTTCTTTTCCTCTCTGTCACTCCTGCATCCAGAATATACTTCGAAGGTGCTGCCCATTCTTCTTTCTATGCTTTTGACGTTGTATTCTTATGTGGGAACATAAAACCTTCCTCAGATAATTTAAATTGCTTGTCCCGAGAGTAGAATCACCCCCAAAACCACTCCCCAAACTAGTAGCTGTAACTCTAGTAACAGCAACCTAAATAATTTTATTATTTTCCAATGCATTTTAGACACCTTATGGTCAATTCTTATGTAGAGCTTGCTTTGCAGATATTCTCGTGTTCAGTAGGGGCATTCACAAAGTGCATCATGATCCTGAAAATGTATTAAATGATTCCAACATTTATGTGAGGAAAGTTGTCCCTTTTCTAGAGTAGATCTTTTTGAATGTTTTTAAAATATTATCATAAAGGAAAGTAATTTCAGTTCAATGTTCTTGCCTGTTTTTTTCAGCCACTCATCTCTTCCTCTAGAAGTGAAATCAAATAACTTTGAGCTTTAAAAGAAGGAAACAAATGGGAAAAACACACAGATATCTGAACATGTCAGAGTAGAGGCCTTGGAATATGAGCCATGTTTCGACTTGTAGCAAAGTGCCACTGTGAAGGGGGGTCAATGTAGCTTCTAAGTCATATCCTATTAAACCTCAGCTGCTAAATGTCCCAAGGCAATCTTTGACCCTCAATCCTGCTTCTTCCTCATTCTGTTTAGCTAGTGATAGTGTCCTGTATAGATCCATTGACACCAATTATACATTAATCAATTAAGCTTCACATTTTTCTCCTAGCATCCAGACATTTTTACTCTGAATAAGTCCCTTTCCAAGCGGAAAGGAAGGTTTTTTTGGTATTAACAGTTCTCTGCCCTCTTCTATCTGCCAGCAGGTCTCCTCTGCAGAAGCGGAGGGCTTAAATAGGAAGAAATAAACATTGTTAGGAAACAAAGAGGGGTTAACTTTGTGCAAATACATATCACACACTGTAAGAACACAAAATCACAGAAAGGGAAAAAGCTCAGACAGTAAAGAGCCTGTAATGTTCTGGCTGAGCAGTGATTCACTGCTGTGAAGCTGTGCTATTTGCAGGAATTCTCATCCAGCACAAGCAGTGGGAGACCAGCACTGCAGGAAGCTCAGGAGGACCTGGGGAGAGAAGTGCAACTGGTAGGCACTGGCTGCTTGGCTTTGTCTGAAGCTCTGCACTGAAAAACTGGGGATAAAGGGAGTGAGAAAACCATCTCCAGTCCTGACCAGCCCAGTGGTGAACAGCCTGGCTACGAGCAACACTGCATGGAACTAATTCTGCTGCTGCAGTGATTGCTGCCTAGAGGCTGGAAACCGAACAGTGCAATTGAGACTGGAGACCTTTGCCTGTGAGGATACGACATTTTAAGGAAGAATGTGAAGTCTGACAGAAGGTCAGACAACCTGTATTTATGTAATCTAGAATGATGGCAGTCTCCTTCATGCACGGCCTGGGATTTCCTCTCCAAAATGCCTCTCTTCCTCATCCAGTCTGTGTCTCCAGGACACTTTGTAAGCCACGTATGATTATGAGAGGTTTGAAGGGTTCTTTTAGAGGTGTCTCCTACAATGTCTATCAATCCTTGTCCCCAGCCAAATAGACACCACAAACAGATACCACTTCTTTAATCCTTTTATATACAAGTAGCGAAAGGATTGACTTTACCCTACTTAAGATAGGGAATAGAGACCTCATCCAAGATCCAGAAAGCTCTGTAGTTTCTAATTTAGAAGAAAACTTCCTTATATTTCCAACTGTATGGATATGTATACAGGAATCTTACTACCTTCACAATTTCAAAGTAAAAGTCAGCATCATGTACGGCTCTTTCAAACCCATTTAAAACCCCTACTTAAATCTCCACCTCATACTTCTTTTAAAAGAGAGTATTCTGAAAAAATAAACAAGATTTTGACATAACAAAGACTTTATACATGTGCTTAACTATGCACACAGCATTTAATCTCACTTCCAGTGGAATGCACAGTGGTGGTGTAAAGATACACATAAATCTGCATTCTTGAGGCTTGTTTAAATTTCAACTTTGTAAGAAGACTGTAAAATAGATAATTGCTATGAGTTACAAACTTTTTGAAGCTCTTTTTAGAAGAAGGGGTAGTTTTGTGTGACTCTGTGGAGGAGGAAGCTGTAAAGGACAGGTAGAAGTACTACTACCACTATGGCTGTAGAGTCAGGCTCAATTATCTGTGGGATATACAGGGGTTTTATTTCCCTTACCCCTGCTAACACCACTTACTGCAGGATCTGGTCATATAAAGGAAGAGCAGCTGGATCGTCATGGGTCTGTCACGTGCTTTTCATAGCTTGCTGACCTGGCAAACCAGTGTGGGTTATTGCAAATAATTTGTTCCTTGACCCAGAATGATATGGAAGTGCAGCTTTTCATATGGTGTTCACTTGAGAAAAATGCCCAAAAGCTATTTTTATCGGTGGAAGACAAATTTGATCTGAATGTGAGTTGGAATGTCAACTGTGTGCACCTTTCGATTTTTGTGAGGATCTGGATTTGATGCCATTTGGGTCATTGACGTGAGACAAATTTGTCAAAGGTTTTTAAGGTGGTAAGCTTAAAAATACTTAAAATGATGTTTTTGAAATTAAACAGGGACTGTTCAGCAAGTTCATCCTATCTTTAATAAAAGCAGGATACTGACTTCTTAGGGGCAACCTCTCTCAGCCTACAATCAGTAATAGTTTGCATCAAGACTCCCTTTTTCATTCCGTCTCTGTTTCCTGGCCTATTCCCAAGTGCCTGCACCTCTGCCTTTCAGGGTCCACTATCAAATATCTCAGATTACTGCCAGAAGCTTGTGGCCCACTTACATTTTAATCAAGTAATTTTATTTTGCAGTCACTCATGGGGGCTTTTTTGACCTTTTCTTCTTTCCTCAGTATGGATTAACATGTTGCTATTCAAAGAGAGGAGTAAATGGAAGATGGATACAAATAACTGTGAAGTGCGTAATGCGTCACAGGATTTGTTCAGCACGGTACATTTTCAAAATTAATTACACCTAACAAAAAAGTAAGACCGATGGGGGTCATGTGTGGGACTGCAGCTAACAGATATAAAAGCAATGGTTTCTCAATGACCTGAAATTTTAGTACAATGACTTATCTAAGAGCAAAATCTAAAGCTCCCCTTAAGCAACAAAGTTGAATGCCACTAATTTGAAAAATTATGCCTTTGGCTGTTTTTTCTGGAACATGTTATCAGAGTGCGATTATATCACTATTTTCTGTCAGAAATGGGCCTGGAAATATAGGATTTTTATTTCCCACTTGTGTGGGTTGTATATGGAAGGATTCAATATGAACTGTGATTGGCATCATTAAGCCCCTTTTGTATCCAGGATACCAGTACATCCTGAATTGTACTTCAGAATACTTTCTGATTGAAAGTACTCACTCTCCTGAACAAAATTCAGTTAATAATTTGTGTAGGTATACACACTGGTTCCCGGTAGCTACACCGGACTCTTCTAAACCCAGCCTGCAAATGTAGTGTTTTACATGACATGTGTGAAGGATGGGCCAAAACCATCACTATCACATGCAAAATAATGTGTTTGTTCAGAGCTGCAAGCAGTTCTAGCAGAGCCAGTAAGATTTAAAGATGTACCTATCTTGCTAATGTGTGCTGTTTGCTAAAGATCACTGTAGAGCAGTGAAGAGAAATACTTTTTAAAGCAGGTAGCCTAAATTACTACACTTCTGGACTCAGACAGCTGTACCTTCCTTTGTAAACTACAGTGACTTAGAGAAGACGAGACCAACCAAGAAGAATTATGTTAACACAAAGTTAGTGGAGGCAATAGAGTCAGCAGAGTTGCTTGAAGACCTCATGCTTTGTCTCCAGCCCACTTGATCTACAGCTGACAAGCCTGGGAAATTTTACCCACCTGAAACACTGCAAATTCTTGGCACAAAATAGAGGAAAATGAACAAAAAACAGATGGACAGAGAGCACTTGGAGATGAATTCAAACACTCAGGCCCAACTAATACCTTATCTATATCTTAAATACGTGCCACAGTTGAACGCTAGAGGCATCCATGCTCAAGCAATGTGCCTGTGAGGCTGCATGTCGTTCGGAACTGTCTTATCTTAGCAACTCAGCCCTAGCTCACTTCCAAAGCAAATCCTCTTTGGTTTTGTAATGTCTTATCCACCAGATGCTTTCCAAAGACATTTTTGCATGAATGGGCAGAATCACGGTCTGCAGAGAAAATGACAATGGATTCTTATTTCTGTGAAGGCTGAGGGAAGATATAAACCTCATCATTTACATGACAGCCCTGACCCAAGCACTGGGAGACATGAGTTGAAATCATAATTTGGTTAATAAATTCAAAACTATCCTTTTGAACTTCCAAATAAATGAAAGGTAGCTTGAGTTGCATCCTAATGCTTTGAGCATTCACCTGGGAGAGAAAAGCACTGAAATTTGTTTTAATAATCACATTATACATTACAAATTATAGAGCAACCACATTATTAAAACAGAGAATGAGTCATAAGTTCCATGCTCACAAGTTTGTACATGTGCTTGAACTAAGAGAAGAAAGAAAATAAAAGCCAATCAAACCAACAAAACCAATATAACTAGCAGGGCTCTTGAATTTCCATCAGGTGAGGCCTGTGAGACCAGAACCAAATTCCCCCAAAGAACTGCCCACTTATTTGGACAATAAAGAGGAGGTGATCTAGTCCACATGGGTGCTGAAGTAAGGACCCCTTCTTCTCTCTTTGTCTCTTACTAAAATTGTGTCCTAAGAGGACATAAAATTCCCAGCATGTCATCATAGGAAAACAGAGGCTTCATACCAAGTAGAGCCTATTGTCTTAGCAGCTGAAACTGCAGAACAAAAAAACCCCCAACCCCCACTTCAAAAGAACAAGATTAGAATCACAAAGCCGAGCATTCAAAAGCAGGGAAGTGGCAGAATGAAGACAGCCAGAATTGTCTTTTAAGCAATTTTGTCTGTAAGTATATGACTGCATATAATTGAAAGGTCACCATCCTTTGTTTCTTGCACAACAGTGAATAGTTACTATTTTCAAATTGATGAGTAGTTACACTTATTTTCTTCTTATTGTTGTATAGATAGCTCCATGCCCTAATACAATACATTTTGAAACTTCGGAGCAGTAGGAGGTGATATTAACCCCAGTTTTATGGCTCTGGAACTAAGATGAGATGCAGTGTTTTCACTAATTTGGAATGATAATTGGGAAATAGTTAGAAGCTCATTTTTTTAGAGCTCATGAGCTTGTGCAACACATTTTATATGTGACATGACTTCATTTGCAATTGTCATTGGCTTAATCTATCTGAGAGTCAGACCTTAGTGTCTCACATCAGAATACAGAGAAAAGGAGAAACACAGTTTTCAGTTTTCCATGAAAAGTTTAGGTGAAATGATTTGCCCAGAACTTCTCATGCACTTTGTGGAAAAGCCGAGGATGATACCACATTTCAAGGGTAACACCAGGAAGGTCTGGTTAATGCTGGGAGTGATTAGGCTAGGGATGGATACCTTGGAGATTTAACTACTAAAATCCGTTTATCTTGGTCACATGTGAACTGCAATTTTCATAATATAACCTAAAGCCTATCCTTACCATGAAAATCCCCCAGGACATGCCATCTGCCATTGCTGCAAAGCTTGTGGTGGCTGGAGAAGTTCTCACCTTGTTGTTAATGGGCATCCTTCAGCTTTGTCCCTCGATGCTGCTGAAAGATCTTGTTTTAAATACGTAGTCAGCTTGAGTCAAACAGTGAGCCAGGAAAAAATAATTTTTATGAATGATACATATTGAAGTTTTCTGGTAACTTTTTCATTTCTTAGGCATAGTGTGTGAATTTCTGCTAATTATGCAGACAGAAATCTGCATCCAACAGAAAAGATTGTCAGAATCTCTTTTCTTAAAAGACAGGTGACTCTTTTCCCATTAAATTTCTAATATTGAAAGTAATCTTTTAAACAATGTTGTTTGTTACACAAAGCAAAAATAGGTCGAGAGTTTTTTTTCAAGTAACTAATGACTATGTTGCATTTACTAATTTCTTCATGGCAGAGCACACATAAGAGAGATATAGAAAGCAAGTTCATATTGAGCTGGACACCTCTGGCCTCTTTATGTTGTTCCCATTTTACACTGTTGCAGCTATTTAATGTTGACATATATGAAATTAAAAGGAGAACTGGGATCCTCCTCCATGGTTTCATTCTGTGTTGCCAGAAAATAATGGATGCCAACATCAGAAACACATTAACTGTAAAAGTCATTTTACTGAAAAATATTCAATAATTTAAAAATCATGAGGGTTTTTGTCGCAACAAAACAGCTATTAGTGTAGTCAGATCACTCATGCAGGCCTGAGAGAGAGCATGTGCTGTCTGGTAATGGTAAGCACATTATTAATGTATACAACTTGCCTGAGTACATAAGAGCTGTTACCTTGTATTTAATGTGTGTCATTGGTAGACAAAAACACACACTGCTTTTGAAATAGCTAATTTGGGTTAGCCATCACGATGAAAAACTGTACTCGAGGCAAAAGAAAACCTAATTTACCTCCATGTCAATAAATATAGTAAAGCTCAGTCTCTTCCCAGCCGTGTTCCCACAGCTCCTTCACCAGCCAGTGATGCAGAAATACCTGGTGTGCAATTTTCATCTACAGACTGACGGTAATTCAAGAGTACCTGCTACAAATCACAGCTAATAGAAGAAATGACCTTTTGGATTGACAGAAAAGCACCTTGGTCCTGAAACAACAACAGGAAATCGTGTGTAAGTTGACTGAATTGCTGACAGACCACATTTTCTTCCAACTTGATGAGATTTCCTTAAACGTGTCTCATCCCAGTCCTGGTGAGAACGGGCTTTGCTGGCAACAAAGATCTTAAATGTTTATCATGGAGAAGACCCTGTCTGAACTAGTCACTACAAAATCTTCCTGTAATTAAGGAAAATGAAAATACACTGCCACAAGTGTTGATCTTTTCTCCACTGACAAAGGCAAACTAGTGAAAATAATTCAGATGTTGCATGTTGTAGACGTCTAAAGTTAGGGAAGAGGAATCCTGTCCTCAGTGATGAGACACTGTAAATAAGTCATTCATGTCTGACAAAATATTTTTATTCCAATTACCTAAAACACACAGGAAATAATTTACTCAGTTAGTAAGGTTATCCAAGGTGAGAAAAAGCACCATTAAAAGGCAGCTGTAGATTTAATGAGTGTACACCTTTCTGTTATTTTCCTACACATGTATATACAAAATAAAATGGTGGAATTTATTGAGTATTTCAATAATGAACTTGTGAAATGTGCTTTTAGAGAATAAATAGTAATTTTACTTGCTTCATCATAAATAAAAGAGATGAAAGCATTTCATCATGCTGATACCTCCTACAGTGACATAATCTTGCAAATGGCATCTACCTGGACAGTATTTTGACACAAATACAGTCTTGTAATCAGTGATGTCGGTCTTCATTTTCTTAAAATATTTCTGATTGTTAGTCATTTGGGTTTGAATATACAGAATATTGACAGAATTTTTTCTAAAAATGAGATCTATATTTGTATAGCCCTGAGATCTGACTGCAGATACACTGGCTTTTCACGTACCACCTTCCTTAGTACCTTTTTCTGGTGCATTGGAGTAACTAGAGGTGCACACCCACAGAGCAAGGACCGTATGTGTGAGCACATACTATCATCAGTGGAGAGCTGGGGATTTAATTGCTTAAGCATAGGTATCTGGCATCATTTGGGGTGTTGCCAGGTGAGGTACACCATCCTTCACTCGTATGAGTCACTGTTGTAGGCACTTAGCTGTAAATCCTCATTCCAGGCTTTGTAAAGCTAAATTCCAGGCTCTCGTATTAGCAAATTTTCATTGATATCTAAGTGAACTCGGCACATGACACTCTTAGGGCAGGGTGTAATGTGCAGGGCAATGGCTTGTGATTTGAGTCAGGACATATGAATGAGTCAAAGCACCTGCTGCCTTTGGCAGCCACATACCAGCTATCCGTACCATTCCTGCTGTCAGCCAGGATCTTTGAACAGAGGAAAGGTCATCAGCTTGCAGATCCCTCAGAAAAGCCCACACTCCTCCGCTTATCAATAAAGCAAAACAAATGATAAGATGAAGCAGGCTAAAGTATTGACAGAAATATTCTATTAGCTACAAGGAAAAATCTTGTAAGGTAACTGCATTTGATATATTAAGATGAATGTACGAAGAGAAAAGCTTCACTAACTTCTGTGCTTTTTTGAACCAATGGCTATGAAGATTTCTTTTTTTTTTTTTTCCTAGTAACTGCTGTTTTATTGCCTAATATAAACAAAAGAAAGTTAGTTTTAAAATTCCATTCTTCATGTGTTGGCATAGAACAAAAGGTAGGTAGTAGAATGTGGGTGTGGAAATGCTTTGGAGAATGAGGCAAAATGATAAAAAATTAAATTAGTTTGGTATCAATTCTTGCATTGTACAATAAAATCATTCTCTAGTTAAGAGAGATCCAGCTGTCCATGTCTGAGATCTGAATCTTACAAATGTCACAAGAAAAAAAAAAGAAAAACAAAAAATAATTGAAGAAACAGTAGTGACAGCAATAACTCTTACAGAACTTATTGTTCCTCCTGTCTCATTTAGAGATGTAGTGGTGTCATGACAGTAACCAAGATCACAGCTATTATGGGCTTTTTTGGTCTACAATACAGGAGTCTTTCCATCTAATTTCTGATATTCTAACAAATACAAGACCTCTGTAAGCACTTATTCACATTAGTACCTCCAAGCACCAGAGTGGCCAGAAGAGAGAGAGAAGTGGATTTGGCACAAAATCAGGACACATTGTTCCTTCTTTTTAGCCTTAATATGAAAATGCTTCTCAGCTGCTCTGTTTAAGACGAGCTTTGAAAAAAAGCCACGCCTGAGCCCAGCTGAGCAGGTCTGTATCTGTCACTCACTACGAGCCACAAGTCTCTATCCCATGTGCAGTGTTCCGTGCTCCATGTGATTGTATGGCGCTCTTATCACACTCCAGACATGTCACTGGTGGGCCAGCTGGAATCAGACTTATGCGTTTGTCATACTCATGGTGTTTCCTATTGAACCAAAAGTATAAAATAGGGAGTCCCAAACTGTGTAAATCAACGCGGAAGCCAAGTAATTCTGAATCGCTAGAAGTGACTGCAGAAAAGAAGTCAAAATAATATTCATTTATAAAACTTTATAAGTCTATGGAAATATCCTGAAATAGATTATTTAAGTCCTCTCTCTCGGGATATCTAATATCAGGTTAGGTGAAAACACAAAGTCCTGTAAAACCAATCCAAAACTTGCAGAAGAACAGAACTGGTAATTGGTCAGGTCTATACAAGACAACTCTGCTGCACAAGCAAATGTGATCCTAGGTCTGACCCTTCAATGCTGAGTGTTTCTTTTAGTACTTGGATTTTATTTCATTCACTTATATATTACTTTTGTTTTACTTATGGCTGATTGTTTTAAAGGAGCCTGTGTTGATAATCATTCACTCTTTTCCTCCAATATCTAAAGCATTTTGCAGTTTCATTTGTAACTGCTTGAACTCTGCCTTCATTCTGAATAGTAAGTGGTGTCATAAACAGACTCTGGCTTTTTATTTTAAGGTTTATGACAATTAACATTACAGGGAACTAAACTCCAACTATTTTATCCTCTCAGGAGTAAGTAATGCAAGAACAATTGCATGAACAATTACAATTGCATGCTGTAACATGACAGCAGCTCTGACAGCTTGCTCCAAAAGGAGTGTTTTATGGCTGAATATAAGATAGTGGCTATGTACCCAGTTATTATCTATTGATCTCAAAGCACTTTCCCTACTATGTTTTAAAATACTCACTTATTTTTTCTCTTGCATTTAACATATTTTTTTCTTCTTTAAACACATATTTTTCCATTTCTGAACTCCAGATTTCCTCTAATTCATAGTTAAGGAACTTTTTTTTTATGGGCACAGATATTTTTTGACTTCCAGATATATTTGAAATAGTCATATTAGCATACATCACTGCAAAGGTGCTCCAAGGAGGCCATTGCAGAGGATGCAGCAATTTCCCCAGATGTCTCTAGAACATCTCTTTTCCTGTCCTCAGCACATTTACATCACAGAAACTACTCAGCTAGCAACACATTATGGATTTTCTTTTATGGTTCAATTCACAGGGTATGAGCTACCAGACCTACCTCACGTTCCCTGAAGACAAAGGAACACACCCTCCACCTCAGACTCCTCCAACTGCAGCTCTCTCAGTTGTTCCATCCCTCTACCTGGCACAGCAAGGCGGGGCAGGATGGCCAGGGTAGGTTAGGGAGGGCATGGGATGCAGGATCAAGACCAATGGGGAAAGGAGGAGGAAGAAGAGCTGATGACAGAGGAGCTTTGAACAGCTGTGAATGATTCTACAGGATCAGCCAACCAAGTGACTAACTCCCCTCTTCATCTGTTTTTCAATAACTACAATATGAATTGTTCCCTTCAAGGAATTTTTTTGTATTCTTTTGGCCTCCTCCTGGGAGATTCAGCTGATCCATCTTGTTTTTAATTTCTGTGGTAAAGCCTAGCAGTGACATTTTTATCATTTTAGTGATTTTCTAATATAATGTGTGAATATAAACTGCCTGTGTGTCAATCCTCCCTACAGCTCCTTTTCAATAACACAGAATTTACATTCTTTTGATCATATTCTTTCAAAAATAGTGCAAAATGGTTCTCTTTCATTCATTCACCTCTCACTTCTCTCTCAATATATATAAAAAAATAAATCACCCCCAAATATAAATAGAATCCCTCACAATCAGAATCCAGGAAGACCATAATGTTTCACGTAGCCTTTAAATCCTATACAAAAACACTTCTCAGAAGTGTCTTCAAATAGCTGGCTTGCACTTTCCAAGTGTTTTACTAAAAATGTGAGCTGGTAAAAGAAAACAGGTTTTAGCAACTTGGAGTGGATCCCTGAGGATCTGCAGCTCTTGGGCAACCCACACAAAGGTGGGGACATCCCCAAAGAGGCTGAAGCATGTGGAGGAACCCATGCCAGAAAGGAGGTAAATAAATAAGAAGCAGGCAACAGGGTGTGGTTATAAACATGTTTCCAATGCCCTGAGATTCCTGTCACCTCGCAAAAGGGATTGAGAGAGCCTGGGTGAAGCCTGTGTCAAAAATAAGGACAATCGAGACTAGGAAGAGAAGGGAGAAGAAGAGTTGAAAACAATTCTTGCCAGCCAGAAGAGAAAAGGTAGCAACAGTAAGGAAAGCAGGAAAAAAAAGTGTTAGGGTACGGTTGTGATAAACTCTTGATCTTCTATTAAAAACCTGTGTTTTTTCTTTCTTTTCTGAGGCAGCTGAGAATGGCACTGTCCAAAGTGCAACAAGGACTAACAAAGACTAGATGGAATTTTTGAATCCAGAATAAACGAGTTCTTATCTGAACAGCTTCCATGTGTGTCATTATGCAGATTGATAAACTCCAAATATAAAGTACTAGATACCATAGCACCACAAGATCAGCACTGGTGTACAGTATATTGGATGGAAAACCATAAACTTGATCTCTCTCTTTTGAGATCACTTGCAAGGAGGGAAGAAATAGTAACCATAAATAGGAAGATGTGATGATATTCCTGTTCACAAATACTTTGTTAATTCTAGGAGCAAAATTCATAACAAATAAAAAGAGAAAAGAAAATGGGCACCACTGACATGAGACATTTGAGGGACTAAAACCAAATAAAACAGTACAATTTCAGGTAAATATTTTAATATAGTGCATGTCTTCATTGTTACATTGAAGATTGTTCATTTCAGGCACAGCACTGGATAAAAACAGTGTGTGGAGACACATATGTAGCCAAAAAGCATAAAAACTTATATGAGTGACATAGAAATAAAACCATGACATTTCCCAAGACCTCAGATTATATCAGAGGGCAAGAAATTGCTTGGGGAGCATATGGCTGGGAATTGCAGTTGTTGATTTGAAGCTTTAGAGCTACTAAAAGAAAGCAGAGAAAATTTCTCTGAATACGTTTTGACCTCTGACCGGCATTTCCCTCTAAAGAGATTTGCATTCCTTTTTCTTCTTTGAGTGTACAAATACATCAGGTGGTCAGAGCGCTGCTTCTACAAATATCACAGTACAAAAAGAAATGTAGATATGTGGCTGAACTGTGTTGTGATTAAATAGACTTTCTTTCCAAAGAAAATTAAACCAGGATGATGTTATTTTTCTAGTTTATTGCCAAGCGGTCTGTGTGCAGTACAAAACCCAATTGTGTGATGAATCATATCTAACTATCATGATCAAGATACATCCTCCATCTTAGCAGCAGTGCATCAAAACAGACTGCAGAAAGTGGGAGGCTCTGCTCCCTCTTGTGTGACTTCTACACAGGCAGAAACTAGTAATGATTTCCTTGCTCCAGGCCATAGCATGAAGAACAGAAAAATCAAAACATGAGAATGATTCTTTATCTTCCTCTTAATCATACAATTAGGTCACTGGAGGAAATACAGTGATGTGCATGATCAGCTTTATGTTCTAGACATTACTGCCCTTGTGTAAGAGTAGCTGGTTTGGGACTGGTCTGCTGGTGTTCTGGTATGTGGGTGAGACTGTCTGTACTCTTTCTTTCCAAAAAACCTTTGCACTCATTGTTGAACTTCATCAGGTTCCTATCAACCCATTTCTCCAGCCTGCTGAGGACTTCCTGGATGGCAGCACAACCCTCTGGGGGGGGGGCCAGCCACTGCTCCCCGTTTTGTGTTGTCTGCAACATGCCTGAGGGTCATCCTGTCATACAGATGGTTAATGAAGACGATAAACAGGACTGGGCCCAGTACTGATCCCTGGGGCACAGCATCAGTCACTGGTCTCCATCCCCTGGACCTGGCCATTCAGCCAATTTTCAACCCACAGGCTCATGCAGCTCGTACATCATCAGCTCCTCTATAAGGATCTCACACACAACAATTTAGAAAACCTTGCTGAAATCAAGTTTGACAATATCCACTGCTCTTTCCTCATCTACCAAGTCAGTCACTGCCTTGAGGAATGTTATCACGACTTCACAGACCCTAAAATTAAATGGAAGTTTTCTTTGCCTCCCCTTACTCTTTTGGACACATTCAAAACACATTAAAGACACTGAAAAACTAAAAATAGTTAAAAAGAACACATGTCAAATGCTGGATCATTTTGAAAGAAAGATTTGTAAATGATTTAAACACTAATTAAAAAACTAGGCCCAACATAAAAAATTTACTTGAATGTGGATTCATAATTAATTGTGGTACTTTCTGCACAGACTAAAAATCCATCATGAAATTAATTGAACTATTATTTAAACAGAAACAAACACTGTGTAACATTTGGAATTACTGTAGTGCTACAGTAGAAATTAGAAAGGTGTATTAATTTAAATCTCTTACTGCTAATAGGTTAAATCACAAATCTGCAGCCAGACCTAAGAATAATGTCAAGTCAATAGAACTCTGTGCCTGTGTAAACTAATTTAAAAATGATTTTTTTTCCCATACTATCTTACAGAAGTGTCAGTCTGTGGAGCAGACTCCATCCTGTGCAGATTTTGTCAGAGAGCAGCGAAGGCCATGGCTGGGCAAGGCTGTGGGGAGCTGGAGACCAGCCTTGCTGCAGCATCGCAGGGCAGGGACTGATGGCCTCAGGGGCTTACAGAGGGTCCTGGGCTGTGGCCAGGGCTGGCAGTGCCTCAGGGACCCGATACATTTTATGGTGGATGGTACCCTACATCACAAATGAAATTCCATTTTGTGAAGGGATTGCTTGTCTGAGTAAAGCATAAAAGTTTATGGGGTAGGAACTGGCCTTCAAAAACAACAGTCCAGAAATACCAGCTTCCCCAAGAACATACAAGGTACATCCTTCCACACATGCCACAGGGACAGAACAACTCCTTCTTTAATGATGGACATGCATCAGACTGCACAGAAACACAAGACAGACAAAACTGTGCAGGCAAAAACTGAGCCTCAAGCAAACTTATGAAACTTTAAGGACCAGAAGAAGGTTTTAAGGTTTCATTTCCAAGAGTTTATTTTCTAAAAAAAAAATTTCTGTCTGGAAGATTGAAGCTGCATTCACACAGGACATTTCATCTGCAGGAAGTTAGTCAAAATATATATATAGGCATATATATAATTGAGATTAACATAGCAAAGTCAAAGTAGGGAATGCCAGAACTAGGAGTGCTTATGAAACCCATTTCTGCTTGCAGGAGATAGTCTTGAAGATAGAAATCATCTCTCTCACATATGTCTATTTCATTTACTGCATGGGGAAGGGATTCAGATTACTGAGTCATCTTTAAATTGAATGGGAATTCAGACAGAAACATACTCACTCTGTCCCCATTAGAGGAAAGCCTTTAATTAACAAGCCAAACATTTATAGGAGTTGCATATAAGGGTCAGGTCTGAGCACAGGTGACAATAGGTACCTCCTACATCTTCAACGATGGGTTGGTCTGAGCACTTATTCAGGAACATGGGAAAGAATCAGATTCCCTTTTCACTGCCACATTCTGAACTGCAGTGAACAGAGACCTCCAGCATCAGCATGCCCACTTTTACAGACAGCCATCTTTAAATTTTCCACACCATAAATGATCTGACTCTAAACTACGAAGGTACTTTGTTGTCACTTCTTCCAGTGGTATAGTTGATGATATCCGTCACAGTTATGTCTTTCCAGATGAATATTATGTTCCTCTAAACACTGTCTGGAAAACCGCAGCCTAGGAGGGGAAACTTGCACCTTCCCAGGAGACCTACTGCTTGGGTCAAAGGAGGTGCTCCAGGGTGGGAGAAGCAAGAGGTGGGAAACTGCATTGAGGAAGAGGAAGATGCCTGCCCCAGAGAGTGGTAAAAAGCTTCCCTGAGACCAGAGGGATGGAGCAGAGAATTCTCCAAATTCCATTGAGCTGTCTGGAAAGAAAGACCTGCTCCACTAGGTACAGCAGATGAGCAAGACAATCTTGCTCATCTGCTGTTTTCTTTTTCATTAGTTTACTTAGTGTCTTTGTGTTTTCAACATTTTTTTAAAAAATGTATAATTTAGTCAAAAAGGGTGTGTTTCACATTCCCCCAAATCTCACAAAGCAGGCACACAAGATGAGGCCTTGGTCAAACAGTGATGCCACCTCATTGCCATGGGTGCTGTCAGAGTTCCCTCCACAGCTTTAAGAAAATTCTTTCCAATGTTTAATGCTTCTGCCAGCAAGAGTCAGCAGCGGACCCTGCACTTTTAACAACTTCAGCTATTAATTTTTGTAAACGGGAATTTATTCTGGATTTTTAAATAGATATCAAATTTCCCAGGCAGCTCTAACTAATACTGTATCAGAAAGTTTTTCCTGGTCCTTAAATAGATACATTTTGTCTTCTTGCTATGGCTGTCTTGCTTAGAACTGTTATTTTACATAGTGCCAAAATGTACAATTTATGTTTTTAAGAGATGAAGCAGATGTGTACTGAGTTTGTAGCCATTTAAGGCATTTTCCTTCACAGAAAGCTACATCATGAAGCATTCATTTAAACTCTCACCTGCCCTCTGCTACATGAAAAACTGTACTCAGAAAGAACCCTTGATAAAGCAATAAAGTTTGATTAATTAAATTCTTCTGCCTTGCTTTCTCTTCAGAACATAGCAAATGCACTTTTATCCCCTTCTGGAGTCATAGATCTGCATAAATAAATCCCAATATTTTCAGAGGAATAAAATAAGTTCTTCCTCAACTGCTTTCCATCTTGCAATGACACATCGTGCCTTCCATACACAGGAGTGCAGACGCACCAGTTTTTGTCACTTGAGGCTTTTCATTCCGTGGGGTGATTTTATCCCCTCCCCCACACACCTGAGATTTTAAGAGAAAAGTTTTTCCATTCCATCAACTTTGTGTTATTCCCGATGAAAAAAACCCTGCCATCAAAACTAAGACTGCTCACAAATCTTACCCTAAAAATGTATGAGCCAACAGGAAGTGCTCACCGAGGAATTAGAAACTGAAAATTCCTGTTGTCTCATTGATTGATGAACATCCTGCACCTGAAAAGCAATTTACATTGGGCTCATACATACACTGTTCTGATTGGTTTCTCACCTGTATATCACCTATATCGATGGTTCCAGCATTGCTGGCTCTCCTGCTTGATATTATTACCTACTTTCTGTAACTGTGTCTCCTGAGACAAAACTTCCTGGGGCTTCCACTACTGGCAATAGACATTTTTCCAAGATAATCTAGCTTTCATTTCTAGAACAAAAGTGTCTGTCTGTAGCTCAGCTCAGCCCTTGAAGGAAATAGGTCAAGAAAGAAAAGCAAAGCTCTTCCAGTGTTATCATGCCTCTGGAGTCAGGAAACCCGTACATTACATTTACCCCATTTTCTGGGGAAACACACGTTCTCTTAGGGGTGGGGAGGAAGTTTTGCAGTTTACAGTCCTTCCTGCATGATGTGCAGAAGGGAATACTAGAGACAAAAGGAATAGAGCTGGAAAAGGACCAGGTCTAATGTTTTCCTTCTCTCTCATATCCCACATTGGTTTATGCGTGAGACAAGGGCAGGTATTCCAAGTGCAGCAGATGGAAAGCAGCCATAACTAACAAGAAGGCTTGTGTATCAATTCTCCTGCCTGTAAATTGGATTAAAATGTTAAGGTAGCATTTCTTAGCGGCAGACAGCTTAATTGCTATAGAGTTTTCTGCAACAAATCAGTCACTCTCAGTTTGAGCTACTCAGCCACAAAGCTGAAAGTTAATACAGGTTGCTTTCCACAATCCACTAATAACAGGAACGCTGCTATTCAACAAACCACAGAGCTTTGCAAAGTGCTTTGTTTAACAATAGCATGAGTGTGCTGCTAAGTGGCAAGATCAAACACAGTAAGACTCCACCAATTTGTGCACCCCTGCAAGGCAAGCACGGGGTGAAATGCATGGGCTGTACCCTCCAACACAAACCCTGCATTAGCTTCCACACCTCTGAAGGGAAGGCAGATTTCCACTCTATTTGGGGTGGGATGGTGCCAATCTGTCAGATTCTGCTCCCTTTATTCAAGATAAGCCGACCTTTGCTCAGCAATGAGTAGATGGAGATGCCATTTAGCAGGAGAAAAGGCAGTGCATGGGGGTGGGGGCACAATACCGAAAATGTCAGGAGTTCACACACATGTTTAGAGATATCAGTATCCTATTTCAAGTGCAGACACTTGGATGATGAGCCCCCGCTGTTCCTTCACCCCCTTTTTTTCCCTAGATCAGGTCATGTCACCCAGCTCATCTCCCACTTACAATCAAAAACCTTCATGAGAGGCTCCCTCCCTCCTCAGAAGAGGACAGTTCTGTGCATCTGCTCAAGAGAAGCCTCTCACTGCTTGAGAAGGGTTTTTTTCACATCCTCCATTAACACAAAAATCCTATGTTCCTCTATTGAATAAACTACAATTTTTACAGTCTCTTGCTCCAGTTAGGATTACTTTCAAATGCCTGAAACAGTTTTTTATGCTCTGTTTATTGTCTTTCTCACCGCTCTGCATGAGAGCTGGCTGTACTAATTATCAGCTGTTATAGTTAGCAAGGAAGTAATGTATGGTGGATTTGTAGGATAATGGGATTAAAGTATGCTTTAAGAACTTTTCCAGAAATAAAAAATAAAAAGAAAAAAAAAAGAAAAGAAAAAAGAGAAGATAAACAGACCAAAAAGCTAAAAACAAAGAGAAAACTACAGAGAAAAATAAGGCACAACAGCATTGGGTTTCCTAGCTCACTCAACAGCCTTCCAGCTCCCAATCTTGTGAGTAACACAGACTTAGTTTTACCGAAGCAATGTGGAGAATATGAAGAAGCAGACAAAACTAATTTCATGTTTGAGTTGTCCAGACGGATATATTTCCAGAATACTGGAGTCTGTGTTCTGCATGGCAGATTTTTTTTTTTTTTCTTGTTTGGCCAACCTGTATTTGGTGTAGAGGAGACTTTTCAGCTACCTAAATTAATATTCTAGCACATCCTCACACACCAAATTAGCCCTGGGGCCAAGAAAAGCAAAAAAAACATAGTCAGGGTATCAGCTAGACTGGGGATTAAGAAAGCAAAAGAGGCAGGAGGGTTGTTCAGCAATTCATAGCAAGCTAGCCACACAGACTTCTTTAGTTGTGCTGCAGAAAATAAGAGAAATCAGGACTGTGGAAAGGTCTCAGGAAAAGAAGGGAAAAATGGGATTCAAAGAGCTGTGATGGAACAAGGCTCAAGCTAATGACAGACAACCTGAACTGGATTAAAACAAAGGAAGAAGAAAATTATTAAAAAGTAGATGGGAAGAGAATTCTAAGGAAAAAAAAACATTGGCTACTCAGACAGGCTCTCCGAGGAAGTGGTCACAGCACCGAGCCTGAGTTTAAGAAGTGTTTGGACAATGCTCTCAGGCACATGCTGTGACTCTTGGTGTTGCCATGTGCAGGGCCAACAATTAGACTTGATGATCCTTGTGGCTCCCTTCCAACTCTGTGACAAAGTGTGAAAATGGCAGCACAACCTAAGTGAAAAAATCACCTTGGAGAAGAAAAATTAACATCTTTAAATGTATGACACAAGAAATTAATTGAATTGACAGAGTTATTTCTAAGGTTTTAAATTCATTTATTGCCTGAATACCTCTGACAGCAGTTTAATTAAAGCACTATCTACCGAGTTTTTTCAGCTGGGTTTCAAACAGATTCTTAAGATGCCTATGTTTATGACCAGCAGTACTGTGGGTAGCTAGGAAGCCCATAAAACCAATGATCTGCAGGGAACAGGAAGCATCATCTTCCCCATCTGTGCTGGTTCACGCTTGTTTTCTGTAAGAGCCTCCCTGACTGGAATCCATCTCAGCTGAGCTAGCAGCTCACTTAGTGCAAGCGTATCCATCAGGCTTCCCCCGTGGTCTGTAGAAACAGGCACCTGCAGGCATTGGTCCCATCAGGCATCCTAGATAGAGGCTTAATTTTCGCAAATTAAAATGGAGTTTAAACCTTTCTGTGTATAAGTGTAGTAAAACACTGGTCTACAGAACTTCCAGAGACTGGCAGTATGTTTTAAAGAACCACCTTTGCAGAAACACTTTCTAGTACAGTTAGTCTTATTCTTGCCTTATTCTTTACATATTGCAGGACCAATAGTTGAACCAGATCAATTTTATTCAGCCTTTTTCAACTTTGGATCCCTAACAAATTTCCAGAACAGTTTTAGATCCCTTTGGAAATTCTACATGTGTAGAATATATATATATATAATTCATGCAGGTCAACAACAAAAATAGTTGAAGTATTACTGTATTAAAGAAATTAAAATTCTTTGTACATAGTGTTCTGCATTAAATCAAATGGAATGGTGCTGATAGTTCTTCTGGCAAACCAAAATGAAGCACAGTGCATTTCAGTTGCAGATCTTCCCTATCCAGAAGACTCTTTCATTTTTTAATACTAAAAAGTTCACATGAACTCAAGTAGATGATCATACATATTATTGATATCATAACTGTTTATTTGCCACCTCACAGTTCAGGGTTCTTTCTCTTTCTTTTTGAACAGAATTGACGTTTCAGTCCACCATCGCTAAATAATGGAAGCAATTATTTGTCTTCATTTAGCTTTTACACTGGAACATGAATTGCAGTACAGTGCACAAGATTTGGGGTGCAGTGACATGCCTCACTCATACCAGGGAAGCATTACTAACACTAACATTTGAGCACTAATAAGCAGGAATTTGTTTTGCATTAAGCATCATCAACTGTCAAATGTTCAGAAAAAAAAAGCTGTCAAGGATTTCATTAAAACAATTTCCCCTAACCAGCCAAACCCTGAGTTAAAACATCTTCACGAATATCTTAATTTTGTGATAAACACTAGAGGCTGTTACAGCCTTTCCTTGCCCTTCTGATTCGAGGTCATCAATCAATGTAAGCATATCACAGCAGCAGTTTAATAAGCTTCATTTTCCAGGTGATCTCACTGTTCAAACTAAAAGTAAAATTTGCTTTCAAGGCACAATAGGTAGAAGAATGCATACTTTACTTTGATAGCTGCCACTTCCAGGATAAAGTGGTAAAGTTACAGGTTTTCTTTCAATTTCATTTTAGAGAACTAAAAATACCTGATAACTATAACTATTTTTAGAAGAGAGGGCAATTTATGTATTTGCTATGCTTCCTTAGGAGCAAGGACTTTACCAGTGTAAACTGCATTACTTTAATCATTTAGACACAAAACGGTCTGCACTACTGCAATGACAAAAGACATGATGTCTCCAACTGAAGTATAATTGATATCAGACAGATGACTGCCCTGAATGATCAAAACTGAAAGCAGGAGGTTTCTTTAGAGATGCTCAGAGAGACAAGTCATCTCTTCAGTTCATAACTGGAAGTGTCTGGAATCAGGGTAATGGATTAATGACAAGGCAGTGGCCACCAATGAAAATTTTGAGAACCACAAAACTGAAATGGGA
The DNA here is from genome assembly GCA_013398855.1 of Mohoua ochrocephala. Classification (NCBI taxonomy): domain Eukaryota; kingdom Metazoa; phylum Chordata; class Aves; order Passeriformes; family Acanthizidae; genus Mohoua; species Mohoua ochrocephala. Next base: position 179,812 of record VZTA01017136.1, read on the forward strand.
TGTCAGGTTTCATCAGGCCCTGTAGTACCCACGTGCTCTCATTTTTAGATCCTCTTCATTTATTTTTTTTACTCCTCCTTAATATTTTTCATGGCTGCAAAATTTTCTGACATTATTAAGTTCTTCTGGCATGTCGGTAGAGCAGAAGAAATTTAAGTCTAATTTAAAAAAGCACATGGCTAAAACCACTTTCCTATTATCTAGACATTTAGATATGGCACTTAAAACTTCAGCAAACCCTGACCCTAAGGGCTGAAAATCAGTGGAAGCTCTCCACCTTAACTTTCCATGGCCACAGGATGACAAATAAAAATGAAATGCAAAAACTTCAGACCAGCTTTTAAATGACAGATTCTTGGATGTGAGGCCCCATGGAACTGACTGTCCTGCAACGCCACTTTGGAGCAGACGTCTCTTGGAGGGAGTTGGAGCTGTCCAAAACAGAGTCATGAAATAAGAATGATGAGTACTTGAGCTCACTGTGGACACTCTTACTTTGTGCTACACACACATATTCATCTGGAATAGCATTTAGTCAAGAAGCAGGAATTAAATGAACCTGACATAAATAATAGGACCACCTGATTATCATTGTCACCTACAATGGATCACATCAACTATGGAACAGCTGGCAAGATGTACTGTGCCCTTGTTCAAGTACTAATAAGCAGCTCTGCATGGGTGGTGCTTTACTGACATTGAGTGCTCGTACAAACCTTCGCCGTTCGTGCTGCTGGTAAGGATGCCTGGCTGCTCTCATTGCTAGCCAGTATTATTTGTATACTATTCAAGAGCCCACAGCAACAGAACAGAACCCTGTCACAAATTAATGGGTCTCTACTAACTGGAAATGTCAATGCAAAAATGAATTTAAAGATGTTAATTTTTCAAGCAACATGAATTCGCCTGACAGCGCTTTATTACAGCAATGTTATCTACTCCCTCCCCCGCCCACAGTTTAAAAAGCTACTGCAATAAACATCAGCCGATTAGCTACCTCCAGCATTGCCTTTTTATTTTCAATTTAAACATAAAAAATTTAATTTACAAAACGGCTGAGAGCTGCCTGGCCTAATGGACACTATCTGTGCCCATGGCAGGAGGGCTGAAACTAGATGATCTTTAAGGTCCCTTGCTGAGGGGAGGAGTTATGAGAGCTGCTTAGGTCAGTCATACATGGATATATATTCAAGGTCTGCATAAACCCAGCTTGGGGTAGAAGCAGCACTTCTATTTCTAAACTCTACAAAAATCATAGCACAAAGCTTGGCCCACAGTAAAAATTAACAGCACTCTGGCAAAGCAAGCACGCAAACAAAAGTATTACAAACTATTTTGCAAAAAACAGACGTGAAAAGAAGTTCAAAGTAATGCCTGATGCTTTTAAAGCATTAGAAGTGTGCATCAGTATTAATACCAAGCTATTTATGATCATCCCTAGCAAGTGTTCCCTAGATGTGGATATGCTTCATATATCTATTTGTTTCACATTTACTGTCTTACAAATAGCCCACAGCTCTTTAGTTGAATTTCCAAGATGTTTGATAGCAAACATTTACTAAAACCTTGTGGCTTCTTCGCCTATGAGAAGTCATACAGTGTGAGCCTGGAATTGCAAAATGAGACTCAATAGGTAATACAAAGACTATTTCCCACCTCCTTTTCTTTTAATTTTAAACTTTTAATCAGACAGCAATGGATTTTTATCACAGCCAAGTCTTCTGAAGATAAAGATGCTGCACTTCTCAGTTCACAGTTCACCTTTAAGACAGAATTCCACAGGGAGAAGTCCAGTTATTTAATGGCCAGACTGTTCCAGCCTTACTTCCTGTCAAAAATCATAAGCAGTGAAAGGGATTGTGGGCAGTGATCTCACTCCCACCAGATGAAGACTACTTTCAAGCTCTGTAAACAAATTTATCTATTGTTCAAAATCAAAGAGCGATTCTCTCCATTAAAATGATCAAAAGCCTCTAGGGTTGGTATAGTTCTTACACACCACATCTGGTATTTCGCAGCAGTGAGAGTCACTGTTCCCACTCATAGCCTCAGGATTTTCTTCATAGTAGTAAACAGGAGCACCTGCACCTGATCCTTTTATTAGTGGCTATTTGGGTGCATTCAAAACCCTTCAAAATCTGCTTGCCAGGAGCATTTAATCACTTCAGAGAGATAAAGGAGAAAAAATGCATACTCTGAAAAGATGCAGTACTAGAATCTTTTGTTTTCTTCTTCAGTACCCACATTTTCTTCTTCATTTGTAAACAAAACTATTTTTAACCTGGCAAAGCTTTCTGTAAAAAACGACAAGCCTTCCTCATGCTGATACCTTAGGTTTTAACTTTTATATTTTTCAAACCCTGTGCTGCCTGGTGTGTAACTCTGAAGTTCCTTGTGGCCTGTGAGCTGCTGTTCTCTCCTGCTGGTCAGACATAACAAACCTCTGCAGGCTTCCACTCCAAGGACTCCAGGCCCAAAATGTGTAAACTAAAAGCCTCTAAAGGGGGGCAAACTTGGGGTAATTCCATCATGAAACTGAGGTTATAATTGGAGAATTAACCCTGATATGCAAATGAACCAAACTTATAAAACTGTGAAGAACTCGTGACCCAGGGTCCATCTTGGGTGTCCATCTGGGGTGTAGCCTCTGGACTGCCCAGGGTGTACCTTTGCAGGCCTTCAAATAAATACCTTCTTTTATTCTCTTAATTCTTGTCTAGTCTCAGTGTTTTAGGTGTTTGGCCACTTAAGGCATCAACACAACCACCAAGGGTCCTGAACCTGCTGTAAAAGAAAAAAAATTGCATTCAATTAATTATATTACATAAAAAAGCAGTTTTGATTTCATGCAGAAAGGTTCTTGTTATTTTGAACAAGTCCCTGGGAACTTTGTATCATGTGTTAATCAAGATCAAACAAGACTGAGTGGACAAGTAAATAACATACAATACTGAAGGGAGGAGGAAGTACAAGTTGGGGAAGGCATTCATAAGGGTTAACATTAGCCCCTGCAGGTTAATGCCTCAATTGCTTTCTCTAGCCAGTGAAGAGATAAAGGCTTCTCAGAGAGCCATTCAGAACTGAACATTTGTTTAGCTACTCTGAGTCACTCTGGAGGACTTTAACTTGTTAGCTCCAGAAGCAGCCTGCAGAGTTAGCCTCAAAAAGATCACACTTGCTTTTGTGAACACTCCCCAGGTATTTACCGTCCATCAGTGGCTGAAATTCACTACTGAGATGTACTGTTGGGTATATCATATTTAACTCTGAATACTGGGCATTGCACACAGACTGAAGCTCACCCAGCTGGAGCACTCCTGCTAGAATCACTGGAACAGTATCCACAGCACTGCTAGGATGACGACAGGATTGAGCTTTTCCCAGTGCCCCATTAAAGCGCTCTGTTTGAAGGCCACCTGCACGCTGCCATACAAAGGACTGCTGTGCCCCAGCAACTTCAAAATCCACTCACTGCGCAGTCCTGCTGGCACAGCTCCTTCTCTTACTCCGACTGCTCCTCGTATCACTGGAGCAAGCAGTGGGACCGGGGCTTTTATGATCAAGCTAAACACAAAGAATAAGAATCCTCAACTTTTGAGACCTACTGTCAACAATTTTTAGGATTCTTACTTAGTAACAACAAGAAAGGAAAATGGCCTTTTCATCTCACACACAGAATAAAGTTGGATTTTGTGACAAGAACACAGGAAGAAAACTATACAGCTGACAGAACTGATTGTCGGGGCCATTTTCTAACTTCTCCCATTCTACTGTACTTCATCAGATCATTGTGCTTTCCTCCCTGAAAAATGTCCACGATATCTTCAAAAATTCTATCAAAATAATTCTTCTATGATCTTGTATAAACCAAAAGAACAATTAGAGATATTTGACAGTTTTGGTGGGATTTCTCACAATTTATGCTTCTGCCAAATTTTTTTTTCACAGGGTATCTTTGTAACATAAATCAGCCATCCTTTTATAAATGTAGAATACAGAAAAAAGACCCTTCAAATTGACTTCAGCAAAGGTGTGACAAAGTGAATGACAAACAGCATGAATCTTTTGTTTAACACCATTCAGGTTATAACTAGAGCTGAAGACAACACAACTGCCGGGTAGAGTTGATTTCCAAAGTCCACCATAAAGCATGGATAGACAGACCAGTACAAATCTGGGACACAGCATTTCCACAATCTTCTAACAACTCCCAAGCCCTAGAAACTTAAAGTTTCCTATACAACCATGTCAAACATGACTTAACAAAATGAACTTGCAAAGGTCAAGTCAACTTGCAAAAGATTGCTAAATACATTTTAGCACTGAAATCAAGTCTCTTTACCAAACAGAAAAGCCATGTTCAGATTTTAGAGGCCATACTGAGACAAAGGTGTAATGAAAAGAGTACTAAAAATACCAGTTATTTTTCCAAATGAACAAATTCTTAGCACGTTACATAAACTACCTGCAATGCAGTATGTCAAACAAATACTTTATGCTGTGTTATAACCTAAGTAACAGTGTGAGAAATGTTAGCCACCACATGAAATCATTTTTACATAACCCTCAATTATATAAACGAGCATCCTAGTTTCAAAACGCATTTAACCATGGTGGCCTTTCAAAAACATTGCACCTTTAGACAGGAAAAAAAAGATTCCTGTTTGTTATATTCCAATATCAGGTGCTTTTTCAAGCATTCAGTCAAGAGATTTGCAGCTAAAAATTACAGGCAATTAATTTCGCTCATCCTAATTATAATGCGGCATTAGATTAACAAAATTATGTACTTTGCCCTTCAGGGCAGCGTTCTGTAGAATTCTTCATAATAACAATCTTTTGGCTCAAAATGAATCTCGAAGCATGTTGAATAAAAGCTTAATGGGAAGGGGTTTTAATTATCGCCAAACTCTAAGAATATGAGAGGAACAATGTTTGCACTTTTTCATATAATTGTTTATTAAAGAAAAATACAGAATTTTACAATTTATCTTAAATTTGGAAGCTGTTTATAGTCAAATATTGATTTCTGAAAAGTTTTTCTCTATTTCCTCAGCTTACACTCACTCAGAAGGGCATTTTGTACTTCTGCATTATCGGACACATTATCTGAACATCTTTCTAAAGCACGATGATTGCACAGGACAGTTGTATTTGTGACAATACTCATCTAACCAAGCACTCCAACACCCGTTGTTCTTTCTGTTCAACTCAGTAGAACAGACAAAAATGCAATATGATAAGATTTTGCCAAAGACATTAAATTACGGAGTAGATAACCAGTTCAAGAAAAGCAGCAATTCCTCTACTTAAAATACACAACTGATAGTGTACACCTGGCAATGTATACTCTGAACACAAATATTTCAGTGAATTCTATGCTGTTTTCTATGTAACAAGCAGTAACAAAACCAAGACGTCTGGAAAGAACCAGTATTAGTTTACTGTAAAAGGAATGACATATTTGACCAGAACCTACACATTCCCAAATTACATTGCAATCTTTCTCAGCTGATGGCACTTCATGGGAGGAGATTGGGTCTCTTAAGTTCCTGTAAATTGAGTTTAATTTAACTTCACAGTATGTGAAGTCTTAAAATGAAGTCTTAAAACAGAGAAACCTCTGTTTTCTCCTTTATCTCAAATACTTGCAGCAATTAAATCTTAGAATTACTTTGGAACATTTGGCAGCTGTTTACTTATTTGAGTAATAAACTCCTGAAATTTCCCTTCTACTTGAGCTTAATACTTGAGCCAGGTGAAAGCTGTTCCTCTAAACATGGGAATAACATTAGGAAAAAAAAATACCAGGAAAACCCCCAACTTTTAGCACACATTGGGAATCATTTCTTTGTAGCAAAATCATAACACAATTCCCCCTTTCACAAAGTAGGCTCAACCATACCCAGTACTTTAAATATCTATTGATGGTGGTTGTGTTTACCCTTGTGGTGTCAATAACACCTATAGAGAAGTCTGTCCTTCTCACAGCAACACAACATGCAATCAGGCTGCTCTTCTACTAGTCAGGGACGAATCAGTGCATGAGTTAACGTATTTTAACAGGAAAATGAACCCTTATCTCTGTTTCAAAAAAAGAAAATCAAATCCTGGGAAGTTGTTTTTCCTTGCTTTAAAAAAGTCCAATTCATTAGTTGCATTTTGGAGTTCCAAAATAAATAGACCTCTGCTGCACAGCAATGTCACCCATTCCCCAGCTTTCAGGAGATGTTATGAGCTCCCAACTCGATCTCTGGGAATGAGCCGTAGATCTGAACCATGCTTTAGAAACACATTTCCTAAACAAAGAAAGAAAACAGGATGTATTACTAACCAAGAAAATACAATGTTACCTCAACAAACACATTTAAAGGATAACAATGCTAAGTCAGTGTTTAACAGCTTCATAGTAATTCCTCTGACATACCAGAAACAAATTTTTCGTGTTTCCACAGAATTTTATTGTGCCCCTCTTTTTCCAATGAGCTCTTTATTTTAAATAAAAATGCTAGACCTTGCAAAGTGTAGCCTTTCAAACTTTGCAGTTCCACACTTGAATGCCTGATTTCACTTATAAGCCATAATAATCTGAAGAACAAAAAAAGAAGTTTTACTGTTCTATAATTATTTTGTTTTCTTGAGGTCATTCATGCATTCATTCATTTTTAGTTCTCTCCTTGGTTCAGTACTTATCGACTTCTAACTTCAGAACACCAATTATACTTTCCTTTTAGGAAGGTTCTCCAAATGGTCAAGCATAAGTTAGTCTCATTTTAGCATAAAAATCCCTTTCAACTTCATATTTATTACTGTATTGTCTTAATCATCGTACTCTTTACAAGAAGACATAATAAAAAATTAGAAGTTTCTAATACTTGGACGCCTTGAATATGTTTTTAATGTATTCAGGATTGTCATTCAGGCTGCTATTTTCTTCTATTAAATGTAACATTTGAAAATGAAACCACGTCACTAAGTGATGCATTATTTAAGTAATATATGGAACATTTACTTTCTTACTTCATACTACCACTGCACAAAATAGACTATATCTGATTCCTTATTCAACCTTGCATTAACTTCTAAAACAGAGTAATTGTGTTTCTCTCCCGAGCATCCCATTCCAGGGATGTAGAGTGCTCTCAAAATAAGATTAAGATACTGGACATCTGTTTAAGTTGTTTGCATATTAGAACAAAGCTACCCTTTTTTTGAACTCCACTTCTCCAGCATATGGATCAGAATATACATATATATATATATAGAGAGAGAGAGAGAGAGAGAGAGAGAGAGAATATATTCAACATAATGGCCCTTAGAAAATCAATTCAAAAGAACGTGTTATCAGAAGACATCCTGATCCTACAGATCTGCCAAGACCACGTACTGAAGAGATCTATAACACTGACTGAACACAAACCAGAGAACTGCTTACTAACCTCACTGTTCTAGATGGAAACGTCCTATTGTAATGGCCATCATAAAATTCATAATGTTTTGAAACAGGCCACAGCTGCATCTCACGGAGGCAGTAGCTCACCTCACCTCAGTCTGTTTCCATCATTAGTATCACACTGGTTTTATTAAAGTTATGGCATACTATTCCCTGAACTATCAAGGATTTAAAATTGAAATCAATACAGAGATTAAGTGCTAAGCCTAGCTCTTTCAGCTTTCATTTCCCCTGCTCCATGAAATCACGTAAGGAAAATGAAAGTCATACTTGAGTGCTTTTTCTCAGAAAGGAGGGGAAATTGTGGAACAGTACAAAACCTCTGAAATCCCCAAAGATTACTAAGATTTTATTCCTGTATATCTTGTTTTGGAAGTTTTTGAAGACTAAAGTAACTGTTTAATCTGTAGGAACTCTGATATATGAAAAAAAAATTTAAAAACAAGGGAAAAAAGTAGATTTTATTTTGAGATACCAATTAATGAGGCTGAACAGAAGATTATACCTAAATTAGATATGTTTACTTGTAAACTGAGGAGGGATTTTGGTGTTAGCACTGGGTTTGGTCTGGGTTGTATTTTGCTTGTTTTGTTTGGGTTTATTCTGGAGGTTTGTTTTGTTGTGGACTGGTTTGTTTCAGTTTTTTTCCCAGTTAAGAGCAACATCACACAGCGTTGTCAGAACAACTACGTCAAAAAAACCATAATCCATGTGCCTAATATTACATCTGGAGAATAAGGCAGTGATGACAACATTTTGCATCTGGATGCTTTTGATTTACCTGTTTCTTGATTATGAGATGCTGTCCTATACTACTGAATAATTCCTCAATATTTATAAGAGCTTAGGAGAGGTAAAGCAAATCGATATGGACAACTGCAAGTATAATGAACTACTCTATGGATGCTTTCAATCAGCAGTCAAGTAGTTCTAAATACATTTACTTTAAAGGATTAAGCTACAACTAATTTGAGCTACATAACAAAAAATTAAAGCATACTGCTGAGGAAGAGAAACAGCCTAAGTATACCTTAAGCAACTTTACCATTTTGCCCAAGTATTCTTCAGTGGTCATGTGAAAATGTGGCTTTACATGTGGGTGATGATCTAGTAACTAAACTAAATTATTAGATTTATTATCTGTTTTTAATACACTTGGTCATGGGATCATGATGAGGACAGCATCAGCTGAGGAGTCTGCCTGAGGCACTATACCTGTGAAACCATAATCCAGGTGTCTAAAGGCAGGACAGAAGTCTCCAGTGGAGCAGAAAGCCAAATGCTTATTTAATCTTCATTTCCAAATGTTGTTGATGCAATCACAGACCTCAGAAACACGTCTCTACCCTCAAATGGTTTCTTTTGCAACTTCAAGAAATTCCCCAAACTAATGTCAAGCAACTGCTCTTCTAACCATCAGATACTGTTCTGTGCTCAGCAAGGATTTACCTTATACTCTAGTTTACACAGCTAAGTGTGCGGATAATACCTTGTTTTTTGTGGGTTTTTTTTTTCCTGTGGTACCTTCAATAATGACTGACAGTCAGAGAGCATAAATGAGAGAGATGGATGCACAGACTTCATGTAAAAACCAGAATAGCAGCAAGTCTCCATCAACCATTCATGTTTGCAAGCAGGGGTAAAATTATTCAGTTTTCACTGGATGACTGGATTCCATAAGCACCAAAGCCATTTTTATTAGTACCTAGTAGGTGAAAAATGTTCATAACTTTCTATCAAGATACTCTGTTCCATTCTCTTATCAAACAGTTTAAGATTAGACTATGTAATCATTTCCCAATTAGTTTAGAAGTATAGCTTTTCAACAGAACAAGTCCACACAAGCTGCTTCCAGACAGCAGACCATTATTGGCACAATTCAACAGCTGTACTATGTTTCCATGCATTTCAGGAGGTCGTGGGGAAGAGCCTTACACTTTTCTGTGACAGAGATAAATTCTTCTCTCATAGCCAGCCTCCACATTTGAAATCAGGGATTTCTGACACGGAACCCCTTGGTGAGAACAAGAGAGCTACCAACAAGAATCAAAGAGTGATTTGATTTGGAAGAGACTTTTATATCACCTAGTTCCAACACAACTCTTCTGAAAACACGCTTTCCAAAGCCCCAGGAGCCCCTGCTCTAAAACTCTTTTTTTTTAACATATGTCATGAGAAGTGCTGATAAAACAGCAAATACTACTGAATTGGATATAGCGGGGGGGGGGGAATATAGCTGTTACTTGTTACTGCAGTAGCATGTAACACAGTATTGCTTTCAAACTGCACGTTAAATGCAAAGCTCTGAAGATCAGAAGTGCCTCACTTTTTCACAGAACTTAATAAACAAACAGTGAACAAAAAAACCCAAACACTGCTCTTTAGATTTAACCTTTCACACACTACAATGACTGTAGTTTTTAACTACTGGGTAATGCTCCTCCCATTTAAGAAGTCAAAACCCAAAATGGAATAAAACCCCAAGTGCTATACATTAGACCAAAAGAAAAATAACAAGTTTTAACTACTGGGATTCATATACAGTAACCTACCTGCTGTCTGTGCAGGGTTTATTCCTATACCATCTACAAAGAAGGAAAAAAGAGAAAAAAGAAGATGAAACAGACATATCACTATTTATTACATTAAACTTGCAGCTCAAAAAACATGCCAGCAAGATACAACTATTACATCAGGTAATCACGCAGCTATTTCCTATAGCCAAAAACAGTCATAGCATGGGAACTGACAAGAAACCTTCAGCACAGAAAAGTCCAAGCTATATATTTGGACAAAACTGAATTAGTGGTTTAGTATCTTCACCCCATACATAACAAATTTAAATAATGCTGCAATATTATTAAATTCAATTTACAGTATGTAGAGTTTGTGAAATATGAGACAGTATTGATTTTATCAATAACCTTCACTGAAACGTCAATACAAAAACTATTAAAAAATAAACATAAACTATATTCTTACCATTTGTTATAATGGCACTTGTTGCTGCAGGAACTTTGAACTAAAGGAAATAAGAGTAGGTCAAAATAGCATAAGAGATATAGTCAAAGCAGAAAATATATGGGTAATATTAAATTATAATTTTAGCGGGTTCAGGTACAAAAGAAATGAGAAAGAGTTCCTTCAGATTTATAGATATAGCTAATTTTATTTAATGGAAATGGATGACTATTTTAGTAGTAATTCCACAAACATAATGGAGATTTTTTTCTAACTATTGTGCAAATGGACACCTGAGATATGTACCAGGTAGCTCTAAAAGATGAAGGAAAAAACCCCAGTAGATACCACATATTGTAAAATGAGGGTTTTTTTCTAACCAGGGCAAGTCTGGTTGCAATTTGGCAAATTTTAAGTCTCTGAGAGATGTCTCAGTGGAAACTTGCTAAGGCTAAATAGCCAGAACTTAAATCCTTCTCTGCCCCAAGAGCTTTAATCACTGAGAGGATGATCCACTTCCCCTGGAGAATAATTAACAACTTTGCCCAAATTTTGATCGTTTCCACATATGTTTCATTCAGGTACCGTGAAACCGGTTCTTGAATCACAACACACTGCATAAGTTAATTTTAAGCTATGCAGTCCAAGGAACAAAAAAAAAAAATCATGTAACACAAAAATTATCTCTCACTCTTTTCAATGCCAGTTCACAAAGGGGCTTCATTCCTGGGGAAGAGTTTAACAATCTTTTTTTGCTCTTTGTTTACAAAGCACTTCATTCTGCCTGGTCTCAAAGAGAGGCAAAAAGCTTCAGTGCTGATCCAGAGTAGCCTGAGGTCAAACAGCAAAACTCCCACAGATACTCAAAATACTCACACCAATAATGGTTTGCTAAATGTGAATATTTAAAGTCACTAATGATCCGCTAAGTCCATTTCTCGGATGACCCCATCACTAAGTAACATTGTAGTTCCATGAGTAGGTGAAGTTAACAGGTTCAATGGCAACCTCCCTTTCAACATCTCCAACTACTCAGTCACACACTCATTTCTGGTGCCTCACACTTGTTTATCAGACTTCTCAGTCTAGGTCTCTATGTATGGGTTGTGTGGGCACGGCCATATTAGTTCAGAATGAAAATAATTGGGGAAAAGAAAACATAAATCAAATCATCAAATATCTTTAACAACATGCAATACTCTGTATAATGTTCTCTTCGAGTAAATTTACAGCAAAACCAATCCACAACCTCCCCTCACAAGCTGTGTTTCCTCTAAGAACTTCTGCCACACCGTGGGGTAACAGTAACAACATAAGGAGACTCAAGACCTGGAGTCCGTTATCCTTCCTAACTATTTTATTGCAATTACAATGCTCGAACAAAAGAAATTTTCAATAACCCAAAATTTCCCAGGTTCTTCTAAAAAGACAGAGGGGGAACTGCAAGAACAGACTCTCAGCTGAATTTTTTATTAGTTAGATGGAAAGAGCCATCATGCTTCTGAGCACTTGATTTTACTGTTTCCACCCAGTGCATGTCTCTTAATCTTTGCATGCTTAATCTGAAACAACATTATACCTCTCTTCAAATACATTATGTGGGCAATTTAGACACCTAATGGTATAGGATTCCATGTGAAAGACCAACACACAGAAGCCAAAGAACACAGTCAGTTTTCTGAATCTATACCATATGGCTGATCTCAACACCTTCCACAATCAAAACCCATGTGTCTTCCAAAGTCAGAGATTACTGGAACTGAATGTGAAAAGAGTTTAAGAGTTTCCTGAATAATTCTAAAGAATTTTCTTGATATTTCACATAAGATATTTTAATACTAAGTATCCAATAGCAGTATCTTTAAATTCTCTCCACTGTCACAAACTTTGACACCACTGACATAAAATAGTTAAATTACCAAGAAGAACAGAAAGCACCTCAATGCCAACTGCTGATACATAAATTGTGCAAGGATCACTAAGTTTAGGATTCTGCAAATTCTGCCAGGCCCCCACTGAGGCCAGTAAAGCTCGTGACCACCTGTAACCAAAAGCAGTTCCTTGTGTTGAATTAACCACTGCATTTTCACCATTAAAAAGGCTTTTGCTTTCAAGAACATGCAAAATGTTAAAAAGCAGCATCATCACTCTCTACTCACTTCTTCTGCAGCAAACTTGAGGACGGCTGTGAAAGGTGTGCTCTCAGGCACGCTCAACCTGAAATCACAACACAAGTAAATATGTGGCTGCCAAAACAAACCGAAAAGCAACTTCTTCTGCTATTAAACTACTAATTGAAACTTCACTTTAACCAATGGCAGTACTTTTGCCAAAGCTGTGCAAGCACTACTCAAGGGGAGAATAGGTCCCTGGCAGGTGTGAGATGCTTCAAGAGAAGCATTTTTAGCAGAAAATGAGAACACCTCTAAATTTCAGCAGATGTGGCACATCTCAGGTGTGGGATTAAGCTCCGTAGCAATGTCCTCTCCAGGAGAGGACTTGGCCTCAAGCTGTGGCAGGGGTGGTTCAGGTTGAACATCAGGAGGAATTTTTCCCTGAAAGGGTTGTCAAACATTGGAACAGGCTGCACAGGGAGGTGGTGGAGGCACCATCCCTGGAGGTGTTCAAGGAAAGCCTGAAGGTGGCCCTTAGTGCCATGGTCTGGTTGACAAGGCGGTGATCGGATAAAGGCTGCACTCAGTGATCTCGGAGGTCTTTTCCTGGGGAATCATTGCAACCTGAATGATTCTGTGACTGTGGAAGACGCGCACGGCAGTGGGGCAAAGCGGAAAAGCCCCAAGAGCAGGGCTAACCACGGACATGGCCTGTCATTCCGCACGGTGGGAGACAAACGCCGTTCCCGCTGGCGGAATGCCCCGCCGGGATGCCCTTAGAAGCCACTCGCGATGCGCCCCGTTCTCACTTCCCCGCCGCCCCACGCAGCGCCGGCCCGGCACTCACACTTTGTAAGGCAACCGGGGGTCCGAGGTGAGCGTCACTTTAAAGGTGACCTTCGACCTGTGGAGAGAGCAGGGGGTTAGGGCTGGGTGGGGGAGCGCAGGGGGCTGCGGGGGGCTGCGGGAGCCCCGCTCATTCCCTCCCTCCCTCCCTCCCTCACATGGTGCTGCCGGGGCCGCCGCCGCTCCCACCGACACGTCAGCACTGTCCGCCGCACAGGGGCCTTCGCCCGCTATGAGCTGCCCGAGGCGCGCCTGACCACA
>VZTA01017136.1:193718-313294 GCA_013398855.1 Mohoua ochrocephala
CGGGGGAGGGACGGGGAGGGAACGGGGGCAGGAACGGGGCCGGGTCGGGTGGGACTGCGGGGCTGTGGTCACACAGGGAGTGTGTAGGAGTGGGGGTAACCGGATGCCACGTCTGCAGTGCTGTGTCCGGTTCTGGACTCCTCAATACAAGAGGCTAGGAGTTCCTGCAGAGGGTCCAGCGCAGGACCACAGAGATGCTGAGGGGTCTGGAGCATCTTACGAGAGAGAGAGGAGAGAGGGGACTGAGAGGGGATCTCATTGATGCAAATAAATACCCCAAAGACTCGGGCCAAGAGAATGGTGCCAGACTTTTCAGTGGTGCCTAGCGACAGGGTGAGGAGCAATGGCCAGGAACTAAAACACAAGAAGTCCCTTCTCGACATGAGGAACAACTTCTTCACATTGAGGGTGGCAGAGCACTGGAACAGGCTGCCCAGGGTGGTCGTGGAGTCTCCTATGGAGACATTCCAAACCCACCTGGACACGTTCCTATGTAACCTGCTCTAGGTGGTCTTGCCTTGGCAGGGGTTTGCAGTAGATGATCTCCAGAGGTCCTTTCCAACCCTAATCATTTTGTGATTCTGTTTTGCTCTCAAACCAAAATGTGCTGCAGATGCTTGTTGAAGTTACACGGGCAAAAATGGATGCAAGCATTGATTCCCATCCCCTTAACATTTAAAACTGTTCACATCTTCCTTGCGATGAGGGAGCTAGAACTGGAGTTTTGTTTGGACGGTGATGGATACTTTTATGGCAGAAAAACAGCAGGTTCCAGTTTTGTTTGTGACTTTTAACAAACCAATTTCTCTTTAATAAGGTGACATGGAACTGCCAAGTAATTTTTGTCTTTAATGGTCATTTATCTACTAATACAGATGGTGACCAAGTTTCCAACTCTGATATGTCAGTATCACCCTTACAGAAGATATTTTGCCAGATTCCCCTCGTATTTTCCCCAGTCTCTGCTGTCTGCAGGAAGGACAGCTTTCACTGCAGATGAAGTGCTTCTTGTCGCACACTGCTTGCTGGACTGGTCATGGCAAAGCACTTTGTTGTGTTCGCCTTAGCTGGGGCCTCATTAGGGTTAAGGTAAATGAGATGGTGTACAAAAGGCAATTGATGTATTGGAGTCTTGATACATTTTTTTCCTAAGGACTGGCTTGTAGCCCAGGCATGAAATTCAGCTTTTCACCATTGTGCTGTTCTTGTATGAGCATAGACCAAACTGAAAAAAAATTTTTAAACCCCAAGAAGTTCACTATCAGCTTGTCCAATGGCATTCATATTTCCCAGTATCTCCTGCATCTGTGTTACTGAGTCTCTTTTCATAGCTGTATTGAATTTGTGGGTTGTGCACATTTTGTAATCCATTAGTGATCTCATGGCTTTTTCATCTCTCCACTTTTAAGAGATGACACCTGAAATTAGAACTAATTAATAGTCATCTTTTAGTATTAACCCTTGCATTTAGGTTAACTAAATGTCATCCCGTATTTATTCTTGCTCTT
Organism: Mohoua ochrocephala; assembly: GCA_013398855.1. Taxonomy (NCBI): domain Eukaryota; kingdom Metazoa; phylum Chordata; class Aves; order Passeriformes; family Acanthizidae; genus Mohoua; species Mohoua ochrocephala. The sequence continues at coordinate 195,227 of VZTA01017136.1, forward strand.
TTCAAAATCAGTTGATTTTTTTATGTATATATGATGTTATGGCTTTGGTTTATGTAGTTCTGTCATCTGCAGCTTTCATTAATGCATTGCTGTCTCCTGTTTCAAGGTCATTAATGCAGTTGTGAAATAAAAGACTGATCCTTTCAGCACTTCGTTTTTGGCCTCTCACTATAAGTACTTCCCCTCTGAGGGAATAAGCAGATCCAAATCTTTGTGCTGTTGGAGCTGGACTGCATTTAGTACCCAGATTTACTTGGTTAAATCCAGTTTGAGCATATGTGTGCTATACTGCTGAGAACAATCTAAATCCAGGCCTGGCTAGTCCTGTGTTCTGGCCATGTGGTCTTGTCCTCAGTCAAGCAAGGGAACCAACACTTGTGACCAGATAGAGGATCTGTTCAGGAAACTGATTTGGCAAAAACTCCAAAATTTTCCTTTTAGATGGTTTAATGCGTTATCTTCACAACCACCAACACGAGGAAGCACAGCTGGTTGGCAGTGATACTGTGCTGCACCTTAGGTCAGGTCAAGGTGCTGTGGAGCTCTATTCTGAGCAGGCATCAAGAGTTTCACGGTAATTCCAGGGTGTGGTGGGCTGAGCCTGGCTGGATGCCAGCTGCCCAGGGAAGCTGCTCTATTACTCCCCTCTTCATCTGGGCAGGGGAGTGAAAACATAATGAAAAGCTCATTGGCTGAGATAAGGGCAAGGAGAGTTCAGTCACCAATTACTGCCATGGGCAAAACAGACTCAGCTCGGGGAAATTATTTATCAAACTACAGTAGGGTAATGAGAAATAAAATGAAATATTAGAAACATCCCTCCCACCCCTCCCTTCTGGACTGCACTTCAGTTCTCTACCTCTTCCATCCTGTAAGGTCCCTTTCACAAACTGTTCCAGTGTGGGTCCTTCCCACGGGATCCCAAGTCCTGCCAGCAAACCTGCTGTGGCACTTGGAGCACCTCCTTCCCCTCCTCCACTGACCCTGGTGTTTGCAGAGTGGTTTCTTTTGCATATTCTCAGTCCTCTCTCTGCTGTTCTGCAGGTTTTGGGGTTTTTTTTCTCCTCCTTAAGTCTGTTGTCCTAGTGATGCTGCCACCGTTGCTGATGGGCTCAGCTTTCGCCAGCAGCAGGTTCATCTTGGAGCCATCTGGCATTGGCTCCGTCGGACATGGAGAAGCTTCTGGCAGCGTCTCACAGACGCCCCTGTAGCCCCTGCTGCTACCAAAACCTTGCCATGCAAACACAGCACACAGGGTCAGGATCTTCTGATGTAGATTCAGGAATCCAAGTGATTTCATAAAAGGAAGACCTCTCCAGTGCTACAAATTCAGAATTTTCCTATGTTTTCTCAACCTGTTTAAAAAGCTGGCAGGGCTGATTTTTTTTCTTTATGAGAATTTAGAATGAGTAGAGGAAGGAGAAACCTCATGATTTTTCTCTTTTAGTTGGGAGAGTTAATGGGACTTGTCCTGTCTGCAAACCAGCCAGGGATGGTTTAGAGGACTGTATTTCATTAATGGGTTTATATATGACAATATTCTCTTCAACTCCACAAAAACTGGTTCATTTCCAAAAAAAAATCTGCCCTCCTTTCCCTGTGAGTGAAGCCAGAGAAATAAATGGAATTCCTTATAAAATTTGGTTTTGCTACAGCTCTTAATTACCCAGGCTCAAATATGTTGTGTGATAGCAATGAGACCTAACTTTGACTTTTCTAGCTGTGTAAATGACAAAAGGAATGACAATATCAGCAATTAATTAAAACAGTTGCGATCTCTGGCAATATGTAAACGCAGTTGTTCAACGGAAAGCTTTTAGGTCAGGAAAATGAAAAAAAAAAGTACAAACCAGAAAATAACAATATAGCCCCCTGGATGCTATGGATGTTACTGAGATGAACTAGGATACCTCTGACAACTCTTTGGGCAAGACCTTCTAGTTGTTAATAGCATTGCAAGAGAGAAAATAACTGCAGTAAATAGAAGCTGTTTATCCCACGTGCCTGTATTCCACCAGGCTGGACCTAGTGTAATGGAGTTGAGGAGGAAAATAAACAGAACCATAGCCTCAACATAGAGTGCACAGTGCTGGAGAACTGCGTTTAAAGTAATATTATTTAGCCTGCTTTTATTCTTTCCTGCTTTGCTTCCTATTCCTCCCTTACTGTAGTCTCTGTTAGCTGCAATGTATTGCTGAGCATTCAATTAGAGCTGCCCCATGATACAGAACTGGCACTCACAATTGCCTGCTCATTCAACAAGTCAACACGACCTGTTTGGAGTCTGGCCATAAAATTAAGCTTAATTGCTTGTATTTTTGCAAGATTTCTCCTTTGCTTCTGAGGCACACACTGTGACTTAAATCTTCTAACCTTCGTTGAATTTCTACGTTCATGAGTGCATGTGCCATTTGAAGAATGCCAATTTTTGTGCTACCAAAGAAGTGCCCGTGTGGAGGAAGGGCTTATTACATAACTTTATGGAAGTATCAAATCTGAAATTTTAAGAAATGCAGTAAAATGCCTTCCACCTGCAAAATGTGCTTTTAGCTTGTCAATTTTGGACTGAATAATGAATGTTTGACTTCCAGGAATCTTTGGTGAAAAAGTACTGAAGTAAGCCTTTTAGCAGGTACCCATAAAGTCAAGTCTTGGCAGCAGCATACTTTTCTTCTATACTCACAATGAATTAAATAATGAGCATTGTCAAGCAATGTGTTACAGGAGGGAGAGGCAGAAGAAACACAGCGTTTCTCCAACCAACCACTTCCAAACTGAGCACGAGGATAACAGTCTGATCCCTTCAGCTCTTAGCGACGCTGTGATTTCACCAGGTGGATTGAGTAGTGCTGACTCCCTTGAAAAAGGAGAGGTCCTGCATTTTACCCCACTTTTGCCTCACAATCTATTCCTGGCCTCCTGGCTACTTCTTGATCCGTCTTTGTGCTTGGGGGACCCAGCAGTGAGTCAATTCAAATCAGCAGAAGACGTGGATGTTTCCCTGCTGGCTCAGAGCACTAAATCAGCTCAGGGAAAGGTCTGAGCTGACACAGCAGAGGAGGCAAGGAGATCTTCCCCTTCTGACAGTAAGGAATCACAGAATCATAGAATTCTTTGGGTTGGAAAAGACCTTTAAGATCATTGAGTCAAGTGTTACCATGTTTGGACTTGATGGTCTTAAGGGTCTTGGGAATAAGGTTTCCTCTTGATACCATTTCCTACAGTCAGGGTGCTGGAGTCCTCCTTTGGCTGGTACGTTCCCTTAACTCTCCTTTGGCTCAGCATGTTGGCATCTCTTGGATGAGATTTTCCCAAGCTCATCAGTGGTAACTCTGTGACCCATCCCAGTGCATGGAGGCACCTCCTTGGCTGCAGAATCCTCCTATGTCAGCAGGAGTCAGCTGCCTTTCTCAAGCAGAGTCTGGTAGGACCCTTCTGTAGGAAGTTCAGCCCTCCAGAAAGGAAGCATTAGCACTGCATGATCTCTTAAGTTGTTTTTGTTGCAGTTTGTTACTCCCTGATGATTACAGATTCTATGTTTTCTCCTCTTTTTTTTTTTTTTTTTTAAACAGAATTAGTGGTGTAATGTACCCCATACATTTAGCCTGTTTAAACTAGCCTGTTGTTACACCCCAGTGAGAAAACTTTAACCTCCTTTAAACAGGGAATTTCTACTTTCATGAGCCTGCAGCCCATATGAGACTTCTGTTCCTTGTTGTGTCACTGCGTTTCTCTGTAAAATATAGGCATGTATAGGGTTTTTAAAAAGCGTTGTTAAGCCAAAGATAGAGGAAGATTATAACACTTTAGAATTGCCATGCAAAGTTAATCATCAGACAATTTGACACATCTTCATAATCTTCCCTTAACAAAACAATAATTAAAACCTATTACAGTTCTCTTGTGTCACAAATATTTTACTAAAATAATTCATCAAAAGGAGATGATCACATACAAATGTCATATTAGTCATGTAGAAATCATAACGCTAGGTCTCTAGACTCCAGAAATTTTATTTTAGGCCTGTGTGTGGTTAAATAGCACAGATAACCACATATCAAACCAAGCATTAATCTTCTAAGTACCAGCACTGTTTTGTTTTCTTTTTTCAATTGCTTTGAAAAAGTAATTATTAAGAAATCTTTATCTTAATCAATATAGTCCAAGAATCAAGTGATTCAAGGACAGTAGGAGATAGCCCCAAGTTGTGCCAGGGGAGGGTTAGATTGGACATTAGGAAAAATTGCTTCGCTGGATTTTCTTCACTGTTGTCAAACACTGGAACAGGCTGCTCAGGGAAGTGGTTGAGTCACCATCCCTAGAGGTATTTAAAAGATGTGTTGTTTTGGCACTGAGGGACATGGCTTAGTGGTGGATTTGCCAGGGTTAGGTTAATGGTTGGACTTGATGATCTTAAAGGTCTTTTCCAGCATAAATGATTCCATGATTCTATGATAATAAGCGTTTATCAGGGTAAAATTGCCAGGAAGAACCAAAATTGCATATTCTTTGTCCTATCTGACTTTTTTTTGTCCTGGAATTTGATTTATGTGCTAGTGGCATGACACCATTACATATATGTACTGTGCCCTATTTTCTAGGATTTGTTTGAAATCATTTTAGTTCTGAATAATTTTCCAGATGAATAATTTTTTGGGTATCCCAGTCATCTTAAAAGTATTTTGAGTATCGTTTCTCTTTTGTCATGATGACACTTATGGATTTTTTTTTAGTGATGGCAATGCTTTTGTGATACTTTTTTTTATATGCAGGAAATGTTTTTAAAATGTTTTCCGTTAGAGGCCTTCCCATGTTTTAATTGGGCAGTAAGAAATAAAATTCCATCTTTTAATTCGAGACTTTTTAATAAACTGTAGTTATTCAAAGCTGGGGGGAAGTCACCCATCCTTCTGGTGAGGAAAGGAAGACATTTTTATGGAAGATGTGGATATAAAGAAAGCATGTCCAGATCTAGATATTTAACCTTTTCAGTGCAATTGTTAACTTTATCAAAATTCTTTTTGCTTGATTATGCAATGAGGACAGTCATCTTCGGGCTAGATAGAATATATTATTAACTGTGCTTTGGAGAATTGTGAGGAGATTGTATTTTGTCAGCTAGTCACCAGTCTCAGAAAATACATGTACCTTTATTACCTGTCTGCTGCAGGCAGCAAATTCTGTGATCGGGGCATGCTGCTCTGAAATGGCTCCGTATTTATTTCACATAATTATGCAGATTCTTTTCTCCTGTAAACTGCTCTGTGTGTTGATTTTCTTGTGTCCATCATCAGGCCGTGCAGTTCTGTCATTTAGTTTTACTACCATTATGTGTTACAGTGGGTTGGCTTGCTACTGGAGATAAAATCACTTTATTTACAAGGTGATTCACAGAATTGGACAATACACACAAATGTATTGCAGACTCCGATAGTGAAACGTAAGAGTGCAGAGGCATAAATGCAGGCGAAGAATGTTTTTTTTTGTAGTATCCCTTTTTTTCCTATAGATAATAAATACAAATCCAACCAAGGTGCTTTTGCAGTACTACCAGGGTACTTTTCTTATTGTGCTATTTCATTTCTTAAGCAGGTTGGGCTTTACACGCAGATTTAAATTGTTGCTAGCATCGTGAAAAATTTAGTGAGAGACCAAAATTCCATCCTTTATGTGCAGCCATGATAAAAAAAACACCAGCAAGAGTCCTGATTCAGCTCCTACTGCAATTTAATTATTCATAAAGTGCCTAGGCTATTAGATTTTTTTTAATGAGGAATACTTTTTTTTAATAAACTTTAAATAGGTTATTCTAGTGACGTCACGGTTAGCATTTAACTAAAAAGAACTTCACAGATCCTTGCTGAAGTGAAGCAAGAAATTAGTCAGAATTATGTTTCCTTTTTTGAATGTAAATACTGGTGAAGAGAAGGAGACTAAAGAAGAAATTAATTTCAGGTCCAGGAAGTTGTGATTACAAAAGGCTTAGTACAAGATTTCAGCTGTGATATACCTCACAGTTCTTTAAACAAGGTGACCTTGTATATATTCTCTTTATTCAGTCATTTGTTATGACGATACCTCTTGTATTTTTCATCTCCGTTTTGTTCTCTTTGATGGCAAGCTCAGAAGAGAGTTTATATAATCTGCAAGTATTATTGCAAGAGGACAGTTTTCTCTGTCATGCAGCTGAGGTTACACAGATCAGTAGTTTAGTGTTTGAAGGAATTAGAAGAGAGATTTACAGAAGGTGGTGCATCTCTGTGAAAATGAAAGAGGAGTTAAAGCCTATGTTGTGTTTGCAAAGTCTGGACTTTTAAATTGCTAAAGCTTTTTTTTTGGCAAAAAGATATACACGACCTTTAATTTTCTTCATCTAGAACAGGCCTTTCTAACCTGCTGCGGTTCAGGACACCAGCCTTCAAATCGTGGCTCTGTTTATCAGGATTTGCATTCTAATTTCTTTGGGTACAAAGCCAAGTATTTCTCTGCATGTCGCCTTCCTGTGGGCTTCTTAATTGATCGGAGGTTTAGCTGGAGTGTTCTGACCTGGGAAATATGCCTCCTCGAGCGGTGCTTGCTGTAGCACAATGCTGAAGATTTGTCTGAACATTTAAGATGATTTTGTGTTAGATGTGGTAAGAAACTTCTTTTTTCTGGACCATTACCCTTAAAACAAAATCAGTTCTGATTATATCGGCATAAGGGATTTTTACGCTTTGAAGCGTAACACTGTTTAGAAATAATCAAGAAACATGCAGAGAACAGAAAATGACCCTTAACTAGCAAATGAAGACCAGAGTCACAACTTCTTGTGCCAAATGAGTTTCTGAGGAATGTGTAATTAATTTCAGTAACTTTGTGCTTTCCATTGCAGGGTTTCTTTATACAGTGTATTACCTTCTTAAAATATCTTTATGCCATCTCCTAAATGCTACTGTTTAGCAAGGCTTAGGAAAATATATTAATACCTTTGAATCCTCTGACTGCAATGAATCTTAACTGCAAATCCAACACTACAACAGAATTTGTAGGGTTCGTCTGACCAAATGTTGGTGCCACCTTTGTAAATATCTATTCCTAAGCTAGTTCCCTTGTGTTCCCTTTATATTCAAAGCGAAAAGAAGGTACTTCTAGTGCACAGTTTGTATCAATTTGAAGTAGACATCTGAAAAGATGAGCTATATCCTCAAAGTGCCAATTTCTTCCCAAACTGAAAACAGGGAGAGGCTAGACTGGATAGATCTCATGTTGACATCTGAGACTAAACTTGTCTTTTTCACCTCAAAGAGATTCTTCTTAAGTCTGTTTCAAAGCCCATGAAGACATGTTTTATCAAAGGCTGTATCGGTACATGGAAGCAGATTTTCTAAGGAACCCTATTGACTTCTTGAGTCAATTATTGTGCAAACAACAGGGTCTGGTGACATGAATCCCACACCTTGTTCATGCCCCTAGGTTGTTCTGGAGCTTCGTTATTCAGGCCCCTGTTCCACTGTTCTTCTTGTATAACTTCGGGTACCCAATTGAATTCAACTTGATTTTGTATGATTCTCTCACTAGAATATGGGGAGACAAAGCATAAAAAATAATATCAATATTTTAAAAAACCTAGGAAAATACCAGTTAACAATCATTCCTTGACATGAAAGTAAAATCACATTAAGATCTGGAAGAATAAGAAAGTGCAAATAGGATTTCAGTGGATAAATACAGTAATGGTTACCCTTCTCATGCAAGAGCAAAAGAATAACCACGTTTCACATTTCAGGGGCACCTTCAGTTGAGGCCAATGTGATGCCTTCACAGAAGAGGGTATCTTTCATCTTCAGAATTAAACTCTCAAAAGTTTTCTTCCTATGAAATGAGAAAAACCAGTGTTTTAATGATGATTTAAATGTTCACCTAGATGTCTTACCTTCATGCCCTCTATCCTGAAGACTTCGCTTGTACTGGGATCAGTTGTCCCACCACATGGCGTCAGTTTGGGCTATTCTATTTCTAACTCTAGCAGATAATTCTCTTTTTTCCGAAAGCTTTGTTGCACTTACTTCCTTCAGAAATTGCTTTGGGAACACTCCCAAAGATAAATCAGGATTATGGTTGTTAGAAGGGTAGAGTAGTATGCAGAGTGGTAAATGGTGGCATAGAACCGAATAAAGAGTTGAATGGAAAAAAATGCTAAAGGAAGATTGAATAAACTCATTGGAAAGAAGCTATCACAGAATCTCAGAATGGTTGAGATGGGAAGGGACCTCTGGAGGTCATTTGGTCCAACCACTGCTCAAGCAGGGCCACCCAGAGCAGGTGGCGGAGGACCATGTGTACTTGTCTTCTGAGTGTCTTCAAGGATGAAGATTCCATATCTCCCGGACAAACTGTGCCAGTGCTCGGTCACCTTCACAGGGAAAAAGTGCTTCCTGCTGTTCAGAAAGAACCTCCTGTGTTTCAGTTTGTTCCCATTGACTCTGGTTCAGTCCACCTATTGAAAGGAAATGAATTGTACAGGAAAGTGATGGCAGGCAGAAGAAAAAAATACAAATTTGATTTGAGAAGAATGGACAAAATTTGAGGGTATCACCTGTCCACTGCTCAGAAGAGTGGAACCAAAATGGTAAAACCATAAGGACTGTTAATGAATTAGTAAGATCACTGAAACTACATAAAATGGGAAAATGAAATAGGCAAGTATGAGATAACATAAAACACATTGTTAACTTGCAAAAATCTAAACAAAACTGATAGAGGAAAAAAAATTCTCTGAATTTTACTTTTTTTCCCCCCCATAGTTTCATTATTGATTACATTTGTACTGTCTCTATTTGGACTTTTTTTTACTGTAGTCTGACAAAAAACTTCTGACAATATGCTATTGTGTATATTTCTTCTTCTTCTATATCAAATTAACTTTTTATCCTGAATAACTCCAGCATTACTTATATTTTCTCTTTGTTTTCTGCTTTCTTTTGCTGATCCCTACTTTATTTTCACTCTAGGCATATTTTTCCACTTATCTCTGCCTTCCCCATGCTGTACTCTCTGTACTCAATCATGTTTGTATTGCACAAATTACCAGTTCTTCACCATTTCTCACCTTCCATCTGTTTTTCCTTAATATGTAAGCCAAGAGATGGCTGCTGCAAGACTGTTATCTAGCCTTAAATTCATAGTATTGTCTGTTACATTAAAATGTGCTGTCCGATGTGGATCGTAAACTCCCGGATCTGGTTTGTTTTCCCGTACAGAGTAGTCAGTGATGCAGATTCAGACAATGTATCCCAAATGAATCACCCGTATGGAGACACAAATGTAAATGTTGCCTAAAAAGAGGATTAGTGCCTTTCCTTGGCAATACATCACATTATACCTACTGTAAAAACAGCAGATTTCCAAACACAGAAGACCTATTCTGAAAATTAAAAAATAGCACACGGAAAAGCTATGCATTACTTAATAAAGTGTATCATATTGACACCTATCATAAAATGTAAGATGTGTCATATTAACAATTTTCCCTGTTTTTTTATGATTCACAATGAAGCATGTTGTTTTGGCAGGAAGTTCAGAAAGCAAAATGGTAATGTGACATTCATTATGACATAATAATTGGTCTTAATACACAAGTTGTAGCAGGAATCATATTCTTACAGAATAAGTATAAGTTCTTACAGAAGTGAGCATTCAGAATTTAGTAGGTTCCAAAATCATAATAAGTAAATTAAGAGCTAAAGACAAATACCCTCAGAAATAATTTAAACACATTTTTGTTAGACTTTCTGCTTATAATAGATCTGTACCATAGTTTTTAATCCACATTCTTCCTACCTATATCACAAATAAACTGATCGCCTTCAATAAAGTTACTGTGGAAACAGTGTTGTTAGTTCAAGGAAATCCTGTCTACTCAAAGGTTCCTCCAAGTTGTCATTTTTATAGGAAATTATTTAGATGGTTTAGGGAATTTGGGAAGTTTTTATTTTTGTTTAGTTTAGTTTAATTTAGTTTGACTTCTAATTAGAAGTGTTTATTTTGAAAGGGAGAATGTCAGAGAAGTATTAGTTAGGTTTAGGTTTTTGTAGGCAGTAAGTGAAGTCCATGGTCTATTCTACAGATTCAGATTAGCTCAAAACCCCGAGATCAGATAAGAGTGCATTTGCTCTGTTTTGTCTGTTGTTTTCTTGCACAGTCTATGCTGAAATAGTGCTTGAGGTAGAACACGTCTGTTCCGGGTAAAGCTCCTGTTGACTCCCTAGACAGGAAGATGATTGTGGAAACTAATGGTCTTCCGAGGTAGAATGACTATGTTTGTTCAGTGACTTGGCGCCACGTGTAAAATGGTCCTGCTTGCTATTGCTGTTTTGTCAGACTAAGCTTGTCTTTTTCACTTCAAAGAGATTCTTCTTGACTCTGTTTCAAAGCCCATGAAGACACGTTTTATCAAAGGCTTTATCGGTACGGTGGAAGCGGATTTTCCAAGAAACCCTATTGACTTCTTGAGTCAGTTATTCTGTTAAAGCTGCTTGTATGGTTTTCAGAACATGAACTTTACAGGAAAGAGGTAATGTTGCTATTTTCTGACATGCTGAAGGTTTTTATGTTGTTACCTACATTATTCTTTTCAGAATTGTGGAGTATTTGAGGCTGTAAGGTGCCTCTGGAGATGATCTACCTCACCTCTCCTCCTCAAGGCAGTATCACCTAAAGCTGGTCATCCAGGTGCTTTTCCAGTTAGGTTTGGAATATCTCCAAGGAGGAAGACTACACAGCCTCTCTGGGCAACCTATGCCAGTGTTTGACTTCCCTCACAGGAAAAGGATCACCTCCTTTGATGTGCCCTCAATGCAGCTCAGGAGGCAGTTGGTCTCCTTTGCCACTGGGCACGTTGATGGCTCATGGTCAGCTTGTTGTCCACCAGCCTCCTGAGTCATTTTCTGCAGAACTGCTTTCAAGCCAACCAGACCAGGCCTGTACTGGTGCAGGAATTAGCACCAGTAGTAAGTGTTTATGCTCTGGAACAATGTGAAGAAAAGTGGATTAATCATTTAATTGTGTGACATCTAGAGGAGCAAAATACTCAGAATATTTTGCTGGCTGAAGATGGCAGTAAATCCACTCCCTTACTTTTCTCTACTTACCCCCAAATAAGCCCATGTTTCCAAACCTTTCTTTGCATGTTGTGTGCCTGAAGTTGACTCATCCAATTTATCAAAATCTTCCTTGTATTAGGGATCCCAAAATCGCACAGAATACTCTGGATGCAGTCTCAGGTGCTGTGTACAGTAGGATCACTTCCCTTATTTTGCTGACCTCACTTTCTAATGCAGCCCAATAATAATTTCTAATGCATTTGACCTTCATTGCTCACTTTTCTGCACAACTGATCTTCCTCAACTCCAGTTTTGTTACCTGATGCTATTCCATCCCAGACAGAGGACTTGCAATTGCTCTTGTTGAACTTTCTGAGTTTCCAGTCAGCCCATTTCTCCAGTCTCTTGATGGAGAGAGGGACTCCATGTTCTCTTATTCTCTCCCTGAACAGCAGCCCTGCCCTCGAGCATCCTGGTTTTGAGATTTTCTACTGGCTTCCTCATGGTGTGTTCTGTTTCTTTGTTCAGGTTTTCAATAAAAATATCCTTCACAGCAGTGACCCCCATGAACGCCGCTACCAGCTGGACTTCGTGCCATTGACCACAATCCCTTAAGTGCAGCAGTCCAGCTAATTTTCCACCAGCATAATAGTCCACCCACTGAAACCATATCACCACTTTGCTTAAAGGATACAATAGGAGACCACCCTGAAAACTGTAGCAAAGACTGGATAAATGACATCCAGTGCTTTCCCATCAGCTGCATAGCTGATCATCTCATCATAGAAAGCTATTAAGTTGCTCAAGCAGAGCTTACCCTTTTTAAATCAGTACTTATTAAATTGGTACCCAGTCACCTTGAGTCCATCATATACCTCAGATAAAGAATTCAGGAGGGTTTGCGCCATCAACTCCTCACTGACGTTAAAAAGTCTGCTTTGTAGTTGTTCAGTTCTTCTTACTCTTCCTTGGTCTGATGTTTGTATTTTACCAGTCACCAGGAACCTCCCATGATTGCCACAACCTTTCTAAGGTCCTGTAGTGTAGCTTTGCAGTGTCACTGGTCAGTTCCCTCAGCACTGTCTCGTTTACTGAAAAAACTCCTTCATCTTAGATGCTGTGCTTTAGTATACGTAGTTCTGCTTCTCTCTTCCTCCCTGTACACATACACATTAAGAAAGAGAGAAATGTACAGGTTAATGTAGAGAAATTCCAAGCCAGGGATAGAAAAATACAGATCTTCAAGAAAATTTTAGAAGAGAACACAGCTTAGATTCCTGAAATTTTTGAAGTCAAAGGGAGTTTTGCAGTTTACTTCAATGGATCAAAAATTTCACTTGCACGTATTTATGACTGTAAAATTTGGAACTTAAGCTGCCTTTGAATCAAGTGTAGAAATTTCTTTGAATCTTGTTCTAAAGTTTTAGAGAGAAAAAATAGTTCGAACTGGAAAAATAATAAAAGAACTGAAAAATGGGAGCATTCACAGTTTTTTTTTTTTCTGTAAACTCTTGTCTAATTCTGTTAAAAAAGTGGGGTGTGACCTTCATGAAAATTCATTTCAATTTTTGGATTGCCAGCAGATATTTATAATGGGTTAATTTTAACCCATTCATGTGACTCTGTTCATACAACTTTGGTTAATACTCAAGCTAGATATAGCTAAGAACACAAAAAGAAAGAGAATGTTTCCTAAATATATACTCCACTAGTCACATTTACTAAACTGTAAGACATGCATCTACAAACCGTTAGAAAAAGGAAAGGATTAGTTTTGATCCACGTGAAATAGTAAATTCAGCTGAAAAGGCATAAAAATGATTATGCTAGAGAAACTAGGCTCTTAATGCAGTCTGTTAAAGAGAAACTGAAAAAGAACACATTCTACTTCTAATATTTGCAAATCGCTTGGTTGGGGAGAGTTATTTTTGCTGTTGGCAACAGTTTAGTTCGGATCTGGATTTTTTAAAATTTCTGTTCTGCAACACATATTTAGAACCGATGCGTTAACATTTGTTTTCTTGTTCAAATAATGCTAATTTTACCTCATATTAGGTCTTGTCTGATCAACTCAGAGAATTTTTTTCACCCTGTACCTCAATATACAAACTAATAGTGATGGTGTGACTTTCTCATCAACTTTTCCTTAGGAATCAATAGGTCTTGTTTTGTCACCTGGCATGGAGGAGCTAGGCAAGGAGAGTGAGACAAAGAGCCTTATATCATGGACCAGTATGGCATGTGCCATGTTCATGCCATGCCTATCACCTGGGCTTCCTTCTTGTGGATCTTAAGTATGTCCCATCAAGTCAGTCTGAAACCCATGCTGAAGATCCTTCTTGGAAAGGCAAATTTCTTAGCGATGATGTGTCTTATGGAAGTGCCTCCAGACCTTTTCCAGAGTCTCAAAGAATTCCTCAGAATGGTCTAGCATACACGTTTCTTTCCTACTGTAAAAAAAAGGGTGTGGAAACCACCAAAACATCTAATTTTGCTACGCTGTCATCTGTTCATGTAATTAGATCATTGCAGGGTAGTGGTGTTTGGGTAGGACAGGATTTGGTTACCTAAAAGTAATTTTGCTGGTGCCATTTGAAACACTCTGTTGATCTAAGCCCACTACATGGGGCTGGAAAAGACGATGCACTTCAGAGAGATTTGCACCCTTCTTGCTTCTCAGTATGAAACCCAGGATACCAGTGGCAGGTAAAATGGCCCAGACTTCCACCATTGCACATCTAAATCCTATATTGAGTGGCTGGACAGCTGAATCACTCTTTAGTCTCAGGGATAGTGTCTGCATCTCTGCAGAGTAAAGCAGCTTAACCACCTAGATTTTGATGGTCATAACCTCTAAATGAATCCCACTCTGGTTGCCTTGACTCCTATTAAAGACAACTCTTCTAAAGTGAGATTCCCCTGCACTATTTGATATGTTTGCCTTCAGATATTTTGCATCCTTAAACTTCCTGTTTCTTGTTATTCGTTATTGAGGGATGCCACATATGTGTGTCTGATTTTTGTGTATTCCACCCCATTTGTGTTTGGAGGCTCAGTGGTGCGGCTTAACAATGCAGATTGGTTTTGACAGAGAAGGTATTGAATCTTGTTGTCAACAAGATGCATGATGCATCAAATTAATTGTCTTCCAAATAATGGGTAAAAGAGAGTCTGTCATAACCTACCTGCATGTTTTGTAGATTAAAAAGCATTCCAATTTTTTTTGTGATGGTTTGCTATTATTACTTATCACACCTTAATTATGGATACTTACGTTGCTTTTCCAATTTCTGTCTCTTATATTTAGCATGTATTATTCTTCCCTGGGTAATAGCGATATTGTGCCGCATAGTGATTAAGTAAATATGGATGTTTCAGTAAATTAGCCCTTCCCTCTAGCTAAAGAGGACTGGAAAAGAAGTAAAGAATGATGGAAATTGAAAAGTCATTGCTCAAACATCAAACATTAAGAACTTGTTAAATTTCTAGCTCAGGAGAACTGGATGTAACATACATGGATTCAAAAATTAAACCCACTGCAATAATCTGGAGGAGTGTAAGGAGTAAATTTCCCCACTTTTCTTGTTCTTTATTTTATATATATATATATATATGAAATATCTAGATGTAACTACATGCTCTGCTTTTATTTAGGATTTGTAAGTTTCTTAATGTGAAAATGGTTTCTGAGATATATATGTATAGGTAACTGCTGTAGTTTTTGTTCAGTATAGTAATCCTACTCTTATTTAAAAGCTTTTTCCTTCATTAGTAAGGATTTACATTCTCCATGTAGAAAGCCCAAGAAAGATATTATTTGTCATTAGCTTGAATTTATATTAAACCAAGTTATATTAATCACCTTGCAGATATTCTCAGCATGTCTAAAAGTAATTAAAATAAGTATGTACCTTATGATGTGAAGTTTATTCACAGATTTTGATTTAGCAGCTTTGCCAGTAGTCAAAGGATCAGAACATCAGTCGAAAGCTGAAGAAGAAAACACTGTGAAGAAACACATCCTACTCCATTAGAAATGGTAAACAAGTAAGAGTGAAGACAGAAAACACAGATTTGTGTTTGGGCCTATTTCATTTCCCTAATCCATTTCTAAAACCAATCCTTCCCTGCTTATCTTAGTGCTAAGGATTGATTAACCAATGCATTTTTAAATACTCAGACTATTTAAATCAGTTAGCAAAGGAAGTTTTTTGCATAATTCTGCTTAAGAACTGCATGTTCTTTTTTTCATTTAAATTTTGAATGCAAAGCACTGCCTTATCTAAATAAAACTAGAAAAAACCCCAGGTTTATCAGCCGTAATGCCATAAATCTGCCTTGGAAATGGAAAAGTCTCATGCAGAATTTCGTATAGGAGTGGAAAATGATGCAGTGCAATTATTCTTTAAGAAAAATAAGCAAAATCCCACAAAAAGTATTTTAAAAATGTAGTCAGGCTTTTTGCTGTAAGCTACAGTGGTGAATATGTAACAAAGGAGCTCTGCTGTTGCCTTTTTATTCTTTAGATGGAGTTGGAAAAGTCTCTCCCTGTCTGAAGGCCTTGTTTCACAGGCTGCTTTCCAAGGACTCGCTGACCTTGGTGAGAATGAGATGCGGTATTTCTGTAACTGCAAAGGAATGGGACATCAGTTTGCTGGAGCCACACACACGTGGTTTATTCTACTGTTGATATCTGAAGTAACTAAGACTCTAAAGATCAAACCTAAAATTCTGATTCACAATGAAAGATTGGAAGGCATACATGCGAAACACTCTGATGTTTTCTGTCTGAAAATCAGCAGCCTTAATTGTTTCTGTCAGGAGTTACGAAGTGGTCTTCACAGAGAAACTGGTTGATGTAATGGTAACACATCTGGAAGCATCAGAGATGAAAATTCCATTTTGTTGCACCAGCAAGGGCAGGCTGAACCCAGATGGGAAAAGCATGTTCTCTGGCTGTGACTTTTGCTTGATAATGCTACCTGCAAAGAAACCCAGGTGGATGTTTGGACCACAGATAGTAACAGCCATCACTTCTACGTGTTTCCTTGAATTTCCTCGAGTAGTATTAGATAACTCTACAGTGTACATACCGTAGATAATAAGCAACTGCTTTTGCCTGCATCACAGTTTTTTGGAAATTTGTGTATGGATGACCCAGGTAAGAAGAAAGAAAGAAAGAAATGATCAAATTTTATTTGTTATGGTTGTATGACCAGACCTGCCTTCTCTTTCACCGCATTTTGTATTGTAAGAGAGAAAAACATTTTGTGTATCCACTGAAGCCCTTAGAAGATAGGAACATTTTCCTCAAACTTGTTTTTTTGCTTCATTTACAAATGTGTCACATCTCTGCCTTGTCTATCCCATTTCCTCTCACTGTCTCCCCACCATTTCCTTCATGTCCCACACATTGGCCTTTGAGAAATCCAGTATTATTTCTTTCATATTCTTTCATTTCATATTCTTTCTTTCCACACAGAAAGTTAAATAGCTGTGTCTTTTTTGCATTGACACTTATTGATCAAGAAAATGTCAAAACAGAGAGCAAGATATGACATTTTAGTACAACAAAATTTAATAATCCTTTTTGTGATATTTCCCTGAGCTGGAGAATACTAATACAGAACGAAGGTGGGGGACAGAAACTGAGATGTGTCAGTGGAGCATAACAAATCCACAGGAAGGTCTTAGTTTCACTGAAATTCATTTACTATTTTATATCTGCAGTCATTCTAAGCAAAGTTACCTAAGGAATAAAATTGACACAAACACAATAGATGCTCATTATGAATCAGAAAATTATTCTGAGCTGCGACAGATTTGTTTAAAAAGTTCGAGACTGGCAATCCTGAAAGTAGCAGTTTTGTATGGTCTTTTAAGAAATATTTCTTTTGTGATGGCAGACAAAGTTGAAACACCTTTGAATTCAACTTGTTGGTCCAGTTTGACAAGGAAAGCATGAGACCAGATATCAGCTACCCTGCCCTTGTCTGGGAATCTGTGATGTGGAGACAAAAGGAGAACTGTTAGTACTGATAAATACTAATATATTCAAAGAACAGACTTTTCCGACATATGTCCTGCTGCCTTATCTTAACCTAGATGCTTTAAGCATAGACAGTGCAAAGGAATACTCTGGCTGAGTGGTGCATCATTCTCTGCAGAGCTTGTTTCTTCCTGTGGTAGTGTGTAGCGGAGGTGCCTCAGACTTCTCACAAGAGCATGGCTACAGGACAGGAGGCAATAGCCACAAGTTGCAACGGGGAAAACTTTGACCAGGTATTAGAAAAAAACCGAATCCTGTGGGGGTGATTGGACATTGGCACAGATTATCCAGAGAGGCTGAGAAATCTTCATTGTTGGAACACAATTGTCAGAACACAATGAGGCAAGGCCCTGTGCTTGCTGAGCTAATTGTCTCTGCTCTGAGCAGGCTTTGTACCAGATGACCTGCAGGATCCTGTCCACCTTTGGTTGCTCTGTGATTCTGTGGTTCCAAGGCTAGGCTAAACCTATAAGCTTTTACTTACCTGGTTATCTGCCTTATCTTTTTGTCTTGTTCTTTTTGCTTTTACAGTCTAGTCAAAATAAGATACCTAAAATTTATACATAAGTCTCGGGCTTCTTTCCAGCCTTAAATTCAAGCTTCTTGTCTCCATTTTAAACATCTCCAAAGTATTATCCTGTTTATATCATCATCTCTGTCAAGAATTAATGTGTTCCTGTCCTCTCTGACCTAATCCACTAGATTTATCCCACATGAAGTTCAACTGAAAAAGTTAAAATCTCCCTCTTCAAAGGAGCCAAGAGCTCTTTCTTTTATTTCAGAAAAAGCCTTTGATCTAATGAACTGAACTCTTTGAAAAAGTTTGCGTGGGGTCAAAATTTCCAAGCAGGAGCGGAATGGTTTTGTTTTATTGCAATTGAACCAATCAACATAAGGAAATAGCAATAGAGACCCACAGAGCCTGTTTTTGCCTCTGATAATAACAACACAATAGAATAGGAGTATTTTCTCTATGAATATCACAATATATGGCACTGAGCTTTTGACAACCTTTTCTAAAAATTGAGTAAATCTAGCAGATCTTAACAAATTCTGAGATTCATTGTGATAAATTCATAATGTCACATATTAAATCAAAATACCATAGTACATATTTTGTAGACTGGAAGTACAGATGAGAGGCAGAAGGGAATAAAAGATTTGGGAATTAGAGTTAATAAGGAAGAAAATAAAATTGCCTGTGCAGCAAAATGAGTTCTTCAGATTCTGTCTGGCTTCCTGGAAACCAGGAATTCCAGTAAAGAATACAGATTAAGGAAGAGCAGCTTGAGTGTGTGTTTCAGACAGACATATCTTAGCAACCAGGATTTTTAAGGAAAAAAACATTAAACTGGATCAAAGGTGCAGTGAGTTCTGACTACTTAAATGACTATTTTTTATGACACAAGATTTAAATCACTTATTTAAAAAAGCCAGACCATAGTGGGAAAGTTTGTGAATGACTGAATCAATTAAAAGAAGAGTGTTTTGTTAAAATGCCATCTTCTTAAATAAGCTGCTGAAAGTAGGATGGGCAAACCTATTAACAACTGAGGGAACACATCCAAAGTCCTATTTCAAGGGACAACAAATTTCCTCACTTGTCTGTTAGTCTTGCTCTGTGGTGCTAGCACCTGGGAAGGCACTTATTCACTCTGAATATATTTTAAAGGTAATACTGCTTAAGTAACAGGCATTAGAGTTGTTTATCCCAGTACAAGCGAAAATTTGTGAGATAGCTCGGTTTATGAACAACAGCACCCGGAATGATTGTTATAAAATTTCTGTTTGTAATGCAATAAAGATCACATATAAATGTAATCATTTTATATAAGGAGAATGGGTTTGTTTTGTTTTCTTGAAGATCATTACATTAAAAGTATTTTAAGTGAAAAAAAAAAGAGCAGGGGAATGATCAGTTGTAATCAGTGAGGGGAAAGTAGACCTAATGTTCAAATGAAAGCTGGAATTTAAGCTGGCTTCTCTGTAACAGCTCAGCATATGGAAAAATCCTGCTAGGTTGCCTGTAGTAGTACAGACCATAATCAGAAAGACCACATATTTATATCTATCTATCTCTACACACATACACACACATGCCTATATATACAGGTCATCACGGCACACTAGGCAAAGTTACAGAATTTCGTCAGAGAATACAGAATTCTTCCTGTGGTCAAGCCTTGAAAATAATTTTGCTAATTCATTCCTCCCCCCATTTTAATTAATATCCATTTTTTACAGTCTTGTGTGGAATCAGTGACTGTGTCTTTATGTAAGGGATTTAGTGTCCAGATTTCCTGCGGCTGTTAAGCAAAATAGTGAAATTTCAAATAGCAACATCTAAATTGTGTGCAAGTAGAGTGTGATTTTGTTAGCTCTTTTTAGTGGTCAGTTCAATGTCTACCCTATATACAGATATTCAAGTTCAGACCTTTTCAACCACATTTTATTTCTTTGCAAGAGATTGTGGGGAGGAGAGGGCAGCTGAATAAGATATCATCTACCATTTCATATCTGTCCAGGGTTTTCTTTCCTGAAACTCATAAAGGTACTGCTGCCAGTCTTTTGAAAATTCCCACCTCCAAGATTCCAGGATTGTCAGGGAATTTTTTGAAACCATTCTGATGTGCTGTTGTTCACAAACCTTTCATAATGAAATGTATCTTTTTTATCACTCTGGTGTGGTTCTTCCAACTCTGTGATTTTGCGAGGTGAAAATACTTCAGGGCAAATAAACTGGCAGAGCTCGGGAAGGAGGTCAGTATCTGGTTAGCGTTATATTTTAGATGCTTTTCTGTTGAAACTGCTTTGCCCTTTTTCAGATCCGATCACAAGTTCCCAGTACATAACAGCTCTCTGAAAAAGCCTGCATTTATAAAGGAGCTTGTCCAGGACACGGTCAGGCTGTTTCATCGCTGGGGGGTTCTCTGAGAAGGATAAGTTACCGAAGAAGGCAATGGCTCACCGAGAAGCATTTTAGTGATGATCAGTTTCACCTATGTTTTGGAAGGCAAAGACAGTGTTTGTCAATCTATTTAAAGAGCTTCCCAGTGAGGAGTTTAATGCATTGGTGGGAATTGAGTTTCTGTTTTCGTAAGTAAACACTGTAAATCATGGACACAAAGCCACAGAAAATGAGAAATAAATAGTTACATTATACTTCAAATTATGGGGTAGAAGTTTCCGCATCACTTAGAAAATAATAATTTTATTTAATGGACATATTACTGAAGATACATGAAGATTGTTTTACCCTAGAGTTACTGCTTCTGTCATTGGTGTGTGTGAGCAGTGAGTGTCTGTCAAATGTTAATCTTTCTGCTTTCCTCCAGACAAATCCTACTGGCCATCTCAAAGTGTAGTGAGGATAAAATCTTGAAAAAGGATTTCCAAATTTCTTTGGCAGCCTTTTAAAATTATGTACTCTGTAGTTTATATCTTCAGCTGCCTCCTCAAGAAAGACCCTTCAGTAGCACTGGGGCTGAACCTACCTTGAACAACTTGCACAATAATGTGTAGCTGCTTTGGAAGAAATTATTTCCCTTTGCAATAGGTCCAGCAGTTGACCTGTGGAGGCTGTATGCTCCGGACTGGTGTGTTAGTCTTCCAGAGACAGATTTCTGTGTCTTACTCTGTATTTTCATGGCTTTTAAATACTGTCTGTTCCCTTCTAGGTTTCCTCAGAAATCCTCCTGACTTGTTTGCCTTTTTCCTTCATCTGTGCTAAGACATCTGAGCAAACTGAAGCAAGGAAGATTTGTTCCTCTGCGTATTCAGGAGAGGGGAGGCTGTAGATTATGATAAATCTCTCTATCCAGAAAGGCCAATAAAAAAGGGACCCAAACTCTTCTTTTCGTCTGTGTTCAGCCAGCTGGGTGATACAGGCTCTCTGGGAAGGAAAGAGTGGTAGGTGTAGGAGGTGGGAGAGGGGCAAACGTGCTGTTGAGTAGGTTGGGCTGTTTCACAGCTAGAGCCACAGCTTTTTTCAACAGGAGAGAGCTCTAAATGCATTAGCGAGCCATTTGGTTCAGAGAAAATAAAAGATGTGAAGAAATAAAAGAAAAAAAACACCCCCCCTTCTTTCACATTTGAACACACTGGATTTTCATTATAATCCATTAACCTACTCATAGCCTTTCATTAGAGCCCTTGGGAGACTGGAATATTTTTGGCAATGTACTCTTATGAAAAATACAAGTTAAAAACCCACATAACTTCCCCCCTTCCCAGAAACTGGAGCGGTCATAGAGAAATTTAAATCTTTTCTCTGAGCATACCAAGAAGAGTGTGAAATTGCGTGAACATCAGATATGTTTCATTCCATATTTCCATGGCTTTTGTGAAGAATAAAAAAATCCCCCATAATTTGCCATAATTTGTCTACTTAGTTAGTACTCAGTACATAAGGCACACACAGTCTTTTAAATATGTGTGATTAGGAAAAAAATACTTACAGGTTGGGAGAAATAATAATGCAATTTTAGTTTGGAAAGTAGTTCAAAAAATAGGCAGGATTAAACACTGTTTGAACTGGTAAATTCTTCTGATTACCGCAGAACTATTCCCTTAGTTTCACTGAAGGCATCTGCAGTGCAAAACAAGCCCTTTCTGGTCTTTCACGTTTACATGGTAGCACATTGTTTTCCAGGTTCAGCCTGAGTCGCTGCTGTGATGCTTTACATCCTTTACCTTCATGTTTTATAGCCCACCTACAAAATGCCCATTTCATTACCTAAGCTTCTTAACCACTATCAGGGATGACACCAAAGGTGGTTGTGATTAACTGCGTGATGAACAATACCATCCATATTGTACTCAGCAGTTTTTTAAGCAGTTTTTGAAATATGGAGTTCTAAAATCTATGATCAAAACCTCTGAAAAATGAATAATAATCTTCCCTCCATTTTTGCTAGACTTCTTGATATGTCATCATTATCCCATAGACCCTTTAAGAAATTACGTTAAGTATCTCTATTCCCATTTCTGTGCATTAATCTAAGCAAGGACAAATTGGTTTTTTACAAAATACTCCCTTCCAGATACCTGTTTGAAGGCCATACATTTGACTTGGAAAAGGTGCTGCAAATTTGTGGAGGAAGTAAAATTGGAAGCACTTTCAATTTAACATGTAATGGGTGAGATTTTACCTCTGCTGAAATGATTCTGATTTCTCTTGTGGAAACTGGATTTTCTAAATTTAATACAGAGAGCTTGCATTGTTTAATATGCAAACTATGGATGTTCAATGTTTTACCAGCAGATTACGCTTGAGCCATTCCAGAGGTACTGTAAAAATATAGTAAAAGATACTGAAAGACATTAGAACACTGGTACCACAATTATGGTTTTAAAATACTGTATTCAAAGCTTTGGTTTTGCTTGAAATTGACCTCTCATTAACTAAATTAACACATTTTGCTCTATGGTTGTTGGTTAAGAATGATATCTTTTAACTGTTTCAGCTCTGAAGTGTGTTTTGGCCACATTTAGAGAAATCTGCGGTGAAAATATGCTGGTAGGAAGCCTCAGACAGAAATATGCCCTATTTTTTCTATTCAGTTATTTGTTGTAGCTGAGAGATGCTATACAAATGAATTATCAGAACATATATCTTGTTGCAGCAATATTCTATCCTTCTTTCTAATAGCTATTTTTATAATCTCCAACAGCTCTTTGTGAGTTCAGAATTGTGAGCATCAGCTGCTGGGTAAGAAAATTTCATTGATTTTCCACAAGGTGGCACGTAAGAATCAGTCTGTATTTTAATTAATGTAATTCAGTTAATGTACACTTGGTAAATGTCAAATGCATGTGCAAACTCGGTGAAGAAGGAATACGTTCCTAGTACAGAGTGTACTGTCAATGGCTATTTAAATACTGCATAGCAAGTGCTGCTCTATCACTTGCTGAATTGTGGAGTTGACTCTTATTGTAGAATAACTTATCAAAATAAAACCTAACCTAAGCACGTCACAGTTACTTGTATCATGAAATGAGATTAAAAACAGATTCATATAATGACATCTCATGGAATTGTCCAGGAATTAACTTAGGAGAAATTATTTATTCATGATTCAGTATGATTTATTCATGCTTACATTTTATGAAAGACAAACATCAGTATCCATATGTTTCCTTAATGTAGATAAATAATTTTTTTAATGAGAACTTAGTTATTAAAAACTCTTCATACAGTCATTTAATTTATGAGTTGCAGTGCAGCTTCTGTGCTCGAGAACTTCCTAATCAAACCAAGAAATAGTTCTGATCCAAGTTGCCATCCAAGCAGAAACTAGTCCAGATATTGGATATCTAACAGTGTTAAGCTAATGAGTGGTTTCTTCTGGTGCTGGAGATCTCCACATATTCTAAGTTTCCTAGTGTTACAGTAATGGAAATAAAATTTGCTGATCTACCACCAAAAAGTTGCTACTATGGTATTTTTCACATCTCATTTAGATACTGAGTGGACAATAAATCTGAGAAACTCTATGCTTGTAAGAGATTTTGAGCAAAAGAGACTTTTGACATCCAAAACCAGGCACTGATCTGTACAGTCAATAGTAAACTGTAGGCCCTGACAAATCCTACCAAGAAAGAAAATGGCATTTTTACCAGACTGCAAACACTGTACACAAGGCATCTAATTCTGCAATTACTCTGCAGTGGATCTCTGTCTCTTTCTACAAATGTGAAATACAGTCTAGCAGTATATAGCAATGTTCTCAAGTCCACATCAAAGACATATTACTGGCATCTGCTATGAAACGTTCCCTGAAAAATCTCACCTTTTAAATTTTATTACTCAGAAAGATTATTTTCCCATGGGTGGTGGAAGAGCAACATCATTTTAAATGGGTAGGGGACATCTATATCATATCTGCGCCATATAGGGCTTAGAGAAATACATACAAAGGATGAGCAGGAAGGAAAAAAAATCCCCAGCATGTCTTTGGTGACCAAATTCTAAATTCAGGGTCATTATCATAAGTAACAGAGCTAAGTAGCATTTTGTGTGAAACGCTTAGTATTCTTAACCCGGGAGAATGTTGATAGTGAATTGTTGAACTTGATCCTTGATCTGAGGTTGATCATCTCTAGAACTGATTATCACTGAAATTAATCCTTTTTCAACTAAAATTCTCAGAAGGCCACAGAGGTGTCTCTGTGCTAGAGGCCTTGAAGGAAAGGACTTTTCAAGTTTGCTGTTGGAATTTCCCCTATGTTTCTGTACGGAAGAAAATAGCATTCAAAGTTCCTACCTTTTAGGAAACAAAATTCCCCCCATTTTAGGAAACAATCTTTCCAGGCAGCGTAAAAGAGAAGACAGGAGATGATAGAGGGATAAACAAGCAATTAAGAACTGTAATGAGCTCAGGCATCATGCACAGAGTTCTACAAAGGGTGATGGTGGATAGCCTTGTGCACAGTGCAGCTGCTGATCTGCTGGCGTTAGAGATCTGGAGACACTTGCCTCTCTGCCCAAGCACATCACATTGACAGCTGAAGGGCAGTTAGCAGCACTGGTGACAGAAGGATTTATAATTTTATGCCTGTGATGTCTGATGCTTGCCATTTTTCACTGGAATTGCTCCCTTAAGCTGTGATACAGAATTCAAGCATCGGTTAATTTTTTTATTCTGAAAGAACTGCTGCTTCAACCACTGCCATGTGCCCACTTTCACTTCCGGAGGTGGAGAGTTACTGAATTTGTTTCTACTGGTGGAAGACTCCACTTGATTTTTATTTTGAGGCACCAGCTCATTCACTAGCTGTCTCAAGATGTTTTCAACTTTAAAAAAGTGAAGTAAGGACTATCAGGGGTGTGGTTTTAAAAAACCCCTTATTTCCTTGCTTTGCCTGTGCACAACAGCCTGAAGCTGGGCCAGCAGAGGTGTAAGATGCAGCAGAGCATGGACTGGCTGTTTTGAAAGCTCTTTCTCAATGGTATGCCAGCTGCATGTGCCTCCTTGGAATGTCTTCACTGCAATAATTTTGTACCTTCCTTGAATCAAAGGAAGAATCACTTTCCTCTTACTACTGCTAAAACAATTCCAAATTATTGAGCCCCAAAAGGATTGGCTAGCGTGCAAATCAGCTTGCTAGCTTTCTGAAAAATTGCAATTATCAGTAATAAGCCAACCACAAGATGTTCTAGAGTTGCTGCCTGACAGGTTTTGTAACTTTATCAACACTTCCTTACAATCTATATGAAGGATTCCCATTCACTTAATGATTATTCCAAAGTAATTTCAACTAGAATTATGCTGCTAAATACAAAAGTGTAGCAGTCTAGTTAATGTAATTCCCTGAAAAATTTATAACGTTCTTGTGGTAATATCAAAATATTTGAAACAATATTATCCATTTACATGCTGAAAAAGAAATCCAGCACTGCAGTTTAACTGACTATTTATAATTAAATAGAAGTAAAATGTGCTGAATAGAATTTAGGTGACAAGTGCTTAAGTGACTAAAAGTGTTTTTGAATTTTCTGTCTCTGTGGAAAAAGAAAAATTTTTTATTCTTAATAGCAGTTGTTACTCAGAAGATGTATAATAAGAATGTAAACAAGCTGACTACTTTGCACTTCATTATTGCTATGAACATGGCCCCAAAGCAAAACAAGTGTTGTTGACATAGTCCCCTGAGTTTATTCATTAAACAAGCTGACTTGTTTTTTCTGCTTTGAAGAGACGTATCAGTGGACTGAAATGTCACATCCTCAAACATGGCACATATAGATAATGTCAGTGATGTCAGAGAATTATGTTACTGCTAACCCACCAAAACATCAGTAGTAAAATGAGGTTTTAGTAAAATCAATTTAATTTCTCTCGGCCTTTTCAGTAGTGTTAGTCCTACTCGTACCTTTGTAATTGATTTTAAATGTCACTAAGACCATACCTGTGGAAATGCCTCCCAAATCAGATTTATCTTTCTTGATGTGCAAAAGGCTAAGTTAGAATGTTTGTTCTTAAGAAAATAGCCTTCTGTTGACATACAGCATAGTTTTAAACAAGCTGTAGATTTCTGTCTTCACATTGCTAGTCTGTTTCCTCTGTAGTCCATCTCAAAATATCTTCACCTTTCACATTTCATCAGGCTTCGGCAAGGTGCCAAAATAGGAATTCTGTGACTTTTCCTTTTCCTGCATTCGCTGCATCTGTATTTGATTTTTACTTGCCTCTGTAATTCCAAGATGCTGGAATGAAGGCCATTTTGTGAGGTCTATCCATATCTTCTGTGATTCTCACTGTTTCACCCTGAAAACATTTGCTGGAATTTAACTAAGTCTAAAACTAAAATAGGATTTTAGAAAAATTTTATTAGGTTAAACCACATTTTTGTATTTAAGAATTCATGTCCCTGGTCACAAAGACAAGGAAATTATATTAAAATAATGTAATGCCTGCCATGGTATCAGGATCTGAAGCTGGTTTTTCTCTGTCTTTGATGTTGATTATAGTTTCTAACAGTTCCCAGTCATGCATTTACTGAGTACATTTATTGAGTTTTTAATAAAGTTCGGTGTGTTTGTAATGTCAGAGGCTGTAAAACTGATATATGGAGCCAAACCTTATTTTGGTGGACTGGCTGTGGGGATTACTAGAGATACAGCTTTCTTTTTTTCCAGCCAGTACTACTAAATCAACAATGTAGAAATTCTCCATTTCGGTAATTGCACATTTCTGCCTCTTGTTGATGTACTCACTTTTATTTTTCTTAGACTTGTATACATTCACATGATGGTCAGTGGAAGTAACTAGTCACATAATTTCGTACATTTTATCTGGAGGAAAATGTGTATATTAGAAAAAGGAGATTCTCAGAATAAAGGGTTCAAATTGTCTCTTCAACAGATCTGTGTCTGTGCCCTTATAAATCCTCCTTATAGAAGCTGAGCCCTCTCCTCCTTTGACTTAAGGGATTTTTCTTACTCAAGTTTATGTTGGCATCCATCTCATCCAATAAAGTCTAAGACTAGAGGCAAACATCTGAGCTACTACCTCAAGCTTCAACTGTTGTCAAAGGAGAATAACAACAACTTCCTAAGCCAAATCTGGCCTGTTTCAGAAGGTCATATTAGAAAGAAATAAGGTATGCCATTAAAAAGCTTATTTCTTTCCCCTGTCTATCAGAGGGATTGTTGATGATGCCTCAGATGTGGAAGTATACAGGGTAGTCTCATCCTTTGTGTTGCTAGCCTACAGCTATATCTTAACTGTTTAGAGAAAGAGAATTGGACAAAGTCTTTGGGAATTGTAGGCCTTTGACTGTTATACTTGGAGAGTTCACAATTTATTTCTGGGCCAAAGTGAGATCTCAACACTGCACTGCAAAAGCCTGAGAGCAGATGCTCCATCAGAAGTGCTGCAGCTCGCCCTCCTAGACCGTCTCCTGGGGAGAGCTCTCCTGCGTATCAGTGCTCTGAGGCTGAACTGTTTCAGCGTATTTTGTCTTGCCTAAATGTAGATGCTGCATCTGAAACAGGCATTCTTATTGCCAGAGGAGAAAAAATAGGCATTTTCAGGACATGATTCCTCAGATCTAGTTACATTTTTACCTTAGGATGAGACAAATCCCTCAGAGATGCCGGTGTCTCTCCACATAGAAAAGTAGTTCAGCTACTCCCCATGGCTAAGTTAGCTCTCCACATAGCTAAGTTAGCTCTCCACGTAGCTAAGTAGTTCAGCTCTGAAGGAAGACCTGCACTCCAGATGTCTTTAGGCAGGTGAGATGAATTCTTCTTATGCAATCTGTGCAATACAGTGAGACAGGTATCTTAACCTTCGTTTCGTTGAAATTCTATTTTCTTGAGTGTTTGCCTCATTCTTTTACTACATCTTTGTTTTGCCTTATATGTACCCTATGAGTCTTGACTCCCTAACATTGCTTCCTCCAGGAATTCCTAAATTCAGACAAACCATGAAAATTTCCATACTCCATTAATGAGATGCTGTCTATGACAATGTAAGCTTTTGAAAAGATGCTACAATCCCCTTCCTAGACAGCACAAGTCAGAATCCTGTTCTTCAGCAGAAAGCTTTGAAAAGAAATCAATCATAAAAGCATAGGTATGATTTATTTCTCAGTGATAATTGCTGTACATATGCCAGATATATAAAATATTTATTTTTATGCTTACCAATAACCTCAGTTGTGGCAAATATTCATTAAACATCCCAATGTTGTAGTATTTTTCTTTGATTTAGTGTATTAAAACTAAGCTATTAGTTTTCTGTGCAATCCATTTCGAATGATGATAACTGTCTTTCTATAAAGAAATATAGCCTTGAAAAACGTGTTTTAGAAATTCTGTAATGACAAGAAAGATTTGTGTCAGTACGGGGGTAATTACATTTCTTAAAAGCTTTTCCATTCCAGTATCAATTAGGAACATTGTGGCTTTCTTCCTCTATTTCATAACACTTACCCAGAAGATGGTTTGTCTTTTTAATGCTTTCTGCTGTAGAATTATGTATTTATGATTACAAACCTGAGTGATTAAATTCTAAGAATTATCTGGACTCCCTTGACTCTGTGAAAACAAACATGGTAATATATTGAAGCACAGACGCTGTGGTCCGTTGCAGCTCTCATCTTGACACGTGTAATTTTCAAAGGTTACATTTGTAATACGTGAACTTTGTAAAATTCTATTTTTCCTAAATAAACAAACGACCACTATGCAGATAGATGCATTTCCAGAAAGAGCTTCTATTGTTGTCAAAAGAGGACACTGAATTGCCTGCCCTATAAATTGCCATGGAAAGGAAATCTTTCGTAGTGTATGAAACACAAACATGTATGCAAGCACCTCTATGGGTCATAGAACATTATACTTTAAATTAGCAGTGATTTATCAGAGCAGGAGTATAGTTTCACATGTGTGTTGTCTTTTTGGAGCTGAATATTATTTCTTGATTAGTTTTCACCCATATATTTAAGTAGGTCGCTAGTCATTATCTATTTATGTTATGCCAGTTCAGAATAAATAACTACTACATTTCACTGATAGAACTGTATGCTTCAAACGCTCTAGAGTAAGATACATGAAAGTACTTATTTATTTGGGGAAGTAAATTATCCATGTCTGATTGAAATGCCAAATGTAAAATGGATCACAATTCTGACTGGTCTGATTTCTTTAAATACACAGCTTTTTCTTAAAGGTGCAACTCCTATTTTTTACTGTCTGCGTGTGTACACAAAGCCTTTGCTGGGAGGCAAGTGCAGTGTTTGGTGACTCGATGTTGATGAGAAGCGTAGTCTGGAGGCCTGATGCCTTCATGCACTCCCTACTGACACAGTTCAAAACCCAAACCCAGGGTCAAATGCACCCTCAGAGTTTAAAACTTGTAATCCCCTCTGTGAACTGAGCTTGGCAGCTGAGTCTACCTGGGTTTGACATGTAAAGCAAGGTACAGCGTGGTAACCAGAGGCTACTTTACATCACACCCCCATGTTTTGGGACCCTTGAGGCTGCTTTCGCTGTGAATTTTCTCAACTCTCCTGCTAACATTTGTAAAGGCAATACCTCCTTCTCAGCCTCCTCGGCACTCACCTACCACCTCAGAAGCTCTCAAATGCTCATGCTAAAATATGAATAAAAATTTGACATAAATAAATTCAACTTATAGCAATTTTTTTTCTCTTATGTTTTGCTTGGACTTTGCTTCTTGTGCATGAAGCCTGAGGAAAATCTTTGCTTTTCTGAAAACTAGTCTATCTGCTGATATAACTCAATGTAATAAAAGACTATATTTTTTCCTTCAACACATACACTGTTTAAGAGCATCTCCACAGAGTTTTATTTAACGTGTTGGCAGGTAGTGGAATCTTAGTGATCACACGGTTACCTGTGTGAAACAGATGATGAAAATTATTGTTTACCTGACTTCTCTCAAAGATTGTCTGGGAGGTTTGCTAGCTGCCCATGCTTTTGCTACTTTTACTGCTTTTGGTGGGGCTGTCTGCGTGGTGGCCAGTCCTTTGGACTGGGAGAGCTGTCTGCTGGCACAGCACGTAGCTGAAGGGCACAAATGGGCAACACAAATGAGCAGCACCTGAACAGCTTTCTTTGAACATATACATTAGCGATATTTAAAACTGAATGAAGTGAATAACACCCACATAAAGTGCGATTATGTCACCTCTTGAGTTTCTTTCAGAACAACCTAAAGAGGGACAAAGTGTCCCCGAAAGCGAAGGCTAGTTCATGTGATGTCTTCTCTAGAATTATGGCAATCAACAAGAGACTTAAAGAAGTTCAACTATTTATAACAAAACCACAAGATGAATGTGGAAACCTTCGTTTCTCATTCCTTTAGAAGTATAGTCATGTGGTTATTCAAAAATTCCTGAAATCATATCTGTCCTGAACAGATTTATTTTGTGTCAGAAGTTTTGTGCACTCTGCTGCCAGGTTTGTTGTTCATAGTATTGCATCTATAGAGCAGCATCTTGTGTCCTTCAGCTTTTAAAAGCAGGGAATTGCAAGATGCATTACCTTACAGTAAGTGGCAGATCTGGATTTCTTCATAATTTAACACGATGAGCTCTTTTTATACCCATGTGAAAAAAATGTAATTTCATGGATGTTTTGACAGTGCCCATCAGTTTTTTGCAGAAGGCTGAGGAAGCTTTTGATCTTTCCTGAAAATTAATGAACTATTGAACAGAAAAAGAAGCGAGAAAGAAAAAAATCATCCTCATTTTTCCTCTGCAAATAGAGTAATTTCCCACAAAGAAAATAGGTTTATGTGGTGAATCGATACAGCAGATTTATTTCTCTACCAGAAAATCCAAAGCCAATGAACACAGTGTAAAACACAGAACTGCTACACAACAAATGGAGAGCAGGTGAACTCAGAGGAAGGGGGCTGGGAGCAGTTTTGCCTCTTTGAAGGTTATAATGCAAAGTTACACATTTCCTTAGTAATACCATAGTCGTCTTTTTCGCAATCACTCTGTTTTTACCATGTGGCCTTAATAACTCATCTGATCTTCTGGTAGCTACGAGGCTCTGGTAGCTCAGATTTATACTAGACACTGTCTCTGCCTTATCTTCAAGGGAAAACATGTCAAGGATGAAACTACTTGCTCTTTTGCTGAACGCATTAGAGAGGATTCCTTTTCTTCCATAAAATTTTGGGTGAAGATGAAAATATATATAATATATATATATATATATATATATAGCGTGTTTCATATTTTCAAAACAAAAACTGACTTACTAGAAAACTTCAGAAAAACTCAGGCTAGCCCTTGTTTTGTGCTCTAATGAAATATCATAAGTTAGCTCATGCAATTGGCTCAGCTAGGACTGGCCAGACTATTTTTTTCCACCAAAGTCATACAAAGCAGGACAAGACTATTTTCACACCTAACAGTATTTCTCTCCTCCATTAAAGTGAATCAAGTCAGCTGGAGAAGTATTTATTTGGGGCTTAATTGGACAAGTCATGGACTTTTAGTTCTAACGTGAAGCAGCCTGTTGAGCTGGAACCATTTTGTTCCTCAATGAAGTAAATTGATTTAGTAATATATAGGCATTGTGCATTCAACTCTAATTTTTACTTAGGCTTTGCCCAATACTGTTCTTCCTGTCATTCACACAGGAGAAAAGCTGACAAGGATTTTGGAAATCCTTAATCCTAGTTGCTAAGGCAAACACTTTGCAAATCAGGCCTCCTCGGGAGAGACGACTCTAGGAAACACACCCAGTCTCTATAGTCTTTTAGTGCCTTTCTCACCATGCCTGCAGAAGGGGTAAATAATATTTCTTGTACTTTCTATAGCTGTATAGAAGAAAACCTTGGCCATACTAGTTTTTGCCTCTTTTTGTTCTACCTGGAGTTTACAGGTAAGGTGGGAGCCAGGAGGGTCACAGCAATATGTCCAGGGGACTACGCTGGGCTCTGCAGAGCAGACTAATATTAATTGGCAGAGAATAGGGCCAGAGGAATGATGTCCACGTGCAATGTAACTCCTAGGTCACACTAGAGCTTGAACAATTCCACATCAATCCAAGTCTTGGATTTTAACTGAAGTGCTAATATCCTTAGATTTTTTACTCTGGTGGCATAGTCCCAGCAGTCAAAGAATATAAGGAAGATGCCACTTTTTGGGTGATGATAATATTAGACTAGAAAATAATCGAGAAGAGCTCCAAACAAAATGTTTCTATGTCCAAACCCTACTTAGTTTCACCAGCCTTTCTCATTACTATCTCAATATTAAAACATATTCTGTCACTCTGCAACTTTTAGGCAATATACATGTTTAATACCTTATTAGTAAATCAGCGGGACACTGAAAAGAGCATGGAAAGGATTTTTTTTTTCCTCTTGCAGAAGTAATTTCTCTTTAAATCATCTTGGGGTAAATAAAATTATTGAGTTACAAGACACTTCTTGAGTTGATGACCTGAGAATCTCCCAACCCAAGTTGAAGAAAAGCAGAAGAAAAGATCAAAAATAATTGTGTTCAAGGAGAAGTGCTCATAAGTTTGGGAAAGGTAGCTCAGCCTTAATTTTGCAAGAGATTTTTCCCCTTTAAATTATATACAGAACAGTTTCTACAATTTCTGTTTTCTCCTGTGCATTATTAGTTACCTTTATTTCTGTACAGCAAGAATATTCTGTACAGCAAGAATATTCTCTACAACAAGAGATGCTCAGGTCAAAACTAGGACAGGCTTAAGCATTCACCTCCCGTCAAAACCACTAGTATTTATAACAAATATAGGAATTTTGAAAAGAAGTATCTGCATGTAGTACAGCCCTGGGATACAAAGTGCTTAATGCATTGCCTTCATACACTAGCCTTGGTTGTATTGGCTTTCTTTAATTGCACCCTAAGGCTTGCACAGGAAAAAAGCCTTTTAAAAGGCATTAAAAATGGCACACATACCATCTGTGAGATACCAGGCATGTTATAGGAAAATGTGGATTTGCTATAAGAAAAGAAGTAAATCTGCTTTGATAATTTTCAGCACAGAATTTTTCAGGGGAACAACACTCAATTGCTAATAGTGATTGTACAAAGTAGGTCAGCTAAGTAGACCCTGGGTCTCACAGCAGCATGAGTTTCTACCCTGAAGTGCTTAAAAGATTTTAAAAGGCACATGGTAGAAGAAACAGGAAGATGGAAAAGGAGAAGAAAGTTACAACAGGCAACCCAGAGGCAGCGAGATTAGGCCATGGCACTTGAAAGGATTCATTTAATTGGGCGGTTAAATTGCCAAACCAAAAACTGTGGAAGATATGGTGGAGTTATCCTTAACTCAAGGAAGGTGCTCGTTTAGTTGGACTTCCTTTCTTTGTTGAGGGCATCACGTCTGGGATTCCGTAGTCCGCCCTGGTGTGCGTGAGAGTGGAATCGTAGCTTAGCA
This sequence comes from Mohoua ochrocephala, assembly GCA_013398855.1. Lineage (NCBI taxonomy): Eukaryota > Metazoa > Chordata > Aves > Passeriformes > Acanthizidae > Mohoua > Mohoua ochrocephala. The sequence goes on from VZTA01017136.1 coordinate 228,762, forward strand.
GTGTGGCAGGACATTCCCCCTTCTCTCTCTGTCATGGCTGGGGCACTTGGAAGAGATAACTCGGGCCAGATTAAGGGCCCAGCAAGGGGTCACCTCCAGGCGCTCGAGAGCCTGAGCCCCAGCCCCGAATACACATCTTGGTATGAGAGCAGATGTGGGAAGAGATAAAAGAGAATAAACATTGGTGACCAAAAGACATGGCTCTTATGTCTATAAAAGCCCACACAAATTATCACAGAGGCAGAAGTCTCCTACACACACCCTGAAAAGCTTTCCACCCACATGCCCTGAAAGCGTTTGAGACTTCTCCTTGGAGTCTGGATGAAGATTCCTTGGTTACTTTCTCGGGAGTTGAGAGAAAGGAGTTCGATGTGTGTTCCATCTATTGGATTGATTGGTAAGAAACATTGGATCCGAAGTTATACTATTTCTTATCTACCTGTAAATTTAATGGTACCTTTAACCCTGTGTGTCTAATACTAGTATTCCCCTTTTGTCTTATCTCTGTGTAGTAATAGTCTGTTTTAAGTCTTATGTCTGTTAGTTTTGTGTCTATTAAACAAATAATCCATTCTATAATAGACTGAGTCAGCCATTATTAAAGAACTTGCGAATGAGAGTGGGTCTTGGGGTGCTGGCCACCTCAATAATGTGACTGCCTGCTGCCAGAGGCCTGGGCACAAGGCAGGGACTCATTTAAACCCACATCATCCATTCATAACAAGCAGTAACACTGGATCCTCGCTACCAATCATTTCTTATTTGGTTAATCTATGGCAGTCTTCTTCTAATAAAGTGTTATTTCTTCAACACATAGAAGACTTCAATAGTGGGGAAGAAAACTTTAAAAACAAACAATCTCTTCCAGTCTTTTGACATGTCACCTTGGAAAACAAATACTGAGCCAAGTAGGTCAATCAAATGGGAGAAAGGCAATTACACTGTTCAAAAGATGTGTGATGTGTGGGCCATCCTGGGGAGAGGATGGACAGATGAGGCAGCTGGATATGTCTCATGGCAATGTTCAGATAATGATAGGCACAGCATGACAGCTCATGAAAGCATGTTATGGTAGGCCTGTTCCTCATATTCCATTGTGGGTTTAATTTCCCTCAGGCAAAATGGTTTCCATGCTTTATTGTGCTACACCTTTGAACATCTTTGCACCTTTGTACCATCATACCTTTGATGCTAACTATTTTCTAGATCATATTTTGTTTTGCCTGACTATAAAGCAAAATAATTTCTTATTAAAAAGTGCATGCCATTAAGAAAAAGCAAATTCTCTATATTCATCTATATACATTCTCTATATACATCTTTTTGCTCAATGTGTTTCCAGTTATACTCACCCATTTGTTTGTTAATCATTGATTTAATGACAGTATCTCAAAGCAGCATTTCAAATCAGGAGTTCATCAAGGCTTACAATGAATAAACAAACTAAGAGCTCATCTCTGCTAATCCACATCATTACTGGGACAACCAAATTAGGCCCCAAGGTCACTTTGAGTTCAAGTGGATACTGCCTGGAAGGCCAAGGATTCATAGACTTAAAATATTTCTTTTCATATGTAATTCTTCATGGAACCATTTTTACTGGACCGTTATCTTTTAGAAGTTATTGGATTATCTCTAGCTAGAAGTTTAAGTCTTGTGGGAGTTCCCCTAAAATTTATATACTGTGAGGACCTTTATCTCCTTGATTCTTCAGTCCACCACAGTTTATTTCTGACACACAATCCTTGTATCTCAGAGAGAAGCATGACTTAAAAATTTGCAACAATTATAAAGACATGGGCTGTTATTTTAGAGCATTATTTTTTATAAAATTCTTTCGCTTTTTTGAGGTCTTTTCAGAACAGATTAGATTAAACCACCGCTGAAGTGACTTAAATCATAATTAAACTTTAAGACATACACATTGTATTCCAGAATTCACTGGAGGAAAGTGCACATCAGAAATAACCAGTCCAGCTGTGTAGATGATGCATAGAACTGTAGCTCTTTAGTGTATGACACTTTTAGTGAGTCACTTTTCAAAGGACATAAATGAATCATGCCTAGTTTACTTCGAATCACAAAATGCCATTAGCTATTAGAATCAAACATTGTTACCACTCTTACTACAATAAAAATCCAGGCTGGCAGCCATTCAGTCTTCTCACATACTGGCAATGATTCTGAAGGTATCCTGTCTGGACTGTTTTAGACTGCTCTCTACAGACTTGGACTTTTTCAGTTTAGGAACAGAATTGGTCATTCGGAAGTCATACTTTACAGCTTACACTTATAACACAGTTAAACTTCTAAGTTCTACAAGAAACAGTCAAATTCAAGGATTTTGTTTTCTTTTATAAAATATACATATAATTTTTCAGTAGTGTATTGTGTAAAGGAGGGACCGTATGTCCATAAAATGTGTTTTGAGAGGTAGTTATCTCTTTTTCCAGTGACATCATGGGGAACAATTCCTCTCTCCCTGGAATTTCTCTGTGCAAGATTTGGAAATAAATAGAGAGATAGTAATAAATAGAGATAAATAGACATAAATAGAAACAATGTCTGGGTGGTCTGGTTTCGAATTGAACACAACTTTCTAAGCATAAAGGAAAAAAATAGGGAACATAAATTGAATGCCAAACCTTAGGGAAGTGTTTGGTAAATACATTCACCTTTTAACTCAAAGTAGAAGATGTTGTATTAATAACCTTTTAAAGCAGTGTTTCCTCAGGGAGTTTTCCCTGAAGGAATTAATTCAGAAAGGAAGCGAATGGAGAAAAGGTTAATGGAAAGTACATGAAGGACTTCTGCAAATTTCAGTGTTCTGAAAGAGATGCTTATGCTTAGATTTAAAATCACTTAGATTTCAGTAATATTGAATTGTCAGTAGGTGAATGTCAGTGGCAGTTCATAGGTTAAACAAAAGCCTCAAGACTTTTTTCTTTTGGGCCTCATGTCCAACGGTGCCCACCTGGATTCCAGACCAAGTTTAGAAATTGAACAAAAGCCCTGGCAACAACAGTTCCCTGGCATTAAGGAGGCAAAATTTTCCCTTCCAAAATGATGATGGTGATGATGATGATGACAATGATGACAACGACGACGATGACAATGATGATGACTAGGGTAACACTTATAGGGCGACATGAAAAAACTAAACCTTCCCCTATATTTTGGATATTTTGAAATCCTGCTGAAAGAATCTTAGACCTGTGAGTGAAGGAACTGCTCTTGCTTTTTCTCACCAAAAATGTCTGGAAAACACAGCTTCATGCAATATTTATGAGCAAACAGAACAGTGCCAAAGGCATAACTAACCTATCATCAAATATTCCTACAAAACACAAGCTGCAAGACTCAACACTTGAACTATCTTCTAGGTGACAAGGGTGTAATAACAGAAAGAAAAATAAGGAAGAGTTTTGATGTATAATCAACCCACCTAACTCCTAATTTAAATGATTAGAGTAGGAGTAGATTCACACTTGGCTCCAATGTTAGTCAAAAGTGCGATAGTAAAAGTGTGTTCTGGAGGTATCTCCAGAACAAGACTTATATCAGCAATTAGCTTTGTCTGTATAGAGAAACGAGAACAAATGCGGAGGTACCCAGAGAAAATTCAATTTGTTCTGGCATACAGAAAAAAATTAGGAAGAATCTAGCCTGCATTTTTAAAAGGCATAGATGTCATTCACTTACCAAAGGAAATAATAGAAAGCATTGTTTTTTCATAAAGAGATCAGCTTCTTTGTCTGGAATGATCATTACAAATTGCACAGCATATTGCAGAGGTATCTTTTCTAAATTTTTTCAAACATTTTTGTCTATGGTTCTACTGTGCTCTGATAATTCAAGATTTTTTGGGAGAACAACTGGTCTTGGTCATTTTCTTTAACACATTTTGAGTTCAATTTTAAATCTTGAACACTTTGGTGAATGAAATCTAAAAGAAAAAGAAAGGTATTTTCTAACAATTCTAATAACTTTGATAGGGAAGGAAAGAGCATGGGGAAGTCAAAATCAGTACTTTTGCTTAGGAGCAATTGTTCGTATAACTCCATTCATCCATAAAAGAAAAGAAAATAACATAAAATTACTTCATAATTTGACATCAATGAGCAATCCCTGTGTATATTGAATTGTGAAGAGTGATTCTGGCTAATGCATTAAGCAAATGTTGGAAAAAAATAATTTTCAAATGTAAGTTTTCAATCATGTAATTGCATATTATTCCCATAATTTAGTTTCTCCCTTTTTTTGTTCTCTTGTTCAAGAATATTGAAGTGGTATTTCCAGTCCTATTGCTGTCTTAGTGACATCAGTAAGAACAGATTTCAAAGATTTTTCTTTCTGTGTTTTTGAAGTATATTGTCCTCTGCATAAGAAGCCAACTGGAGGCAAATAGTCCTGCTAGATACATTTGGTAATGACAAAATTAATTTTTTAAAATCTCATCCAAAACCACAATGTCTGGTTTGGGGATTGTATTTCATCTAATACTGTGGCATTGCTGGAAGTTCTGTGACAGGATATTGAAGTTCCTTGGCCATTTAATGCCCTCTGGATCCTGGCTCCCTTGAATCCCGTCTCTCAGAATACCTCAATTGCAAAGGGGAAACTTGATGCCAGAGATGGCTGAAGCAGCTGGGCTCATTTGGAAGGAAGACCTCAAAATGAAATTTTTCAGAAGGGCTGTTAGGGAGAGTGAAATTTTGCATCCAATAAGGCAGCTTAAAATCTTTCTTCCTCAAGGAATTTCTTAAATAGAGCACCAGTTCCCAGTCCTGGTTGAAATTTATCAAAACCTCTTCCTCACATGAGGTTTCTCAGTGTGAGGTTACATGGGCAGACTTTTCTGTGGCTGGATCTGTATTCTTCTATGAAAGTTTTACTTTCATCTGTTATTATCGTAGTTCCTCTGCTCCTAAAGTTTACCTCATTCCATGTTTTCCAGTGACAATTCCCATCACATGGTTTTCTTTCTCCTCTCAATTTCAGAAAGAACCTTTGGTGTCATATAAACCTGTTCCTTTAAGATTTGCCGGAGGCAACTTGAACTTGTCTTGAAATAGCTGCACAAGAGTTTCAAAACCAAAAAATGGAGCTTAGCAATTGCTCTGCACATTGTACTTGTCATCTTCTTAAGGTGGAAGATGCTACAGAAAGTAGTGTTTTTTTCTCCCTAAAGCTTTCTTTTCCAGGTCAGCTATAAATATTCTTCAGCATCAATATTGAAAGGTTGTTCTTGTGCTGTGTTTTAAAGGCTTGGTTGTGCTTTGAAATGTATACCTGCAAAAATGGTGAAGCAGCAGAAAATACTCATTTTTCTCCCTGCCTAAATATATGCAGCTGAATGGGGACAAAGAGTTGTTTCCTTGCATTTTTACTTTACCAAAAGGGGAAATGCTTCTAGGAACATGATCTGTGGCAGTTTTCCATCCTGGTGCACCAAAGTCTTTCTCCTGTTCATTGCTCTGTACTTTATTTCTACCATTTTTTTCCTGGGTTATTTTCCATTTCTATTTGTGCGTCCCTCACTTCCCTTTGGTATTTCCACAGTGCCATATAAAGATTTAATTTGATGAAAACTGTTTGAAGCAGAGCAACATGGGTTTGGATTAATTAGGCAGTTAAATATAGCTAGAGGAATCCCTCTCCTGCAAGTCCTCAGAGACACCATTCATTGATTACATACACACATGGGAATATCAATTAGAAAGATTGATTCACCTGGTGCCCGAAACCCAGATGTAAGTTTGAAGTTTGAATTATAAAGAGAATTTTGCAGTCTAGTATAATTATTTGGATTAATATTTGCAAATATAAAGGTGTTTCAAGAATGAAAGAGAGTTGCATAAGAATAAAAGGAACTGTTAAGTTAGGGGTACATAAATACTTTTGAGCAACTCATTAGCAAAAACTTTGAATATGCCTGATATGAAGCTAATTTCTTTTACTTAACACTTAGTAAAGAATCTGTTTGGTTTTTTAAAAAAAAATCATTCATGGAAAATAATTTCCAGAAGCCCTGCCTTGCCTTTTAACAGCATCCCTGTGTTTGTACCCTGCAGAATTTAGGAGTTCTGCATACAAGGGTGAGGGAAGGTTCGTGTCTGTGTGCTCGTTACAAACTTTGGTAGTGATAATGAGAAGGGTAACTTTGATGTCTTCTGTACAGAGTCCCTGATGATGCACTGCAGAGCTCAGTGAGTGTTGGCCCCTCCTTTTATGACCAGGTGACCTGCCTGGTGGACTAAGGAAAGGCTGTGGATGTAGTCTACCCGGACCTCAACAAAGTCTTTGGCACCGTCTCCCACAGCATACTCCTGGAAAAGCTGTCAGCCCATGGCTTGGACAGGTGGTCTCTTTGCTACTCTCTTCGTGGTGAATGGTGCTGCCTCCAGTTGGTGGCCAGTCACCAGTGGTGTCCCTCAGGGATCAGTGGTGAGCCCTGTCCTGTATAATATCTTTATTGATGATCCGGATGAGGACCATCAGCAAATTTGTAGGTGACACCAAGTTGGAGGGGAGTGTGGATCTGGTGGAGGGTAGGAGGGCTCTGCAGAAGGACCTGGACAGGATGGATTGATGGGCAGAATCCAACGATGTGAGGTTTAACAAGTCCAAGTGCCAAGTTGAGTCCTGCACTTTGGCCACAACAACCCCCTGCAGCGCTACAGGACAAAGAGTGGCTGGACAGTGGCCAGACAGAAAGGGACCTGGGGGNGGGACCTGGGGGTGCTGGTCGACAGCCACCTGAACATGATCCAGCAGTGTGCCCAGGTGGCCAAGAAGGCCAATGGCATCCTGGCCTGTATCAGCAATACTGTGGTCAGCAGGACCAGGGCAGTGATTGTCCCCTTTTACTCGGCACTGGTGACGCCACACCTTGAGTCCTGTGCCCAGTATTGGGCCCTTCACTACAAGAAGGACATTCAGGTGCTGGAGCATGTCCAGAGAAGGGCAACAGAGCTGGGGAAGGGTCTGGAACACATGTCTTGTGACATGCGGCTGAGTGAGCTGGGGGTGTTTAGCCTGGAGAAGAGCAGGCTCATGGGGGGACTTTATTGTTCTCTGCAACTGCCTGAAAGGAGGATGGAGCAGGTGGGAATTGGTCTTTTCTGTCAGGCAACCAGCAATAGGAGACAAGAGGACACAGTCTCAAGCTGCACCAGTGAAAGTTTAGGTTGGACATTTAGGAAGAAATTCTTCAGAAATTCAAGAAAGGATGATTAGATATTGGAATGGGCTGATCAGGGAGGTGGTGTAGTCACTATACCTGGAGGTCTTAAAAGAAAATCTGGATGTGTCACTCAGTGCCATGGTTTTGTTGATATCGTGGTGTTGGGTGATGGGTTGGAGTCAATGTTCTCAGGGGTTTTTTCCAACCTAATTGACTCTGTGATTGGGAAGTTCCAGCTACCTCCTTGGAGTTAGCCTCACAGTACACGCCAGCACCTCTCTGCTTTGCAGTTTTATTTGCTCCAGTCTCTCTTATCCTGCACCTCTTCCACTGTAAGTCCCCTATTTTTCCAATTTTTCTGTAACATCTTCCCTTATCTTGCGTGGTCTGTTGGAGAGCGACGTTTATGGATCAGTTGATGGGGTGGTCAGAAAGTGTATGCTGTTCTTCTCTGGCCACATCACCAAATGCAACTGTGTCATCACTCAGACATAGTGTAGTAATTTAAAGATACTTGCCAGATTTAAAAAAAAAAATAAATTTTCTTATGCTTAGAAATATGAGGTTTCAAGCAATTGGATGTAGTTTTGAGTTGCTGTTAATGGCAGGAAGAAATACTTTTCTTTAATGAACTATGTTGACTGGTTGATTGTACATGTATCTCCCCCTGTTCTACAGACCACTCTCTTGCCCAAGAAAGCAGCTCCTACTTCTGTAGCTATGCTAACAATGTTTTCCTTAACATCCAATCAGCCTCAGGCTTTGATTGTCTTTTTATTTCTCTAGGTTGAATATTTTCATTACTTCTTGCATGTTTTGATCTGCTATTGTAGGAAAAATGGAATTCCCCAAGAATTCATTCTTTTCTTTTAACGGCTGAGGAAATGCTTGTAATTCATTTTATCTAGAGGAACTGTAGAGGGAAATATAGGGAGCATTCATTTCTATCTATGGGGACCAGAGTAGGAGACTAGAAAACTAGCAATAATAATGCATCGTTTTGATAATGCTCAAACTAATATCATAAGTTCAGTGTCAAAAGTCATGAGTTATGTTGGACATTATATAAGTTTGCTCTTGTTTTATACTTACCTTTATGCATTTTTTTGTCACCCTTGGATCAAGATTATTTAGATTAGAGGACCTATGTGTGACTCAGTTTAGTTATTCTTAAATTCTTATAGACTCTAAAAATGACACAGAAGTTTCATTCTTTGTCAGAATCCCATGAATATTATATAAGAAAATAGGACTAGATGTGAAAAGGCAGATTGTACAAACCTACAGCTGCAAAAAGCTGTTGTATAGATGTTAGTCTACGATTACTTACTGTGTGCTCTCCAAAAAAACACACCACAGCATGCAACCAAAAGTTATTATACCTTGCAGGAAGAGTGAGCAAGCACCACCAGTATCTGAGAATATTGTGTATGTCTAATTAGGTGAATGTGAGAAGTAGATAAAAAACCTGAATATGTTTCTGACAATTTGAATTTTAATTAAAAATATTTTTATACAGCTCAGTAAGCAGCCCTGAAGTTAGTCTCTTTGCAATTAAGTCTTTAATGCTGCAAACGGTGAATTTGTCACAGCAAATAATTTAATAATAGTCAGGTTGACCCGCTCTTTTTAATCCTTGCTAATTACTGTTCTTTAGATATCTACTATGGCAACTGTAGAATAAGTATAGAAAATGAGATTTTTTTTCTTTTGTTGACGTAAGTAATGTGATGATAAATTCCCCATCCTCGTTGCCCTGTTTCTCCTCTGCATTGCAACAGTGCCAGCTTGATGGTACTTTCAAAGGTCACTGTTAAGCCTTTGAACTTTACCCTTATTTATGGGCCATCTTTCCTGAACTGGCTGATCAGTGCTTTGTACCTTATCCTTCATTTTTTGATGATGGCTATTCCTGTCAGTAATCATCAAAGATAAATAGCTGATAAGGGTCCATGGATTCTGTTTGAACTATCTTTTACATGAGGTCTAAATGAATGTAGTCTCTACTCAGTTCCTCCCTTTAAGTGAGCTAAGGTAGATTTCTACATGACTAAGGGTGACATCATCTCTGTGTGGGAAGTATTGAAGAGAACAGAAAGCATGTATCTGGAATGACTTGCTACTTTAGGATATTTTCCACAAAATGTGTTGTACCTAAATGGATTTGGACATTAAAATGTGGACTACAGCTCATAATGTTGGAAAAGTTGCTGAGCACTAAACTGCAGGGGCTCTAAAAAAGGCCTTAGGCTCATAGATGTGTCTAGGAAGCAGAGCGAACCAATAGAACTGGATCTATAAAATAATAGAGTTGCTTCTGAGGATCTGACATCCACACTGTATATATTTAAATTTTTCTGGTTTGGTTTGGGTTTATTTCCTCTGCTATCAAGGACTGTGTCCATTTGTGCCTAAAATGCATTAGATGTACACCTAGAATTGCTTCCAGTTGCTTCCAAATGCTTCCATCTTCCAGCCTGGTTTCATCCAAAAGGAATTGCAGTTAGGCATCCATGACCACCCAGCAATGGAAATTGAATTACAGTCCATGGGGGAAAAACAGGAGATTCAATTTCAAGGTACGCTCCTGATCTGAATTAGCACACTAATGTGAGGGAAAAAAAATAATAAAGAGCAGTGAGTAGGTGAGAGGAAGTACATGCTGCATTTTTAAGTGAAATACTGATAATACTGTATTTAGTTCTCTTATACACATTTACGAGAATATTCATAAAACAGAAGTTAGCCAAGAAAATGAATCAGTGAAAGCGAATAAGCTCTTATCAGCGTTTAATCTGTTTAAGTTGTTAAAGAAAACAAATAAAATTAACCTAAATGCAGGTATAAGTAATTTCACAGAGAAAAACACTAGCTATTGACTAATGTGTTACTGTAGTGAAGAGAGAATAATCATACAGCTAAGGCCTAGATAGAAATTGAGTGAATGGAAATGAATTTGAATAATAAATAGAGCAATAAATCCATAACTGTGCTTACAGATAAAAAGTGGAAGTGATGAACTCTGCATCTTTTAATACTTTCCAAAAACTTCTATTTGGTGTTTGTCAGTAAAGATTTTGTAAGACCTTCCACTGACAATTGAAATATTCTTTCTATGATGTGAGGAAAAATTTAGAACAAGAGAACAAAAATGAAACTTAGAAATCAAAAATTAAGAAATTAAATAAATGATGCTATTTGGTGCATTACTGCTGATTTTCTCTTTCATAATTCATTAGAAAGTGAATTAAGGCATGTAATTTGGTGCTTTAGAAGTTATTTCCTCTTCACAAATATCCTCACAAAATACTCGTGTGGTTGTCTTTTTATTGTTCTAACCAGACAGATTAAAAAAAATGAAAAAAAACCCCAAGAAATATTAATTTTCCATATTTTGGTAACCTGAAAGCAAATGAATTAGAAGTATTTCTTCAGCCTGTAAAAGACAAGAATGAATCCTTGGGAAATTCTATTGTTCCTACAACAGTACAGCTGAAACAACCTTTGTCTCCAGCTGTTTTGTTGGTGTTTTTTTAACATTCATTTATATTAAACCTTGAACACTTCCAGGGATGGGGCATCCAGGACTTCTTGGGGCAACCTGTGCCAGTGTCTCACCAGAATTTCTTCATAATATCTAGTCTAAGTCAATTCTCCTTCAGTTTAAAGCCATTACTCTGTGTCGTATCACTACATGCCTTTGTCAAAAGTCGCTCTCCAGCACTCTTTCAGCCCTCTACAGGTACTGGAAGGTGCTCTAAGATCTCTTCAGAGCCTTCACTTCTTCAGGATGAACAACCCCAACTCTCTCAGCCTGTCTTCATAGGAGAGGTGCTCCAGCCCTCGGATTGTCATCGTGACCCATTTCTGGACACTCACCAACGCGTTCTTATCATCATATTCATCCCATGAGATATCTCGTAAACATCCCCTTAGGTAGCATCTGAAGCTTTTTTCACCCTCATTTTGATAAGAACCAGAGTGGATGTTATGTTATCCTATCAATTATATAAATGCAATTAGTCTGTTATCCTTAGCAAATTAGAGTGAGAGACGAGGTGCTCAATAAAAAACTTTGCAGGAATAAAGCTTCCTTTCATGTGAGTTGAACAAAAAGCATTTTGTTACAGTTTGTTTAATTGATACTTTAGACTATATTGGACCTAATTTCATAGTTTTTAAAGCTTCTGAGACTGCTTTTCCTTGCCTGAATCAGCAAGGTTTTAAAAAATTGCTATAATTAATTATTTTATTCAGAATCTAGCAATTACCTATTTTAAGAGATGACTCCTTCTTCCTGTGCAGTTATCTCTTTGTTCGAAGTGTGTTTTTTAGGATATTGAAGTAGCAACCAAATCCAGGAAACCTGTTGGGCCTAATCAATGTATCTGTATTTTCACATGTGCTTAAGTTCCCTCACTGTATTGAGTGCTAATTTCTTTATTGGAAACTAAATTCTATAGCTAGATCCTTGTCAGGAGTTGCCATATTCTACATTTCTCAACAGGTTTCTGTTGATTTTGATTCCCTTGTCTTTGAGAACAGTTATCTATTTGTTGGGTCTGAATTAATTGATCTGTTTTCATATATAGATAATTTCCTAGGGAGAAGTTAACAGAATGAAAGAAAAGAGAGAAATTATTTTCTACATTAAATGTCCCATATGATAAATACAGCATAACATTTAAATATTGACCATCATTACTCACCAGAAAGAACAGTTCACGTAGTCAGATAGGAGAAACAACAGTTTGCTGATGGTTTGCACAGTGTTTAGCTTTCACTTATTTCTTTGAGGGTATTTCTCCGAAGTTATGAGGTTTATAATGTTATTGCTCTTCAGCTTTTATGTTACATTTTGTCTTTATTAATCTGGACAATCTATGTGCAGTGAACCTTCAGCAGTTCCTCCACCCAGTGTACAGTTGTCTCTGAGAAATTATGGATTTTAAGAAGCACCTCTGAGATTCATTCAAGCAAGTAAATTAAATTAAAAAGAGAAGAACTTTTTGTCCCTAATTAAGTATTGCAGCCACAAATGTTGTTACAAAAAGTAGACCCATTAGATATGGTTGGACAGATTTTGGGTCCTAGTTTAACACGAAATATTTGATTCCTAGTTCCAGAAATGTGTCACTTGAACATAGAAAATCAAGAATTTCAGTGCAGTGCAAAACAGACAGCTGAAGAGAAACCAAACACTGAAGAGAAAAACCAGTGTAAAATCTTGCCACATTCTCAGATGAAGCGATCAAAATCTCTTTGGAAGATCTGATCTCATATAAGACTAGTTTTTGAGAAATAGGTAGAAATTTTTTAAAAAATGAATCTGAGAATATGCCTGTTTAATGGAGGAAGAGAATTTTTCTAAGAGCTTGTAAGCATTTCTGTTCAAATCAATTTTTTTAAAATCATAAATCTAGGGGGAAACTCACCAGGCTTTTTATAGAAAATCAGAGAATTTAATTTGGCTCCCAGGACTTCCAATAATTAAGTAGTAATGTGAAGTGAGCACACTTTTCACGGTCTATTTAGCTTTTTGGCAGCTGGTTAAACATTAATTTGATTGTGGTCAAGAAGTTCTATACAGTCAGGCAATCTTTGTGCAATCTCATAAAAAGTCTTTGATATCCAATGGCTGGAAACATATTGGAAAGTCTAAAAGCAAAATGTTTAAGAAAGCCACAGCTGGCTCTTGGAATAACCGGGCTGGGGCTGAAGGAAATTATCTTTTCTTTATATTATCGAGAGGAATAAACTAGAAGCAAAAAAAAATTACTCATATCCAGTTCATTGAGAAACTTTTCAAGACCATCCTTCCTTTTGAGAAGTGTCGCTAAGAACATAGTGGGTAGGGGAATATGGGGAGACAGCAAATATCATACATCTAAGGAGAGCCTAAGGCAGCTAGGATCAGGAATCTGCCTGATTTAGACTTTGCCTTATTTAAGCTATGCATTTTTTTTCTTAAGTCCGCTTGTTCAGTTCAAACAGTTGAAAACAAAAGTGTTATGGTTCCTGCCTTCTTCAGCTGAGACACAAGGGTACAGTCTGGGATTTACATAACCCCTCAGATCGTGTCCATATGTGGTCTAGACTATGAGGTCCTGGCTTGCCCATGGGCTCTGTACTGTGAAAGCAACGTGCTGTGGGCAGCATCCCTCTTATTGCTTCATTGCAGCAGCCAGCTGCCATTTCCAATGTTTTTTGGTGGGCTTTGTTGGCAGCAAGATGACTCTTGAGCCATGTGCTGAGGATTGGTGTAAATGTCTATGCATGGATGCTCAAGTCAAATGTTCTGATTTGTCCTTTGCCACAAGTCTGGGTAACCAAAACAGTCCTTTCTGCCTTGGTATATATTCAGCCCACTAGCTAGCTTTAAAAAGAAGAATGTCAGGCATTTATTTTCCATCAGATTTCCAGGACAAAAAGTAAAGCAGTTTGCTGACATTTCAGAGCACTTGCAAATACGTAATGTGCTATAAAAATTGATGAGGCAAAGAAGGACTTACTCAACATATTAAAGGATTCAGAGAAATGATCAAGGATTAAAGATTGAAGAAGAGAAGCTGAGTTAAGAAACTCCCTTTGAGAGTAGTAGAACAGTAAAGAATGGTGAAGTATTTTAGTCTAATCCTTTAAAAGCATTTTGAACTATCTATTAAAATAGTAGCAAAAACAACAAAAGTGAAAGCAATAGGAGAAGCAAAAGCAAACCAAAACCAATGCAGAGTCTCCAGAAAATAACTCTGGAACTTTTTCTCTTTTTGTATACAGTATAGCATCCTGCCTTTTCAGATTCACCGAGGAAAATGGGAGGAGGACAGTGGGAAGCTAGGTGCCAGCCTGGCCTTTTCCTCTCATGCTTTAATGCATTTCGTGGGGAGCAGTTATGGCACCTAACATGTTCCTCTCACATTGCAATTGAGTCCAAAGTAAATTTTTCCAGGATTAATAATCTAGATAAAGACAGATGATGTGTAGTAGATCTTAAGGGAAGCTGCATTCCTGCCTTTTTGTGGTTTGAATATTTCGCTTGTCTTTGATGCTTCCTACAACCAGAGATATTTGCCAGACGCCTTGGAAATTACCAAGGAAGGGACAATTCTAGCAACTTTTGAGATGATTTTTCCTCCTACACCCATCCTTTTTCCTGATTTAGAATCAGAATATTCTTATGCCGATATATCACCACATGTCAGTAAAGCAAACAATAAAAAAGCTTTTGTAGAAAATCAACAGCATAACTGCTGGCAAAATTCTCTATTACTCTGCTGCTCAGAGGCTAAGATGTAGACTTTTTCTGTCCAGGCAGAAATAACCTGTGCCTGGAAACATAACCTGTGGTTATTAGATACTCTAGGTTTCAATATTATTGGAAACTTGGCCTCATGGAAGTCAGTGCAAATGGCAGTTATTTCAGTGGATCAGATTTTCATTTCTTCTCCTCCTCCTTTTAATTTAGTTTGACAACTAATATGAAAATAAATCTGTAACTGCAGATCAGACAAATAAATGTCAGAGGAAGAAAGCGAGTCTTTGAAAAGTTATCTGATTTTGAAGAGTTATATAACCTTCATTCACTGACCACATAGTGACTCCTGAGAAGGAAATCATTTGCTCTGTGGTTTTTCAATATACATTTATTAAAATTGTGCTAGAAGGCCATAGACACTAAAGTGTGTGCAAGTTTTTCTGCAGATCTTCAGCCATTGTTTTCCTTCTACAATCATTGTTTCACCAGCAAGGAGTTTTCTTGTATATTTGTTTTTGAGAATCTCTTTCTCTGTAGTAATATAAGAATCCATTGATGGCAATTATTATGGTAAATTGTAATTGCAGTTTTGGAGTGTGTCTACTGTAAGATACAGTAATTTATTAGCATAATCACAGACTGTCTATTTAAAGGTCATTCTTGCTTTCCAGTTTATTTGCAGAAACATAAAATATAGCTTGCCCTCAAGATCAAACAATATGAAAAGAACCTTACTATTTTCCTTCAATAAAAAAAAAAAAAATTAAAAGTAATTTCTGAAAAGGTCTGTTTTAATGACAATGATTTGCTTTGCAACAGCTAGCAGTCAAAAGTGTTCTGATATTATTTATTTCCAATAAAGCTGAGAATTCCAAAGTTGCAAGCATGTTCAGTAAATAAAATCGGATTATTGCTGGAAAATTCAGTTCCGGTTTTGACATTGCCAGAATCAGAGAGGTAAATTTTGTTCAGATTGCTTTGTCAGAAATTCCAAGGCTGCCTTAGGGCTATTAAATGCTCAAGCACTTTTCAAGGGAAAACCAGCGGGAATAAATGTTAAAAATAATAGATTAGAAGCGATGATTACGTCAGACAGTGAGTAAGTAGAAAAATGACCCAGCACTGCTTTTAAAGAGAGTAATTTATGCCTAGTATAGACTAAAAATAAAAGGTAGATTAAAAAGAAAACTCAATTTAAAAGGAACAGAGTGGAATGCTCGTAGAGATAGAACCGATATGGTCAGTTTATTCAATCTTGTATATGAAACGTTTCGGTAAAAGGCACTTTGGAATGCTACAATAGAGATAAAGCATCTTCTTTTCCCTTGCACAGCTTGGGGGCAAAATCAAAATACAGCTCCTTCAAGTTTATGAAACTTGATTGAAACCAGAAAATTAACAAACTATTCATTTATTGCCTGACAAGACTCAGCAGCACAACAGAGCTCTTGAGAGGCTGGGATCAGTGATTACCATCTCCCAGCTGAATGCCATGTCCCAGCTCTTCGGGGTAGATTTATCATCACATATTCAAGCTCCAGTGTAACATTTCCTTCTCTTTGAATGTTTGTGAAAGTGAGATTGAGAGTGCTGTTCCATAGATGCTTTTTCAAAACAATGTAGTCCTTTTTCAAAAACCTTCCCATTAAAAAGAGAAGGTATTCAAGGTATTCATCACAGTCCCACAACCAGTCTCACTCTCATGTGAGAGCAGTGAGCGACCCTGTGGCACAGAAGCCAATGTCCCAACTATGGAAATGTACTTTTTTCATCTCAGCAAGTCGTATTCCAGTCTAAATCTTGATCAAATGTCTACTAAGTGCCATGACTTCATCTGGACCATCTGTCTATGACCTCTTGTTAAAAGCACTTAAACAGCATTAGTTCCCTCTCCAGAACAAAGATTCTCCTGACTTGAGACTGCAGGTATGCCAGCTGAGGACACTTGGACATTATGAGTGTCTGAGCATTCTCAGCTAGATTAAGATGGACTTTATGAATTTCCTTTTGCTAAGTCATCATCAGAATTTTCCTTCCCAACATACAGGCATGATGAGATTTTTGTTTTCAAATTATAATAAAAAATTATATTATGGCTGCTTAGTGTGCTTAGTTCCATACAGGTGCATGCATTTGTGCTATGAAAGCTGACTGAAAGCAGCGATGCTGTAAAGATAAAGAGAACCTGTTTTAACTCTGAATGATCTTGCCATGCACTGTCATTTGGGGGTTTTTTTCCATCATTGAGGCTGAATTCCCATATATTTTTTTCCTGATACTTCTGCAGTTTTCTCAAATGAACAGTGATCATGAATAGTGAAAAAGCACCCATTTTAGAGTGTCTAGGTTGCTGCATTGTGGGCCGGAGCCACTCCACATTACCTGAGCTGCTCTCCAGAATCATTCCCTGCACGGATGATGGCAGCCATAGAGGCATGCTACTCCATACCAAAGTAGAGTGGTACCAAGAATGCAGTTTGTAGCTGTCATAAGTTTTCTCCATCTCAGCGTCTGCATTCCTCCTACAACTCAAAATCCACTTGGACCATGCTAGATAAGCATTCCTGTGCCTTAATCCCTTTAATCCCCTGCAGTTTAATCCCTCCCTCAGCACAACTGCTAGGCACCTGATGGCTGCTTCCACTCTGCAAGCAGCACGGGATCTATGCTCTGCAGTATATTAGCCATTAGCAAAAGCCAAGGGGTAATGCAAATGCTGCTCCTGCTTTTGCACCAGCTGAGGCAGCAGGGATGGGAGTGAGAGATTTCTGGTATCATAGCAAGAGCAGATGTGAGCACAGCTCTGCAGGTTGGACAGGGGGATGCCTGCCTGGGGCTTGAGAGGCTCTGGGATGTTTAATGTGGAAGCCATGAAGTGTCTGGAGAGCAGAACTCCCCTTATATAGGTTACATTTTTGCTCCTTTGTGCAAGACAGCTTCTCATGCAGGGTTATGAGTCTTCTGCTACTGACAGTTCGAGCACAGGATGGTCGCATGTTCTCCCGTTTTACAGAAAGTTGTTCTCTGCCAGAAGGCAGCCATATCAAAAGAGAAAGTCAAAAATGGGGCAAACAAGTCTGCTTAAAAACTTCCTTACCCACCACAGTACCTGGTCCATGCAACACGTTTCCATGTCATCTCAGGTTGCACATAACCCATCACCCTCTCTTGGCTACTTCATCTGGCACAGGGACAAGCATCACTAGTGGTTGAGTTTTCTATGATTAAAAGATGGTTTAGATATTAAATTGAGGCAAGTACCTGTGACTGTGAAACCAAATCTCTCATTTGTGAGGCTGCAGAAATTCCCTTTCGTCACAAGAAAAGTTGGACTTTGTCTGTATTCCTTCTATTTGGTGTTTACTGATGGCAAGTTTAAGTGCTCTGTATCTCAGCTGTCAGGACTTTCTCCTGGTTAGATAAGCAAATGTTTTCAGGCAAAATGCTGAAAAATGCTGCCATTGTGTGAACTGAGAGTAGGGTCAATTCCTGCACAGCTTTTCCTGAGAAATTTATGCTGTTTGAGACTACCTCTGTTCCAAGTCTGGCATGCAGGTATGTTAAAATCACATTACTGACAGAACAAACACATGTTCTGCAGTACTGTTTTTACCTTTGCTGAGGTAGTGACATCACAGACTGACTACAGTAATAATTAAGGATGTTTCAAAATTAATTTCCTCTCCTGTGGCAACAGCTACATTTCTTGTTGAGCACAAAATGCATCTCTCTATGCAGTTTTATCACAAGGAGTCAGTATATGCAGCTGAGATGAATGCATGAGGAGCTTGGACAATAGTCTTTAAAGTGCTGAGGCACACAGATTTACTGTACTTGTTTCGCTTAGTAGCATTGCCCTTGCAGCCCAATCTGCCCTCGTTCCTTAACTTAAAAGTAAATTATCTCAACGCTAAAGCCCAGTAATGGATACTTCACCCAGAAGGTGGCTGGGCACTGGAACAGGGAAGTGGTCACAGCACCAGCCTGACAGAGTTCAAGAAGCATTTGGACAATGTACATGTTGTGACTCCTGGAAATGGTGCTGTGCAGAGACAGGAGATGGACTCCATGATCCTTCTGGGTCCCTTCCAACTTGGCATTTTCTGTGATTCTGTGATCCACAAAATGTTATTCTATAAAAAAAAAATCTAATAGGTGAAAGTGGAGAATTTATCTCCAGACCTGACCTGTAACTGCAGTGTGGCAGTTCACTGAAGCCTGGAGCAGAAGGACAGAAGTCCACAAGAGGCTGCAGAATGCCAAGCCTGACATCCTTTCATTAAGGAGATTTAGAAACCTTAATTCAATCTGGTCTCTCATGTTTAGGGAGGATCATCTGCTGCAAGTCTTCATCTGTGTGTCTGTGAGGTTTGAGACAGCTTAGAACTTTGGTATGTGTGGTTACATGTGTATGTATGAGATGGACTTGCTAAATGTGTGTGTGCATGGGAGACAGACACACACATCTCTAAGGGCACCTTGAGGAGTGTTTTTGGGTACAAGGTCCTGCACTTACCTTGCTCCCAACCGAAATGGAGACATTCTCTTCCTTTACACCACCCATGTGGAAACCAGTGAGCCAAGAGGAGCAAGGGCAGAGGAACAGCTCCAGGGAGCCTTCACCTGTCTGCACTGGGAAACAAGAGACCTGGGTGGGAGTGGTGGGCAGGGCTGACCGGCCTCAGTGTGGAGGGCAGACCCAGAGCTGCACTTTGTGGCTGGTGTCACTGATGCTGAACAGTCCCAGGCTTCACTGCAGCCACTTCAGATGGACACTTGGGTGGGGGCCAGAGCAGGGTGGAAACTTGGGTTCTACAGTGGTGGGCCACCTCCTGGGGTGGCTCTGGGGACAGCTCCATAACACTAAAGCTGAGCATGGGTGTGCTATTCCCTCCACTCTTTGGTCACCTCTGAGCACAGCTGCGGCTGCAAAGGGCACATGGGGCAGCACGGCCTCTCCACGGCCACAGGGCAGAAGAATACTTTCTTCATTTGTCATTCAAGAAAATCCACCCTTGTTTAAATCTCCTGGACTCTATTGGTGTTAAGACCAGGTGCCAGATTTCTCTATATTATAAATGAGTATGGCTAAGAGGACTTTGGCTAAATTACTTTCTAAGTGGGTTTGACTCACAGCTAGCAGAGGCTGTTTAAAAAGGTGGGATGAGGTTACAATGAGCAATATGAGAAGATATGAAAAAGACATTATGCTATCCCAGACTGTGCCAGCACTGCAGACAGCCATGACTATGCTGACAGAGGAATACACTACTAGGTGTTGGCCTGAAATACCTGCTGCCTTTTGAGATCTGAAGAAGAAATCTTCATAATAATTACTTTCATTTTCTTTTTCTTTATTAAGGCATATAATTGTTAAAACAGAAAGACTTCAGAGCCATTTTAATGATGTACAAAAAGTGTAATTAGCATGTGAAATAATATCTCACTCTAAATTTTCTGTTTGCTCTGGCAAAATGTTTTAGTAATTATGCTGTAGATGCAAATGCTGTGAAGAAAACTCATTCCTAAGATATTTGGCATATGTCTCATTCTGTCCAATTTACTTTTCTGCGTGTTGATGAGAAATAGCAGCTTTTTCTTTTCTTTTTTCTTTTTTTAGTGATGGGATTGCTTTTGTTAGCTTTTGCATGCTTTGCTTGCTTCTTTCAAGTGTAATTTATCAGACAAACAAGATAATAAGACTAATTTGAGACAATAGCCTTCTACTTTATAGATCCTGGAGTGAAATTTTTATTAGGAAAATGTTATGCTTTAAGGTGCACCAAAATGAAATTGTATTACATTTATAATGAGGCTTGAAGTAATTTAGGAAACATTTTGAAAGAGAGTTTCATTAAAGAAATAAATTAGAAAAAAATTACCTGCACTGTAACTTGGAGCATAGATCCTAAGGAAGCTGTGAGGAAGCAGACCAATAATCAGAAATGTTTTTTATGTGATTGCCTAAGATGAAGGGATCAAAAAAAAAGTTTCATTTTGGGAGGAAGCTTGACAACTATACGGATGCAGAAACAGTCTGCAGTTATGACTGCAACTGCTGTTTGCTTTTACAGGCTTAATCCTTCAAATCTGATGGAGCAGTTTTCTTAGTAATATGAGTTCCTGAAGTAAAGATATTAAAGATACCACATCAAAAATATAATTATCAATTAAAAAAAAAAAAGGATTGTAAGCTCTATGATGACTTGTTCTCATTTGTAGGTTTATTATTAGCATATTGCTGTTTCTTTTTTTTATCGCTTCTTCTCAATCATGGCATGTATTCAGTTTATAATGGTTCTCTTTCTGACATGTCTTATCTTTCTAAAAGTAATGCAATGTGATAAAGTTTAAGACATTTAGTTCAGGCCACTCATTTATAGTTAGTTATAAAACTCCAGTTACGAGAAAAGAGTTCTTGTTTCTTCCCTGACACCTTCATTATCCTGATAAATGTATCTGAGCATATTTGAAAATAATCTTAAAAATTAAGCATAGTGAGGTTAAAATGGATTGTGGTGACAATTATTCTTGATAAATTTTCCTGGTATGCCCAGTGAACATGGGAGGACAGATGGGATTCATTGGTAATCTCACAACAGCCCGAAAAGTGTTGTCATTCTATGTATCTTAACAGCCACGAATAGCTCTTTAAACACTTCCTTTATTCTAAGACTTGTCTTGATGCCTGTGAAGGATAAAAAGTCATCAAAAGCCAAGCTGCACAGCAGAGAGGCCTTAGCAATCTTATGCTCTGAAGGAATTCGTTCACACTCAATGTGCTGAAGTGTGTGGAAATTTCTAGGTCATACTTCATTGTACTTAGCAGTAGTATTAGTAGCATCACAGCACAATCCATGCTAACATTATATAATCCTAATTTGATCATAGATCCAGCATTCATAAACTGATACCTCAAACAACGTACACTCAGGAAATATTCAGCAAGAGGAGACTGTAGTTTCACATTGCAGATGAGGATAAGGAAAGACAATTTCTATGCATTTTTGTAAGCAGTTCATACTGTGTTTGCTTCTGAAGTTCAGTTTGGCAACTTAACCTTTCCCCAAGAGAAAAATTAATTTGGTCAGAATGATGTAAAATGATGTTGCACACAAATACGTAGACCAACGTACTCCTTCTAGATTCAGGGTCAGGAACAGAAACAACCAAAACCTCACTTGTAACTGCTCAGTGATACCACTGCCTCTCTAGGGGAACAAGTGCTTTATTCCAGTCAGTATCACACAATGTTTCTACATTATAGCAATGACTTCACTTGACACTGTGTGTGATTCAGTCTGGTTTCAAAGAATGGCTGTGAAAGTCTTGTTTGCCCAAAGATGCTTTGCTTCAAGGCAGAGATTTCAGTGAACATTGCCCTCTGTAAGTATAAATTGCATAAATACTCGGGGTAATGCTGTGGACCAGTTTACCCAGTGGGAATGTTCACATATAGAGAAAAGATAATAATGTATTTTATATAATACATTTTTTAGCCTATATTTTCACTCATTTTGTCCATCTTTTTTTGAGATAAACCCTGAAAATGAGCAGATTCTGGGCATTTTCAAGTAAATGCCAAAAATGCATACCTTTTTTTCTACCCTGAAAGAAGACTTGCCTGAGACTTTGGGCTCTCAGGTGTTCCTGTACAGAGCTGTGTGTTCAACTGCACCATTCCACACAGACAGATGCTGCTAGGGTGGAGCTCAGTAGCCTCTGGCACACACATTTAAAATCAGATGCAGCCAGAATTTGACTGTTATGTTATGGGCTGTCACGTGGAGAGACTAAGGCAAGGCTTCGGCAGGTTCCAGCTCATACGAAGGTTCAGGGTCACTTTTGGATCACACCTGCTAAGACCTGAATCTGGAGCCAAAAGCTTCGGCTTCTCGCGTGGTCCGGGTGAGGTGAATTGCCATGACACACCTCTTTGAGAGGCAATTTTTCTCACCCTCCATTGCATTTCCATCGTCACACTGAATATCAACACATTGTGGGAAAACTCTCCTGAAAAAGGCAGGATTTAACAAGAATTGTTTCAAAGCAAAGAAGTCAGTCAGAAAATGATCAGTATCCTAATGATGTAACGCCAATTCTTTCACTAAAAAAACTGTACTGGGATCAAAATACAGAATGTTCAGATAACCACAGGGTTCCTAATTATAGTTATTAGGGCTTGTGTGCTAGTTTCTTGTTTATTTCATTCCTGGTAATTTGCCTACAAATATGTTTTACTGTTCTTAGATTCAGCTAAACATTTTTAAGCCCAAATTAATGGAATGACTCAACTTGTAAGCTGATGATTCAGATACCTCAATGATGGGAGTTCAGGAGAGGTTTGCAATAAATAATTTAAAAAAAACCCCTATCTTAAAATGCAAAGTGAAAACTCTGGATTTAAATGCTCATTTTGGTTTATTGCATAGTCTATCTGGGCCTTGGTTTGCTCCTTTCTGAAAGGCATAAGTGTGTTGAATTAACTAGGGGTTTTTGGTACTGTGCACTTGAGCTTCACTACAGTCATATCCAGCAATTCTGTAGAGAAGCTACAGGCATGAGGAACACTACTGTTGGACAATCATACCCTAGACTACTGTCATGCCACACCTTAACTAAATCCAAAAGAACTAAACTATGTATATTGACTACTGAACAAAGGTATTCCACAATCTAACAGAACTAATTGGGAAAAACAGTCTAACTGGGGGGAAAAGCATGAGACTGAATCTGAATTTTTCCTGGGAAATTCCAGGCATGCAGTACAGTAACTCCATGACTTTAATACTCAACTTGATGTTGAGAATTCTCTCCTTCAGCAAATTTAGTTATATCAATATGAATTGTTAGAAATCACAATAATAATATTTCATCTGGATTAATACCACAATTTGGTGAGTTTGCATGATTTCACTACGTTTTATGTTTTCCTAGGAGTAGTAGTGCCTTTAGCCATTATAAAAAAGGACATTTCATTCTGTTTAAAAGGCAAAACCATTTGGTAGTTGCAGCAAAAGGACCCAAACTACACAGATTATCACTTACGCTCCATTACACTATCACACAGCTGTATTATTGCCACATTCACCTTTCTTTCCCCATTTCCCTCAAGGTATTTGTCATTTCACATGTATTTGGAAGATCTGATTTCTAGCTATCGTTCTCTGGAGGAAATTATGTTTTCAGAAATGTATTGGCCCTGTGGCAACTTTTGGGAGCCCTGTGCAGAGGTGAAAGCTATGCTGTACTGCATGCACTGAATAAAAACATAATGAAACACAGCCTTTCCCAGAAAGCTCCCAGTGTAAAAGGAGAAAGGCAGAAAATACATACAAAGCAATTGAGTTTTGTCTCCTCATTTAATAATTCAGAAATCAGGAAAAAAGCCCTGATCTCATCTAGGCCCTTCTTATAGCCAAAAGAAGTTGTGGGCCTCTCCAGAATTGCTCAAAGGCAGAAATCCAAGTGGGCTGAACTTCACTTAGAAGTCACTATTTTTTTTCCAAGTCATTATTTTTTTCAAGGACTTCTCTGATTAGAGAGCCAGTTGTTAGTGACTAGAATTCAGCATCTTGTTGCTGTAACAATTATCTCTATTTTCACTGTTGCCTTTTTTTTGTTATTAAACAGCTTTAATGCCCGCACATTCCCTCACTATGACCTTTTGTCCTTACGCATTTGAAAAGTCTTTCTCTTCCTTATCACTTTATTGGCTAGCATTAAGTGACATTTTTTGTTATCTCACTGGTGTATTGTGAGAAATAATTAATGTTTGTGTACTGCTTTGAAAATGAGCATCATTGCATCAAATGCCAGTTTGAGGAGAAGGATGCTTTCTGATGCTCCTATCTGTTTTGTTCAGGCTTTAATTGGCTCTGTACTCATTTTTCTCCCACTCCTATGGTTGCAAGTTCAACTCATTTTTAACCTTTGATCTTTGAGTGGTTTCTCTAAAAACTCAAAATTGTCACTCTATCTGCTCCATTCATGTCTTTCAGATGTTTCAGAACCCAGGAAGAAGAAGAAGATGAAGACAATTTTTCAGGTCACAGGGATGGTATGATGGACATGGATGCTGGTTTAGTGGAGTGAGGAGAAGCTTTTTGAAGAGCTTGTAGGGAAGCAAGATTACCACTAAAGAAAGGGGAGAAGTGGCCGTTGTTGTCCCTGTGGTTTTGTTTCCCGCTCTGAGAAGTCTTTCCCTGGGATGGGATTCCTGTCTCATGTGAAGAGCAGGAAGTTCTTTTAGTTTTTTGAAAAAGTTTTTGATTCTTAGTTTGCTTCAGATAGATGAGGGGAAATGCAAGTAGAACAACTGATCAAATGATATGGATTTACAGCCTGAAGGAAAAGAAAAATGTAATGACTTCTTTGGACCTCTCACTGGGCTTGGATTCACCTTATTTCTCTGTAGAGAAGAATCTTTGACACTTGAAAATTGTGAAAATAAACTGGACAAACCCACAGAAAAACATATGGTAATGTAGAAATGTTACCAAAATAATTGTGATTTACAAGGTGTCCCAGAACTACTTGTATTTCTAGTTCTAGAACCTCGAGATTTTGTGCCTGTACAAACAGTTAAATTTTCTTTTACATCTTTCACAAAAATGCGTGGTAATCTAAACATACAAATATGAACAATCTACATCTGACAGTGATCTAATTACATGAATTTGAGAACACTGGCTGGCTATTTTTCAAATGCCTGACACTGTGAAAGCTGGAAAACATGTAAATGTTGTTATTTCTTAGATGACTCACACTAAAACATAATAACATTCTGGAAACTCACACTTACATACACAGAAATCCAAATAAAGTACACAGAAGTGAAGAAAGCAAAGAAGAAATCCAGTCTTTATAAGTCTGGAAAGAGTTTCTCTGAAATATTATATGAAATGCATCCGGATCTGAATACCTTTGGTCTGGACTATGCCTGTGTTTCATACTACATTTTCTAAAATTCAGCCACTGCTTTAGAATAGATGGAGACTTTGTTCATATACTTGGTAATGTCAAGTTAATATTTGACCATAAGTGCTTCATTTAATCATGAAAATAAAATGTCTCTTTTTAGTACCAAAAATTCAGTTTGGCTGGAGCAGCTTTTTATGATTACATTTTTGACCAGAGATTGCTAACAGTGCCATGAGATTTAGCTGGCTTTCTGTACAGCTTGAATACTGAGTAATGACTCTCTCGAATTTAGTACAGTGTTTATGGTAGGCTGCTTGCAAGGTATTGATAAGCCAGAACTTCATTCTCTGTCTTAATGAATTTTCAGTACTAAGCAAACTGGTAAAACTCAAAACCTGTATAAGGACAAATAACACAGAAAAACTCCTGAATTAGATGGTGGATTAGATTTTATGCCCTTTATCTTTTATAATCCAGAATAGCTTGTTCTAAAGCAGTTTTCCCTTTTGAAGTAATTCTGGAGTTGCAGTCTCCAAAAACATTGATTTAAAACATCTTTTAGCAGTATTATTTTCAGGCATTGCTTCTGAATTGGAGAACAAAGCCCAGTAGATTAGGTTTTATGTGGAGAAAAGCACAGACACGATTACTTTTACCTTCTATTAATTACCAAATGGACAAAAAAAAAAAAATTAAAAAATTGTCTGTCACTGACTTTGCTGGGTTTTCTTTTCCTAACCAGAGATTTCTTGGACTGAATCACTGATAATGCCATGTTGACAAAGAAAAGGAGTGAAAAGTGGATGGGGACAGTTTCAATTAATTCCCACAAAACCTTTCTTGTACTTACCTGTCTGACCTTATGTAGGTGTCTTAGTGCTCCCTGCATCCCAGGCACATAAAAATTTTTCTTGACCT
Source organism: Mohoua ochrocephala (assembly GCA_013398855.1). Taxonomy (NCBI): domain Eukaryota; kingdom Metazoa; phylum Chordata; class Aves; order Passeriformes; family Acanthizidae; genus Mohoua; species Mohoua ochrocephala. The sequence goes on from VZTA01017136.1 coordinate 255,044, forward strand.
TTGCACAGTCTCTTGTATAATTCAGTCTTTCATTGCTTCAGCTGACTTTGCTCCTGTATTTTATTATTGTTGTTATCCATATGATCAGACTTCACCTTATTACTATGAAAATGCATCAGAAGAACTTACAAAAGGTTGGAGAGTTTTTCCTTTTCTGAAAATGTGCTTCAACGTAATAGGGTAAGATTTAGTATAACCATTTTATCTTACAACTATTATCAGAGAAACAGCACAAAACATCAGACCATCTCTCTGTCTCTGCTCCTTCCTGTCCCTCCAATATTTCCCTTGTTCCACTCGTTCAAGTCAATAAATTTTTTTTGTTAATTTCCTTTCAAGTTCTGATAGTAACTGTGATCTGGATAAAACCGTTGGAACTATGTCAAGCCATCATAAAGTTTCTTGGATTTATGTGGGAAGTAGAGGTCTTAGATACTACGGATAGAAACTTTATGAGCAGAAGGGAAAAGGGCAAAGAACACATCAGGACTGACCTGCCAGTGAATAAATTCCACAGTGCTCACACTAGCATAGAGCTGTCTTGTTTGGGGAGCTACGCAATGGTCTCTAAGTCTACCTGTACTTAAAAAGAAATATTATATTCAGATTAAATATATACATTGCACAGTGAATGTAATTCATAGTGTATATCATATTTATTGATGGTAAAGAAATTATGTTTTGTCCCAGGGTGCATCCTGGAGCAGCAGATGTGAGAGGGCTGTTGAGAACCACGTGACTTGATGTCTCCAGGGATGTAGCAGCCTTGTCTGGAGGTTCAGCACAGGTTGTCTGTACCTTGTGTTCTCTTCTACTCGTGGCTGCGGGCCCTGAGATGCAGCTGGAGATGGGATGAGAGTGCTCGTGGTGCCTTGGCCATGCAGCATTCCCTGCACACAGGTCCAAACAGGCAGTTTGAGAGCTGCCCTGAGTGAGCGGTTCCCCAGTCAGTCTGGCAGGACCAAGGCACAGTTCAGCTTGTGATTTTCTCTGTTTTCTGAAAAGCACTGGCCTTTACTTAAATATTACAGCAAAACCAACAAGTAGCATTAAATCATTTCCTGAGCTAGAAATAATAGCCAAAACCCTAATCTGGAGGGAGTGCAGCCAAATATCATCAAGTTGTAATTAGCAGAGGACTACATTTTGAAACCCACTCTTTATGAAGATTCAAAAATTAGTCACCAAATGGAATACGTTCAAAGGGCACTTGGACGTGTCCCTTTATATTTTCAGTATGTTCTGTGACCTACACTCTCAATTAGAGTTGTGTAGAAGCATTTCATCTGCTTTTTTTTTTTCTTTCTCCAAAATCAGCCAGACATTCCTTCTGCAGAGAAAAGACTTAGGATTTTGTATAATATTTAAAGTCTTTAAAAAAGATCACCAAACCAAACAGCCTGAGGACACTTTTTGAAAACATACTGAGCTGCTGTTCAAGGACTTATGTGCATAGTGGATTCATCATTTAAAATGACTGTTTCCTTGTAGTTTCCAACCAATTTTACTTTAAAATATGGGCTGAGTTCCTCAGTGTCTGTAGATCAGCTATATCTAACTTAGCAAATAATTTAACACCATGGGAGCATGTTGGTAGAGCAAAGAAAACTTTGAGCAGGTTGCTCAAGGTGTTTACATCTGACTAGATGCAGGTTGATTCCCTGAACCAAACATCCTCTGGCTGCAGGCAGTTTGAAGATACTTCAAGGCACAGTCACTGATTTAGACCCAAATATCCCTTTTGGGGCTGAGGGAATGTGATGGAGAGTTCCTTCTTAGTTGCCTATGAAATGAGTGGCATTCACTTGGGCACAAACCACTTCCTACTGAGGCCCATGCATGGGGACTGCAGGTTGTTCAGGATTTTGCTGTAAAATGGCTTGATTATTCAGGATCAAAATAGTGTCAAGGGCACTAACTTTAACACTGGTTCATTGCAAATACATTTTTTTGCCAGTTGTGTTTATCTCCTAACACTGCAGAAAATCTTGTAGAACAAACCTTACCAGAAGTGCATCACGTGAGGGTGTAATACCTAGGACAGTTAAGACTACCATGGAAACAAATATGAGTTTGAGAACATTTTCATAACAACCTTTAGCAACGAGAACCTGCCAGTTCATGTCTAAACACTATTAAGTTGCCTTGCAGAAGGAGTGGATTTCAAGAGAGAGAAAATTCTAATTATATTCTAAAACAAGTTACGAGGAAATAAAATCATCATTGGTTTGGCTACTTTGGAGTCCAAACGTGTTGTGGGAGGTTTTAATTTTCCCATGGTAAGCCAAAGGACAGAAGGAACAAATGAGAAAACATGATTCTTGGAAGTAGAATTCTTTTTATCCATTGTGGGTTTGTTAGCACTTCTGACAAAGTGCTCTGTTTTGTTGGAAACTTGCAATTCTCCCAAGACTGATAGGAAATCTTGTCTGAATTGCCACTATACTCAGCAGTAAAAAAAGCTAACTATTGTGGCTATGAAAAGTGGTATTGTATTGGTCTTCTTATTAATATTAGAAAATATTAGGGGCTTCAACGAGCAGCAGAAAATGATAAAATACAAGGAGGGGAGGTCGTCATACAGAATTGTGAGAGAATAGGCAATTGATATAAGTAAACTACAAAACAAATTCAGTGTCTGAAAGACAAGAAAAGAACATGTGCTCTTGGGCAAACTCAGGTCCCAAAGATTATTAAGACAGAACTGGGCTTTTCATTTGAAAGATTTAATTTAATCAGATTTTTCTGCTAACTTAATTTGATCAGATTTATCTGCTAACATTGATTTTTAATTTCTTTGGTTGTCATGCTACACCCTTCATTCAGTGAGCATTAACACATAATTGCATAAATTTTTTTCCCCTTGGTTTTAAAGTCCTTCAATATTTGGAGGGAGTTTGAGTCCAGAATTTGAATTCAAACTTATCACAGTTTATATAAAGTGTCTGTCATGCTGAGGTACTCATATCACATGAAAGCTTACCCCAAGATTTCCACCGAGGCAGAGAGAAGGAAGTGGGACATCTTGGTTCTGTGTCCTCCTCGGGGTCCTGAGGGGGCTGGACTTCCCTTAGTCCTTGGCCAAGCAACAAATCAAAACAAAGCACATGATTAGGGGCAATTCACCATCCCCACAGCTGGATTTGTGAATCCGTGGTCTGTAGAAAAAGCATGTAAATTATAAAGCCAAACAGAAAGGCTGAAGCAGAAGCGGCCTGGCTGAAGACATTTATCTAGTGGTTCCCTAGGGCCACACACAGAAACAGTGCCGGCAACAGGACAAGAAACAGGGGTTTAATTTCAAGTAGCACTGTTTCTTAATAGCCCCGGCAGGTTTATCAAGGGACAACTTCTTCAAGCCCTTTTATTAAAATAAAATCGTAAAAAAAGAAGACATTTTTAATCTCAACCGAGTGTTACATAAATAAAGCATTCTGATGCATGGGTCACACGCTGCTGTAGCAGAAAATTCCTTGGTCATCAAGAGCGTTTTAATCTGGCCTGCAGTGTCTCAACAGGGATTCGTGGAGCCACATTCATCTCACTTGTGATAGCTGAACTTCATTTCTTTTGCTGTGCAGTGACTATTATAAACCTGTGCCAATCGTTTTGGTATATGGGTTTGTTAAAAGTCAGATCAGTGTCGTTCTTAAGCTGGATTAAATACTTATTAAGTCCATCCTCTTTATTCACCCTGAAAAAATTCAAATAAAAATTAATCATCTAAATTAGAGGTAACAAAATATAAAAATTAAATTGATCATTAAACAGAAATTGAAGCTTAACAATTGCCATTTATGATTCATGATACAAATATAAACAACAAGGCTACAATAAATTCTAGTTCTTCTCTTACCACAAATTCAAAGACAGCAACGCTGGTGTCACTTAAACATGTTTCAGTTTATTGTTGAGAAGGCCTGAGCTCTGTCCTGACAGGGGCCAGAAGAAGCACCAGCTGTGTGGACAGTTTTCATGTCATAGATGTTATTCTTTGCGTGCACAATCTCTGCAGTTCTGGCAAGAAAAACAAAATCAAGAAAAACAAGCAAAACTAACTACATAAGTAAAGATTTGCATGTACAGTATGACTTTATGCCCAAGAAAGTTGTCTCATATGACCACCCTGTCACAATCATACTCATCAACCATTTTCTTTAGGTGGAAAAAAGGGATAGTAACTTTTTAATGTAACTTCAAAGAAAGCAATAAAGTACCACAGTTTACTAGAGATGATGTTTAACTTTTTTTTGTGACTGGCATTGTCACTGCAACAAATATTTCTGTTCTCACTATGAGTTAAAAACGTTTTTCTCCTTCTCTTCTCCAGGGATAAGGTTTTTATTTTCTTCAGTTTTCTGTCCATGAAACAACAAAAGGAAATAGTGAGTGATCTTTGGCGTTGGAGGGGACAGTTGTATGGATCCCAGTCAGTTTTTCTCAAGAACCTTATTCCCAAAGTAGTGTTACAGGCACTGTTCACTTTCTATTTTACTTTGCATATAAAGCATATCAAAATCTTTTGACCATTCCTGTTAGCTCCTGCCAGGCAGATAGATAGGTATGCCAAGTGAGTTGTCAAATAACTGAGCAACAAGAAAGATATTAATTTCTCCCATTATTCTTTGTTAATTAAACTATATCAGGATGCAAAGCAACTTTTAACATAGCATTCAAACATTTTAAGCAATTGCTATAAGATTTATTGTTATGACTGCGCCCTAAACCTCTGTGCAACATCTGCTTAGGGTTTTAACTGTCTGAGACTTGATTGCGATTAAATAGAAGCTATATTATTGAAGAAATAAAATGGACTTGTATGAAAGTAACTACATATTCACTCCAGTAAAACAGACTCTGATGAAATTCTGATATATTATGTCAATTTTGGAAAAACCACAGCAAAGAAAGGTAATCACGATTCCGAATTTTAGGCTAGATGTCAAAACCAGCTCCATGAAAAAGACTTATACCTAACAAATTGTTCATCTAAATGTTTAAAGTAATTTGCAAGTACAGGCAATCTGGAGGAACATTTCCGTTTCTTCACACCTAGCCACTATGTATGTATATGTGTTTATTACAGCATATGTCTTCACTAGTATTTGGTTTAGTATCTGAAAATGTCTCAATTCCACCATTAAATATTTCAGCCAAGATCCCCAGCCTGTGATCCATGTAATAGCTGTATTAAGACTTGTGCTGGTGAGCTAATATTTATTTCATAATTAGGAGGGTGAAAGTTATTACACCACATAATTTCTAAGAACATTTACCCTTGTATGGAAGAGTCTGAAATGAAGAGATTACTTGAACCTTCAAAAATGGGCAATTATGAAAAACAATTTCTGATGGCTCATTAAGGAAGTTACTCAGATTGCACAAATGATGGCTTTTACAAAACCTCAGAAAAACTGCCAAAAATATTGTCTTCACTAGGAATACGTGTACTGCATGTGTCTCCTTAATATCAGAATTTTAACTCTGTTGTTTTTGTTGCCGGATGATGGAAGGCAAAACAATGGTCATTTAACTGTTTCAGTAGTTGAAAAAATATTTAAAAATATTTTTGAATTAGAAATGTCTTTTATATTTTCATTTATAGTTGAAAAAAAAAAAGATTTACAAAAAATAGGAAGGGGAATAGATTCTTCCAATTTCTAGAAAGTTTTACAGAATGGCTTTCTGCCAAAAGTTTTTCATTATGGTTGTCCTACAGAACTGGTGTTCCTTGTGTTATAGAAGATAATTTCTGGACTATTTTAAGTAAACATGATAAAAAAAAAAATTGCCTATGTGTTTGAATCTAATTATCAGAACACCATAGTGTTGAAAATTTTGTTGTAAAAAAATTAGAATTCTGAGGTTGTCCAAGTAAACGATAGAGGTTTATCTACGGTCAGAAATATCTCACGATTAAATTTCAAAGGTCTTCTGTTCTTCTGTTATCTCCTCATCACGGCATCAATGTAACAGAAGCAGTTTATGCTGCTCTGGTTTCTCGGGTGCTACTAAGAGCAGGAAACTACACAGAGATTTATGTTTATACAAATGGCTGCTAAATTTCAGATGCTTACGTGTGTATATAAATGCATGCAGTTTCATACATGTAAGTACTTACAGAGATAAAGCAGAACTGTGTCAAATCATCCAAGTGTTGGTTTTCATAGAATCAATAGTGAAAAGAGACAAAAGAAAAAGAAACAGTAACTATCTTCTTTTCTTTGGGATCACAATTTCGCTGCTGTTCATACAGTTTTGATATAATTTGAACTCTGATAGAGATCCAATTTTGTGAAGCCATCAAGAACACTGATTTGACTCTGAATATGCAATAATTCTTATGGTCATTTGGAGGATAGCTGATGTTTCTAGGCATTTCCAAATTATTCTGTCTCTCCAAAAGCAGCTAGTTAGTCTACTAGATTCATCTTTCCTATTGTTTTCTGTACCACAAACTGATGAATTTCTTGATACTTTCTTTGCTGTTATCAAGGTAAAAGGCTTAAATAAAAGCAGATGTTTTGAAAGACTAAATTATTTTTCCTTTTTGAATTGGTTGCTTTGAGATGTGCACTTTTGATATCTATTTCTATTAAGAACATTGTTAACTCCAACATATTTTCTAGCTTCTGTCAAGGCCATGATGTTCTGTCTTTATATGCTTACTTTTCTAGACCAAGCAAAACCAAATTTACTCATGCTAATTGAAATCCTGTCTGCTGGTGAAGCATTTCTTAACGTCCAAGAGGGTAAGCAGGAGCAGGCCAGCAAGACGTAAATGTTTCAGAAGTCATAAGGACAGTAAGAGCACCCAGTACAGGAGCGCTGGGAAACTAATTTGGAGTGGAGTTCAGGCTGAGACACCATCCTTTGGTCACTCACAAAGTTTAGTTACCATCATATGCCTTGCTGCAGTTATACAGTGAATGAGCCCCCCCAGACAAATCCCAGACTTCACTTCCATGTTTGCCTGCAGTTCTGGAGATGGCACGGACCACAGACTCTTTTTGATAGGCAGGATAGATGGGGGCATCATATTTTGAGGCGGACAGTGGAGCCATATGGACGTGAGCCATGCCGGGCCACTTTTCCTGAGGGTAGAGAATGGGCACCAATCCAAAGGACATTTGTTTAGTATGTGCACACAGCCTAGCTTTCCAGAACACCAAGTCAGTAAGAAGCTGGCTCTCAACTTTAGCAGAAATACTTTGGATAAAAACAGTCTTCCAAAATAAAATCCCATATGCTTGCAAGAAAGCTGGGTCCAATGCTTTGCCAAGCAAGCTTTGTGGGTCATGGTTATACATAGCTCACACACACAGTCCACAGGAAGCATGCAGAAAGTTTGCTGCAGGGCTAAATCTTGCTTCCTGCCCTGAATCATGTGGCCATGGAGTAATATTTTCAGAGGCTGTATTGATTTAACTTGTTGTGGAAGACAACAGTAAGGCCCATGCCAAGGTTATCTGCTTTCTTCTCATGGCTTCTTTTCTGAACCATCAGTATTTTTTCTATATGTTCTATTTATATGATGTTTGGTTTGTTTTCTGTTTCTAAACAATATTTAGATTAACTTGTAGGGATAATTTGTCTCTAAACGATTTCACCTTCCTATCAAGAATTCCTCAAATGACAAAGGTGAGGTGTTGCTTCTGAGACAAGCTATTATATGTGAATTTGTATGTGGTATTTGCAATAACAGCAACAATAATACATATTACATATGTAATTTTGTGGTTTTCTCCAGTTAATTGCATTAATGAAAATCAACTATCTGCACACTTGGTTTCTTTGCTCACTGCTCCTTCTCATGATGCTGTCAAATAACAGACATAACACGTGTAACTGCTGGAAAAAAGTTAATTTGAAACTTCGTTGGGTATCATTATTTGAATTTCAGACTTCACTTTCTTCTCATTTTTACCAGTTTAAATATAAATATCTTTTCAGCTGGATTATTTCTGTTTTGCACCAGTGATAGTGCAATGCAACCAGTCCCACAACCTTTCGTTGCTGACACGACTGTGTTGGTACCAGCAAATTATATGTGCATCCCAAGCACCTCAGCCAGTTGGTAGAGCTTTTGTTGATTTTCCTAGTCTCCAAAAACAGAGTGGCCACATGCAAAAGACCCTCTGGGAAAGGCCCCTGCAGCACCTTCTGCTTGGGCATCATGCCTGGGAATTATTAGGAAGAGTGGTGCCTGTGCCAAAATCATATCAAGGGACATTAAAGGCACTTGACAGTATAGATGAACATCTACCAATGTCTGGGAACATTCCTGGGCACCATTTAAGATATTAATACAGACAAAGCCATTATGGTCTGTGGTTCTAATGGAAAATAGGAAAAGTGATTGAATGGCTCTACTGAAAAATGTTAAATGATATTAAAAATTTTGTCTGTATTGTCCCATCTTCCACTTCATAGAAATTAACTATTCCAGACACTCGACTGTACCGGGTTCACTAACATTTTTCTGTATTTTTTACCTCCTACGGCAAAACAAAAAGCTTGTCTTAGAGACATTCTTACAGCAAGTCTGAAAATCCCTTAATAAAACACCCATCTATCAGATGCTGTCACTTTCCTGACCTGAAAAGGAGTAAAAATATTTTTCTGGTGCACGCTAGATGCATTCAAAATAATTTTTGAGACGTTTCTTAGTATGCTTGCAGTCAGATGTCATCAGCCTTTACAGGACATGTCTTTTTGTTAGGTCAGCAATTGAATTTACTGTTGTTGCTGTGAAACTTGGTTGCATTATGTTCTCTTCCATTGGTGCTGATCTCTGAAAATGCATAGTGATTTACAAAATTTTCATCTTGTATTGTGTTGGGTTTTTTTAATTCACTTTCCTATGCTTTTCCAATTCTATTAAATATTGGCAATCCTCTAGGTGGCATGAAACATAAAATACAGAAGTTTTGTTATTCTATCTTTTTCAGAAGTCCTCGAGAACTTAGGCCAGGATTTCATGGCTCTAACAAACCTTGCTATGCGTGCCGATTAAAAAATTCCCTCTTGCTCTTTCTTACTCTGAATGGCAGGAGTCACACTTCAGTGTTGTGATTCTAGCATTGTGAATCACACTAAATAAACTCTGCTGTGTGATGGCATAAAATCACCTCAAGGATTTATGTGAAACCAGCCACAACTTCCTTACTAATCTCATTTACTGCAGGTATTTTTTTCCCTCTGCAGGTACAGCTTATAGACTGCTTATCTGGTAAAACCATAGCAACTACAGAGCTAAGTCACAGAGTGGCCAGAAACATGAGCAGGTTCACTAATGCCTGATAACTTGGGATCCTGAGAAGTTACTGTAGACTATCCTATTGCCAAAGACCAGGGGAAAACTCAAATTCCCTGGGTTTTCATGATGGACACGTATGTAATGCCCATCATCATTCATTGGGTGTCTTGCACTGAGAGCTGTCTCCCACTGTCCCCGGGGATTCTAGGTTCTTCATTTAACCATGAAGCACTGATGAACAAGTATAAAATCTGGATGGAAAAAGACTCTGGAAGCTAATAATGGTCACATTGACCATATTAACTTGTTATTGCTTACTTCCGGTGGAACCATCCCTACCTGGAAGATCCATGGGTTAAGAGAGAAAAGCAATGTACTGAGATGTCTTATGAATTATTGACACAATAATAACAGAATTCGCTTGATTTCTGTTTAACTCTGGAATACGACTGATTGCACTTCTTATTTTCGAATATCACCCAGTGAGCTGATATATAAACTACTTAACATGAAACAATTTCTTAGGAAAAAAAAAAGGACTTAGTATTAATTTTTGAAGGTATTTCAATTCCTTTTTAAGTGAATAATTTAAAATAAATTATTTAAAACTTATTTAAAGAATATATATTAAGTAAAAATTAATTTATGTTACAACATTTAAATTATGGAATAATTTTCAAATTTCCTGTAAAGGAATGTAGTTTTTAGGGAAACTACAACAGATGCTAACCTCCACGAATAAGAAGAAAATTTTCCTCTATATATGTTAAAAATAACCTAAAGGATGGTTAATTCCCAGTACTTAGGAAGTGGCATTTAGGAAAAAAATAGGCTACTTCTATATTAAGCCTCCTTGAATGTATGTAAAAATGGTGGGTAACTTACAAGTAGAGGATGAAATTATCCAGGTTAAGGACAAAGTGTGTCCTTAACCAATGTTATTTGGTTCAGGTTATGTGCTTTGAAGGTAGTTGCCAATCTATTGAATTCAAGAGAAACATTTGGTTTAAATTATGTAGGCAAACACTTTTTAAAATCGTCTTTACTATGGCATATTACTACTGGTTTCTCCCGAAAGCTGAAAACATTCAACTTTAAAATATGTGTTTCAGGATCAATACTTTGGTTTCTCTGTACCTAGTTTAGATTAAATAGTTATGAATTCATCTTTACTACTGGGTGATCTCCTCTGGCTCAGAATTTAAAACTGCACCAAGACTTTTTTTTTGGTGAAGGCCATGCAGGTCTGGGGCTCTCACCTCTTGTCTGTGCAAACTTTCACTTCTTCAGAGTGACTTCTGATTCTCTCTTGAGGCTCTTTCCCTCACAAAGAAGCCATAGAAAAAGGTGCATGGTGCACAGCTGAGTCTGTACCTAGAGGGATGTTAACACTTGCTGGGTGAGTATCATCCCGGACAGGAGAAGCCGGAGTGCCTCTCAACAAGGCGCTTAAACACACTCACTTCAATGACAGCTGGATATGCATTCAATCTTTTTTAATGGATGGCAACTTGTGTGCCTTCATCTTTGTCAAGTACCTTTTACTAGACTCTCCTTCTTCAAATAAGAAGTGTATTCGTGGGTTGCTGTTTTAAATCTAATATGCAGCCTGTACTTTGAAATGAAAGAGCAGATGCACTTTCCATGAATAGAAGTCAGTGAGTAAAGTCTAAATCTTAAAGTGATGCACATTATTTTGGTTTTTTATTTCTTTAGTGAGCTGCAGCGTCTTTCTAGTTACCGGAATGCTGGAAAAGCCAAATATTTGGACACATCTGTGAGAACAAAGCAGGACAAAAGTATGCACACCCAAAATTTGGACTTTAACACTGTATATAAGTATACAAATGTTTATATTTTATGCAATTCCTCCAAACTAAATTCAGAGAGTTACAGATTCACTGAATGGTTTGGGTTGCAAGGGACTTTAAAGAGCATCTGATTCCAAACTCCTGCTGTGGTCAGGGACACCTCCCAATAGACCAGGTTGCTCAAAGACCCATCCAGCCTGGCCTTGAAAACTTCCAGGGATGGAGCATCCACAGCTTCTCTGGGCAACCTGTGCCAGTGCCTCACCACCTCATAGTGAAGAATGTCTAATTTAAACTTGCTCTCTTTTAGTTCAAACCTACTCCTCCTTGTCCTATCACTACATGCCCTTGCCCAAAGTCCCTCTCCAGCTCTCTTGCAGGCCCTTTTTATGTATTGGAAGGCCAATAGAAGGTGTCCACAGAGCCCTCTCTTCTCCAGGCTGAACAACCCCAAGTCTTCCAGTCTGTCTCCATAGAAGAGGGGTTCTTCTCTTATCCATCAATGCCGTATTCCAGTTTAGGCAGCCACCAGATTCTTCAAGAGCAATCTGCCCTTAGTGAAGCCGTGTTAGTGTCACACATCACCTCCTTATTTTCCATGTGCCTTAGCAATTCTGCTCCTGTGCATGGCAAGGTCTGCAGCCCAGGAAGTTTTCTGCCTTTTCTGGTTGAAAAGATTCCACAATGTCTCTGAGACATGTCAGCCACTGCACAAACACAACACGGGTGCTGTTTGCCTCTCAAACACAAAATCAGGCATTTGAAGAGGATCTCTGTGCTAGTGGGAGTGGTGGCTAGTTTGCTTTACCATCAGTTCATCATTGTGATGTTTGGATCACTGACTTGAGGTGGCATCCACTCAGGTGGCATTCCTGAGGTTATTCAGTTCCACCCTTCCCAGGCAGACAGCTCAGCTGCCAGCCTTGCCCTCAGCAAGCTGGAGTCACAATCTCTTTTTATGTTTTCCATACTTCAGCTTTGCATCTTACAAACATGGGAATTGGTTGCAGTAGATGAAGCCTCCTAAAAATGTTAGCATTAAATGGGGGAAATGTCAGGGTGTAATTTTTATCCTAACACTCATAATTCATGGAATAAGAAGAGATAATGTTAGACAGGCTGGTTTAAGTGCTTATTAAACTGTTATGGTCATCTAATCAGGCTGAAGAAAATGGAAATAAAACCACTTCATAGTTTCTGCATGAATTAAAGTTTTCAGAACAGAAGTCTAACTTCTGTTAGTTAATTACTAACTTCAGAGGCTACAGCTCAAGCACGTGTAAAGCTCTGTCTCTGCTTAGTATAAAGAAACCTTCAGTTCAATAATATTTGCATTAGTGACATATTAAAAAAAATTAAAAGGCTGAAACACTACTTTTAGTAGTTTTAATAAGATATATTATTAGTATATTACAATATATAGTATGTTAAAAAGATTTTAAAAGGCAGACTAATATATCATAGGAAGTCATAGTATATCAGAGTTAAAATATGCAAATTGATTATGCCATGCTATTTCTTGCTAGTGAGACCACTTTAAAATGCAAAAATTTTTCTCAGTGCAGAATGTTACAGTGCATCTCAGTCACCTAATGCACGTGGAGGCTCTTCAAAACCTGAGATGAGCTCATTTGGTCAGAGCATGGTGCTGATAATGCCAGTGTTGGGGGTTCAATCCCCTTGTGATCCTTGTGGGTCCCTTCCAACTCAGAATATTCTGTGATCGTTAGAAGTTCTGTCATTTCTTTGTGTTTAAACTCTTGTTTTGGCAGAGAAACTGGGCTGAATAGAAATGGAAATGCATACTAAATAATGAAGTGTATAAAAGATAATGCAGTGAAATGATACAAAGGTACCAAGCCGGCAAGTTTTGTTTGTTGCTCATGTTTGAACTAGTTCTAACTTTTGTCTCACAGCTGTTGGGAGTTAATTTTTTTGGTCAATGCTTCACATAAAATCCAGCTCCCCATTCAGAATGCTAAATGAAGAATCTGCCTTTTGAAAAACTTCTCTCTATATGTAATAAAACTTTTTGCTGTTCCATAATTATGCCCTATTCCTCACAAGTGTGCCACTGCAGCGCCCATAGTCAGTATTTTCTGCATTTTCCTCGGAGGGGGAAAAATTGAAGACTTCTGTGGCCCACAGTCAAAGGGAATGTATCTACTTCCAATTTAAAATGTAAGGGCTATACTGATGTTAAAAGATTTATCCTGAATATTCAGTATTTGTAATAAGCTCTGAAACATAGAGATTTTTCCAAAATTAGGGGAATTGACCAAAGCAAATATGAATATGTTTTTCTCTAAGTATTCAAAATATTATAAGGGAGATCTTTTGGAAAACTGATACTCTTATTTTACTCATGGAGAGAAAAATCTTGACATTCATTTATAGCAATGATTCAGAATTTCATCAGACTATCTTTCAGTGACAGTGCTGAAGGTGATTAAAGAAAATGAAATGCCTTTTGTTGGCATCTGCACTGCTATGAGTTTGCCAAAACCTCAAATATAAGCTCTTGAATTTGTTTCCTTTTGAACAAAGAACACAGAAAGATCAAATTCATAGGAAAGAAGAAGCCATTAATCACATTTTGACTTATTACTGTGGCAACCACCAATATTTTAGCAGGCAAAAGCCTGCAATCACAGTTTTGTAGAGTGGATTTTGCACTATGACTAGGTGAATTAATCAGGTAACTTGGAGACATTTGCTTTGGAAAAGAGAGTTTTGCTCAGTTTTTTGTACAAGTTTCAGCTGAGGTTCTATACTCAAATTTTATTACTTGAGAATGTCCTCACAGGATAGTTTCATTAGAATTTGATTAGAATTTGCAATATTTTGATTGCTTTCTTACACTGCCACTAAAATTGCTCATCATGATGATTTCAAAGGCATTTACCTTTTGTCCAGCAATGTATGGGAGCTGTTGCTGTTTTCAGATCTGTGCTGTAATTCTGTAGCTGTTGCTGAGCAGCACTCATTTGTGCAAATAGGCATATTGACTGCATTGTCAATGGCCATTTGTAATCTCTGTAAAGTAAACACTTGCAAGTCAGGGCTGTTCAAACAGTCCTTCCAGTTACTGGTGTCTACTGAAGCGTTAGAAGAGCAAATCAGGATGGCTGCAGCCTTAACCCTGAGACTGTTTCTGTGCAGTGACAGCAGAGGAGGCACAGGCATTGTTCACTGCCACTGGAGCCAGACAGGATGGATTTGCTCCCCTCAGTAAAGCTGGCAGGTAGTCTCACCCAAAGCCTTTGGAGATTATAGGCTGAGGATGCTCCGTGTAAGATGGAGGCAGTGAAAACAAGTGCAGCCTTGGGGAAACTCCTTAGTGATCTTCTAAACTTCGGAGCAAGTGAACCATTCTCTGAATGAAAATAAAGATGCAAAAGCAAACAAAGAAACAAAGCTTAGCGTATCAACAGTTTCAATTGTGAAGTGATTAGATCTGTAAAAGGTGAAGACACTTGGCTTTATTTCTGACAGCAGTTTTATAATTCCGATGGCACATTGATAAAATTTGGTCATTATGAAAAGAATTATGAAGACATCTGCCTTTCATTTAGTCCACCACACAAAATAACTTCATCTACAAAAGTACCAGCTCATTTAATGAACTTTTTTTGTAATTTATTTCTAACTTTTAATGATGAAAAAAGTTCTTCTGCTAATTTGGCAACAATTTGCTGGTCAAGAGATTGTTTCATCACTCTGCATCATGTCTTCATAAAAAGAAAGAGATACCTTACATCTATTTTTGATATTTATACAAAATAATAGTGTAAATCTGTTTAAATGTTCTAAATAAATAATTATTTCAAGCAACCATTAAATCTTAAGGTATTAAGTACTAAAATTGCTGAAGTAGTTGTTTGTCTACAGATGAGAGGCGTCCAAGAATACTGAACAGTACTAGTCATAGAAAGCCTGCTCTTGACCTTTTCAGAGAACTGGACAGTGTATCGGTTTATAAACTTTCTGGAGTGACTGCAGCCTGACTTAATAGGCTGCAATGGGAAAAACAAGCCTGAAAGCAGCATAGATAAGAAACCACACAACAAACTTCAGGGAGGCAATTGCAGGGCAATGGCATGTGTCCAAGCCACAGGACTCAGCTGTTCTGCTGGCCGGGAGCAAGATGATAAAAAAGATACCCTGCAGCTTAAAGGCTCTTCCTAGGAGAGGAGTCAGCCAACAAATGGCCCATGTGCAAGGGCAGGAACCTGACAAAGGACAGCACCCCTAAAAAAGAAATCTCCTCACGTGGACCTACTTGAAGATTTTGAATTGCATCTCTTTGCTGAAGTAATTTGTTACTCTGTAAGAAGTGTTTTTTTCTAAATAGATGGCTCACTTGTGACAGTGGACTATTATGACAGGAGAGGAGAGAGACAGAAAGAGATGTTGTTCAGCAATGTTCTGGGAATTCTCACCTCCCCTGCAGGAGAAAGCTGGAGTTATGGTCACTTAAGGGGGTGGTGCATCTGTGAAAAAAAGCGTAGGTGGTTCCAGGTTATGTGTGAGGTGTGAAGGGGGTGGCACAGACCAGAGAGTGTTGGGAAATTCCTCTTTGACCAGAGGTACCGCCTCCTTTTAATAAATATAGAGTAATAAATGGGAATTTATTTATCCAAGTAAATTATAACTTAGCATTAATTACTAACAGCAAAAGATGCTATTTGAAATAGGAACTCTGAAATGAAATGTTGGAAACTTCTTGAAGGCCTCAAGAACTGTAAAGATGAAAAGCACAAAATCAATAGATAAAATGCATTCTTCATGACTTGTTTTAAGTAGGGGGAGAACCAGCCTAAATCAAAACATAGGAACATATGATGCAGAAACCCAAGACGCTACCATCTGAAATTGGATGTGTTTGATTTTTTTTTTAAATATTCTTTAAAATGATTAATAAAGCTGTCTTTCAACAGAAATTGTGCCCAAAAACCAATTTCAAAAGTAATTTTTATCCTATTGAATTCGAAGAGTGAGCCCCAAACAGGATACAAAAATTTTTCTATTATCTAATGAACATTTTTTATTTCTTTTTCTGGTCAAAAACACACATTAACTCAGGATGAAGAATAAACATATCAAAATATAAATGTTCAGGAATAAGGATGCAATTCTCAAAAATTCAAGGGACCGTACTGCTGCTCTTGCTTCCTTTCACTGGTAGCAGAGTACAGGAGACCTATTTCCAACTTCTGTTCTTGTGAAGGAAGTTTTTTAAGTGTTTTATGATGTCGTCTCTCTGTGAGTACAATTCTTTAATGAAAATGTCTAAAAAGACTAAAGCACAGACTATGCTCAAAAATTTAGTTGATCTTAGGTGTTTTATTTGCTTGCTTTGTTTTCACAGAATCACACAATATTCTGATTTGGAAGGTTTGAGGCTGACTTGAATTTTTTTTCATTTTTCCAACAACTGAAAGAAAGATATATAGATATATATATATAGATAAATTCCTGCAGAGAACTATGCTCAGAAATTTTCCATTTGGTGGAGTTTTTCCATTGTCACCACCTGCTGTTGGGTGACAGCAGCTTCTCTTTTATTTTAAGGATTTAAGGTCTTTAAAAGGCTTTCTATAGCTAACAGAATTTTTTTTTTATTATTCTTAATATTTCACTGGGAACTGCAGAGGCTGGTAAGAGCAATTTCACAAGGGAACTGCGTGGATACCTCAATAAGTTATGTGGAAAATATATGGTTTGTTCATTTTATAGGAACTTATTAATCATGTTGGAATTTGCATGCACCATCTGGCACAACATATCAGGTCTGAGGGAACAGGGAGTGCGATCCTGCTACTGCTAAAACTCCATGCATATAGAGACAAAGCTTATATTCACACAAATTAATGCATTTCCTGACCACACTACATGGCTTAATGATTCTTCTCTGTAGAGGTGTCCTCAGTGAACATTGCATGTTCTGGGGAGATATCCCTGACGGATTACTTGCTGGTTCATTTGCAGTGTTAATTACATGAACAGCGTAGCTCTCTCCATGATGGACAGGAAGTTTTTGACAGCAAGCCCTTTTCCAGAGATGGAACACCAGTTCCCCACAGAGCTGATTTTTCCTTCTGCAGTGCATTCACTAAACTGAACCCATCTAATGGTTTTCGATAATTGCACTAAAAAGGTTCCAAAACAAAATGAAAAAAAGAGGCAAAAATCTAACAGGACTTTATGTGCTCTTTGTTATTGGTTTTTAGTTTTATGGTTTGTCTTGGAATCATAAAATTAACTTTGACATAAAAGTTTAATGCAGACAACAACAGCAGCAACAACAAAGAAACAAAATGCTCTCAGGCTAACAAAACAACTTATTTTTTGTCACCAGGATCAGGTTTAAGTTAATGACAATACAATAAAACAAATATCAGTGTGATCAACCACCTTTGAACAGATGTCCAAAATGTTTTAATTGCAGTTAACTGGGTTGTAATAAAGAACTGGTCTAGGCAATACCTCTGATGTCCCAGTCCAGCCTTATTTCCTATGACCCGTAGAAACTGAAAACAAGCAAATATTTAACAAAGTTCTGCACATTCCGTGCCAAAATAATTTTCTTTTAGTATGTTTTCTAGATGTTCAGATACTGTGTGGTGAAGAAAAAAAACACTGTGACATCTGCACCATCCCATATTTTTCTCTTGAATAGAACCATCTCAGAAGTAGAGCCTGAAATCTATTTCTCACCCACCTGAGGCTTAATTCAGTTTCTCTCTTTCCTATTCACTTTTTAGGCAGATGTTTCTGGCACTGCTAGGGGATCAAAAGTACTTCCATTTCCAATGTCCATCTGCTGAGAGAAGACATAGAGCAGAGCTCACCTTGGCTAAGTACAAGCTCTGTACATCAGAACTTTAAGCAAAGGGAACAGTCACTGTAGCCTATACCTGTTTGATTCTGGGGATGGATGGGTAGGGAGACGCTTTACAAAAGGTTAGATAGATGGCATGCTTTATTCTAGTCATGACCTTGGCATCATTGCTCACTCAAATTAAGAAAGGATCAATCCTTGCCTTCAATGTTTCATGTAAGCAATGATGAAAGGCTGCAATTTGTGCAGCAAACAAAGCCAGTAAAGACACATTGTTAAAGCTGGGGTACAATAAATGATGAGCAGTAGAGATCAGAGCACATGGACGAGCCTTTTCTAGGCAACTTGGCAAAGAGGATTTTTATCAGAATAGTAGGAGAACAGCTTTGTCCCTTCCAAGTACCACCAGGTAGTAAGCCAAAACTGTTCAAATTTTAAATTAAAAAGGACTGTGTTTCACTTCAGCCAAGCTATTTCAATGAGCTCTCTCCACATAATCAGTTCTACAGCAGTGATGTCAGAGGGCCCTTGAAGCGTAAATTTGCAAGAGAAAGGTTTTCCTGTGGTCAAACAGATTCCAAACTTTGGTGAAACTGAAGGGAGAAAAAGTTTTCTTGTAGTGTCACTTGGCAGTTCTTAGCTTGCCTGGGCTGGATGCCTGTTAGAACATAATCCTTGTGTTTTCATGGAATGCTGTAGGGTACTCTTACAGGATTTTTCAAAAATCAGTGGTTAGAAATATGTGTTTTTCACATATTAGTATTACTGAAGTGACTGGCATGTATGGGCCTGCCTAAAACATGTTTATAAGGTAAACGAATGGAGTAAACAGCATGATATTAATTCGACTACCCTGTATGAAAGGTTAATTCTACAATAGAGACAAGTTGAGACTGGGCCTCCAATATCGTCAAAGACAGATGTAATTATAAGTAAACTCATTTTGTAAAGCAAGCTACATCAAATGCACAAAGTCATTGCCTCTGGTACAAATGGTAGTTCTGCAGTGTTGCAGTAGTGTGCTTTAATTCAGTTAAGCCAAAAAATATACTTTTCCCCCCCTCACTTCATGTAGGACCTTTGGTGGCCTTTGCAGCACCAAAGTGTGTCACCTTCACCTATGCCTGTGTACATACCCAGGCACACAGTCACATAGATACACATTACATGGGCACAGTAGGTTTGTGCTCAAGGGCTGGTGAAAGGCAGAAGTTCCAATCCCGTGTATTTTTTCACCTCTCAGCGTTACTTTTTTTCGTCACCTAAGAGTTCCTTTTGCTTTTTCTAGTGCACATTTTCCCCGAGATTCAGTGCCCGTTTGCTTCAAATACAGGAGCTTTATTTCTCCTGTGGGTACTTAACAGCTATTTGAGAGCATTTCTGGCTAGTGGTATTATGACATTACCAGCAAACTCATTGATACAGTTGATTTATTAACTTTGTGCACTCTCTTTCTGCTTAAAACTGCTCCAGTTTCCAATCTATTCACAATCCAAAAGGGATGTTTATCACAGTTTTTCAAATGAACATCAGGGAAATGTTGCTTTTAGTCCTCGAAATGAGAATAAATTAGTAAAAACCACCCAAACAAACAACTATTTCCACTGTATAGTATCGATCCAAAGCTGCAAACTGAAACAGGAGCCATCTCCTTACAGAAAATGATAAAAGGGAAGAATTTGTTTGTTCTTTCAGATCATCTGATATTGAAAAATTTCAGCAGAAACTGGTTTTATCAGTGAACAGTCTGTTACCACAGACTAGTTACCATAACTGGTTAAAGAAACAGAATTTACAATCTTTTTAACAAAGAAACAGTGGATTGTGGCTAATTATACTATGATTTTTAGATGTCCCACATCTGAATGAACTTTTGATTATCTGTTTTGTCCCTGAAATCACTACAAATGCCTTAGTAGTGGATAATATATTCCTTTCTTTATCTCAGCAGCAGCTCCTCCGTGTTTCCTGAAATAATACCTGGTAACTTCTTGGTGAGCTGCATCAGATACTTTTCCAGGCCTTTTAGAAAATTAGAGAGATCATGAGGTCTTTCTACCAAGGAAATAACAGTGCAACACCACTAACAGAACAGTTGATCATGTCTAAATTCAGAGATAATAGATATGTCCCTAGGATCTCTAAAGTGGATATGTATTGCCATGCTTTTCTCAAGCCTGTAATATCTTTTTAAAAGATACTCTCAAATGCCTAAATTCTACTCTCAGAAAAACAGTTACCCAACACTTTTTCAACTTGTAGCAGTTCTGATTTCTACATAGGTTTCTGTTTGTTTCCTTCCAGGCATTGAATCTATATAGTTTCTTAGAGAAAGAAATACATTAAAAATGTTGATAAAATTCTTACAATGTTCTTACCCTGCCTTAAGTTGAGTCTTGTTCCTGCTTTGCCAATAATTTTACTAATCTCTTTGCGTTTCTGAAAGAACAAAATAGCCTTCCTGAAAAATCTAAGACTAAAATGTGTGGTAATAAAGGGATAAATTTTTTAAGTTGTTGAGGAACTAAGGTGTTTCCAACCTTTTTTTTTTATTATTTTCTTCTTTTTCAGCATCAGATTGTTTGGCTACTGTCTTTGTACAGTCTTCATTCTCCTCAGTCCAAGGATATATTTCAGAAGGCTCAGAGAGGAATGGAGACCACAGCTTTGCTACTTCCAAAACCTGGGGCACTAAGGGGAAGGTCTTGTCTGCCTAGGGAGCTCTGAGAATCGGGCAGAGCATATCTGATTACTTCAGAGTAGCAATTTATGTTTAGGGCATTAAGAATCCCGTTTAGCCTTTCTCTAAGTTTGCTTCCTTTTTTTGTTGTCCTTTTCAATTTTTTTTTTTTTTGGCAGTAGAAAAAGTGAGTATGCTCATGCTGCACAGTAAGTGTAGCAATCTGTCTACAGAAGCTCTGTCAGTCCATGCTGGACTGAGAAAAAGTGAGGTATGGTGTGCACTTAATTAGGGTGAAAAATAAGTTAACAGCTTGCTCAGAACCCCAAGTGTTGAGAATTTTTCTTTTGGAGAACAGAATACACTGCGCCACTTGTAAAGGCCAGTAATTTGTGTACTAACTTTGTCCTTTATAATTTGGATGTGCACCAGGCATTTTAGTCACCTTTAAAATACATATTCATTTGGGTTTCTTCTGACTGAATGTTCACCCACATCACCGGTTACGTACACAGTGCAATTCAGTCACAGGCAGCACTTCCCAGGTGCTCAGCCTTCTTTTCTTTGCTACTCTATTTCTAGCTGAGAGGAAAAAGGGTTTTGAATGAGACTGGATTGCCACTCTTGCTCTGAATTATGTTTAGTTATTTCTCTCAATGCCCAGCTTTGTTGTGAACAATTCTGTATTGAAGGCTTTTAAGTAATAGATAGTGGTCTGAATGCAACTGAAATTCACCAGTGGCTGGGGAACACAATGTCTTTTCCCACAAACTGACTTGTACAATATTGATTTAATAAGAAACGGGTGTAGTGGCATTTTAGGCATAGCCTTAATTTGTGCTACGTAGGCCAGCTCTAGTGTTGTGAGCAAAAAACTGGAAAATACTGGATTGCCCTGTGGCAGAAAAAGTTGATTTCAGACAGAAATGTTTGAAATTATACACATTAATAATCCATCTATTTTTGGGTCCCCAACATAAGAAAGACCCAAACTCAAGGCAGCTCAACAAGGGACCACAAGGATGGCTGAGGGATGGAGCATTTTTTCTATGAGGAGAGGATGAAGGAGCTGGGCTCATTCATCCTCAAGAAAAGTGATTTGGGGGAACTTAGGAGTGCTCCAGCACTGAGAGGATGAAGCCAGAATACTGATGTTCAGAATACACTAAATTAAGCTGAGAAGCTTTTTCTGCCTCGTGGAGATGGTCAATCAGAGAGATTGTGCAGCCTCCAGAGAGGTCCAAGACTCAGTTACGTAAAAGCACTGAGCAACTTGGTCTGATCACAGCTGAAGGTTGTATTAGAGACCTCCTGAGGTGCCTTCCAGCCTGAGTTATCTCAGTATTCTATAATCCTACAGTCAGTGAATAGGGACCTCATTGCTCTCACCAGTTCTCTTTATTAAGTGAACACATTTCACGTGCACTGAAAAACCTGCCCCATGCTCAGGTATGTAAATACACTTTTCAGAAAGGTCTGTAACAGTAGGTCCTTCTGAAAACTTTCTATGTGCATTTCTAGGTGCCTTAATATACTAAAAAAATAACAGTCCAGAAATTACACCTCAGAGTCTGGAAGTCACATGTTGCTTAGGAAGTTAACTGCCATGTGATGGGATATCTCTATTTTCCACTGAACTCTGGAGTGCTAGCTAATATAACAGAATGGTCTGAATGTGATAAGGGGTTGATGTCATTGCTATACCAGGGTTCTGTGGAAATCTTTTGAGTTGTGTGGCTTTTTTCTTCACCTCAGCTCTTTACCAGGCCAGTGCAGTGAAACTCCAGAAGCGACCTGCCACGAAATGTCTCGATCACGGCACTTCCTGCCCATGTGACACCACTGGCACACGTCCACACTGTAAATGCCTAATAAAACAATTCTTCTGGTGCAGGCACGCACATTCCAAGTGACAACAGAGGTGGAGAGGAAACTGTACCTGAGCACTTCCTAAGGGAGGTCCTGTGCATTTAAATGTAGCTGAAGATGCTCTTGTGAAGACCTCTTAAAGCACTACTCTTTCACTGGCTGCACTAAACTGCCTTCACAAACATTGTTTTACTAAGGAACTAATATTTAGGCATTGACAGGACGCCTAAATGAGGCAGAGTATATTTGAGCTATAGCTCTCATTAAATTCAGATGCCAGCTAACAGAAACTGATATTCAGTAGTAGAGACCTTTTCTCTTATTTTTGTTAGTAGAGGCAGTAAGTGTTTTAACCGGGAGTTTTCTTCTCTGTATTTTCATCAAATCTAACCTGCACTTTAGAGAAATCCTGGCAGGCAATTGTTAAGGCTCTGATCATCAACTTTTTGCAAGAGGGACACTGAGAAAAGAGTCTATACTGATCAGCCCTTAGTGGGGAAATGACAGAAGCCAATAAAGTTATTTCTCTGCACAGAGAGGGTGGCATAATCCAACTGCCGAAACTGGGATTTGATTCTTAGAGAAAATCTGTCATTTCACTTTAGGTAGACTTTTATTCTTCTATTTTGCTTAAAGATCTCTGTAAAAGGACACCTCACCTTTTAATTATTTACTTTAAGGTCTTCTTGATTCCCGTTTAATGGAAACACATAGCTCTTAAAAAATAAATGAACTCTTTATCATAGATTATAATGAGGCCATCTCCATGGTAATTAATTTTAGAGAATGGCATTCACCTGGCATATACTATAATTACACTTTAATATTGAGGCTGATCTGAGCAACTAACTGAAATGAATTAACAAAATATGTTTTATTAAAGCTAAGCAG
Source organism: Mohoua ochrocephala (assembly GCA_013398855.1). Classification (NCBI taxonomy): domain Eukaryota; kingdom Metazoa; phylum Chordata; class Aves; order Passeriformes; family Acanthizidae; genus Mohoua; species Mohoua ochrocephala. The sequence continues at coordinate 278,398 of VZTA01017136.1, forward strand.
GCTATGATTGTTATAGTAATTATAATGATTATTATTATTATTACATGGATCTCAAATTCTTTTAAAACAGCATCTTTTTCTGGGAGCAAATACTTAGTTAATTTTCATCATACATTCTTAAGAGCATACTGATGTCAGAGTGGTTTGCCAGTGTTTTTCAGATTAGAAAATCAATCAAAGAAGATAATCTCTAGTTGACTACTGTGTGTATTTTTATAACCTACTGATGTATTAATACATATTAGCAATATAGAAAGCACTAACCATAATTATGCTAGTTTTTCAGGTAGATTTATGATGTCTCATCTCCACATTGATAGAATAAGCTTAAGATGTTTTCCTTTGCTGTTTCATTTTCTAAAACCAAAACTAAGTATCCCTTCCGACAAAGATATCCTTTGTTTCACTGATCTTACTTTTTTCCAAATCAGGTGTAATGGACTTTATCTGTTCATCAGGATCTTATCCTGCATTGATTGCACGCAGTTTGTGTTGATTCGTTTGAATTCACAAAGCTGGTCATAGCCCTAATTTCTATCTCCAAATTCTTTACCCTTTCGGCAATTCTGAATACTGCTCCTTATTCTCACTCACTGAAAAAAAAACTGGCCAGCCTTGTAGATCTTGCCTTGCTCTCAGTCTAAGTCACTGTTTCCCAACACACACACAGACACACATGCACACTGTTAATTATACAATTATACTTTATATGTGCACAAATATAAACCCATTTGAATCATACTGGTGTATATAATTGCATTTGGACAATTATTTAGAAATATGTGTGATTATACACAGAATTAACTGGGGATGACACGAGTAATATTTGACAATGCTAAGATGCTCATTTATTAAATGTAAACTAAAGATATAAATTTATAAAAAGCAAATTTCTTTGCAATTAAAATGAAAATCAGGAAAGAGAGTGATTTAGACAATTTGGCAAATTAGAAGAGTGTTTCAAGCATGTTTGCTCAGGCTTTTCTTCAGATACCTCTTTCCCAAAACATGACTGCACACACCGACGGGAAAAATTGATGCCAGTGGAAAGCTGTGCGAGTGATGTTTTGTTAAATCATATTTCAGAACTTACAATGTGCGTTTCACTCACTACTCTCCCAGAGAAACAGAAAAATGAAATTATTACTGGTATGGTTCTTCATTTCCAAACAAGAGACACACAAATATGTGTTTAAACAAACCAAGGCCTGGGTTATGACTTCATTATGGCCACTACAATTTACCCAAATCAACCAAAAAGTCCATTATAGTAATTTTTTAGACTTTTGTTTATAACACATCTCTGGATCTTTTCAGAAGAAACCTAAACTAACCATTTTTTGTGTTTGGGCAAACAGGGTCCATTTTTGCCACAATGTTGCATTTGCTTTATACTGATTTTGCACAGTGAGGCAGAAGAATAGTGTTAGCCAGAAAGAAATCATATTAGCTGTAATGTCATTTCCATTCTCTCTGGAGATATGTATATGCTTTGGAAAAACTAGTTTTTAAAATTCTTGGTACTCTGACAGCCCATAAAGCAAACAAGAGCAAGATGAGACTGGAACAGATTATATTCCAAACATTTGATAAAGAAATGGAAATTGTAGATAATTCCTGTAGAGCTACAATATGGGTAATTTTGATAACCTTTTCATTTTTTTCTACAGCAGTGCTGTTTTTCCCATCATATAGCAGTAACTGGAAAACACACTTACTCCTTCTATAATTGCTTTCCTATATTTTCATTGCTTTTATTACAGGAACTGCACTTCTGTAATAAAGTAAAACCAACTATGAGCTGCTACATATTGTAAATATTCTACTCTTATCTTGCTATACTATTTATGGTACCTTATTCCTTTTTGTTTTTTATCTAGACCCGTATGATGAAATCTCTGTTAAAGTAAAATGGGTGATTGCCTGAAAAGCACACAAGAAACAGGACATTTTGCACCACACTAAAAGACTGTTTACCAGCTGTTCACTGTCAGGGAAAAGGACATTTCCAGTAAGTACCAGGGAGGTCTGTCTTGGTGTGGTATTATTGAATAGCTTTGTTAACGACTTTGACCTCTCATTAGGACTGACTTGTAAAATTTATGGGTGTCTTCCTGCCTCACAAGTACTGAACGACAGGATGAAAATTCAAAATGTCTGTGCTAAATTAGACAGATGGTTTGATGTCAACAAGAATAAAGTAGTGCAGATGATGGCAAAGTACTTCATGTTAGAACAGAGAAATGGAATGCATAAAGGCAAAACTGGGACTCGTTGTCTCGGCAGCATTACTGCAGTAAAGGGTCTGGGAATAATAATTGCCACAAACTGAGTGAGAGAAACATAATGCTGCTGTAAAAAGCAAAAACAAAGGCCTCCAAAAAAAGTCATATGTCAGTCCAGGATATGTTAACAGCAAGATAAAGTGTATGAAGGAATCGTTTCCGTTCACGTGTTCCTGGCAGCAGAGAGGCTTTGTGCAGAGTGCTGTGTCCACCTCTGGCCACTCTGCTTTGCAGACAGGTCCACATGTTGGACAAGGGCAACAACAAGAGGGAAATAAGGTTAGACAGCCATCCAAAGAGTGGAACCTAGGAAAGAGGAAAAAAAAAAAAGAAAAACAGTTTGGAAAAGATAAAGCTAGTGGAGGATGAAAAGGAGAAGGTGTTGCATTGTCCTCAACGTACAGCTAATGTGAAACAAGAAATAGTTGTTTTACCTTACCTCGGTGAATGTGCTGATTAGATATGGGGAAAATCTTAACTGGGAGGTGAGTTAGACATTACAGCAGGCAAACAAGAGATATAGGAATGAGGAATATTTTTAAAATCATAGATTTGTGTTGTATGATGTAGTCTCAAGCAATCTCTTTGGCCTTAAAGTAAGTGATTTCGTGAGGTCACCTGTGTCTGTGCCTTCCCTCTCTGAAGGAAATTCAGTGTTCCCAGAGGAAGAAAGCAATTTTGACCTCACTGCACTCCTGGAGAAAAAACCAAAAAACACCTAAACAAGCAATTTGGCCTTTGGGTCTCTTGAATGTTTAGATAAGGAGAATGCAAGTAGGAATCCAATAAGAAGAATGGAGTTGACTCTTGGTACAAATGTGGTGAGTCCTCATTGAAATGCAATAATGAGATAACCCAATAAGATGGGTATGTATTTCCTGTACCAACCAAATGAAAAATCCCAATGAAAATCCAAGTAAATAGTTCCTGCTTTGGTGAGAGAGAAGTTGTTCTTAAGTAGTTCAACTGTTTGTCTCATTAAAAAGGGAACTTAAAGACAGCCTGATTACAGAGTACACAGACCTCCATGGAAAAATAGGTGGGTGTGAAATTTGCACAGGTTAATTCTCAGCCCTGGACCTTGCTTCTAAAAGCTTTTTTCTCCCATCTGTATAGTATGCTCATGGGGACAATCAGAGCAGAAGGCAAACTTCTGGTGCTCTGAATTACCCCCACGAGGGTCCTCTCCCTGGAGACAGCGCCCATAGAGAGACTACTTCTCTGGGGTACACCGACTACCATCCTGACTGCCTCCATAATTTAGCAGCTGACAGCTGAAAGCAAGAGACAGAATTTCAAACAATGACAGTGATTAAGCCTTGGGAGTTTCTGTAAGGGAAGTGGCATATCTCCTGCTATTTTTAAATCAAAGCTAGATGTCTCTCCGAAAGGTTTGCATTAGTCAAATACAAGGCATGATTCAATTAAAGGAAAGTTACTGGTCTCACTAAAGGAATGAGTGTCTGAAATGGCAGGGCTTATGATTTTAAGAGGGTGATCTAATAGCTTAAATAGGAGCAAGGCATTGTTTTATACGAGCAGTAAGAAACATGTAATAGCGTGTCTAACACTCAAAACCAAGGTAATTTCAGACTGCTCTTTGATTTACCTTTCTGTTTCTTTCTGGGTCTAAAGGAGCAAAAATATATCTTTGTTGACAAGGTATATTATTTGTAGTTTTAAATAGAATTATGCTGCTATCAAAAGCACTGATGGGACCTGATGAGAACAGTCCATGACATTTTGCCTCCTTGGCCTCTCTTTGTCTTCCTTTATTGAATTGTCTTGATTTGCATTTTCCTTATTTCTATTCTTACACCTACTAAAGAATTAAAACTTTGCAAGAGATTTAGTATTGTAACAGTATGTTCCTGACAGTCCAAAATTAGGCTTTTTAAACTCTTAGGGGAAAAAAAAAGGAGAGCGCGATAATCTGTAAGTTATACCCTTTTCTGCTAAAAAATGTCTGCCCTGCATTGGGGATTGGAAAGATAACACTGCAGAAAGGGCTTCTCAACATGGACATTTTTTAGAAACTGTTGTTTATCTGTCTGTTTTTCCTTATTAAGTAAACTTTCACACAAAATCACATAAACACATGGTGCACATGCAGATATCTTGGATCATAGTATTAAGGTGTATTAAGATACTGGATGCAGTTGTGCACTTAAATGCTTGCTCTGTGCTACAAGATAAAACAGCTGCAATCAGAGGGTTAATTAGATTATTTATTAGGAAGAACTTTTTTACTGTGGGGGTGATGAGGCACTGGAACAGGTTGCCCAGAGAAGCTGTGGATGCTCCATCCCTGGAAGTTGTCAAGGCCAGGCTGGATGGGTCTTTGAGCAACCTGGCCTAGTGGAAGGTGTCCCTGACCACTGCAGAGGCCTGGAACCAGACATCTTTAAGGTCCTTTCCAAGCCAAACCATTCTGTGAGTTTATGAATCCCCCAGAGTGTATTTTGTGGTGTAAAAGAGCTTGGTATAATTCTGGGCAATGGAGTTGAACAGAGCCTTCTTTTCTGAAATCAAAGTGACACTACTTGTGAGAGGAATGTGTTGAAGACAGTGCTAGAAATATTCATGATGTAAAAAGATTAGGAAAAAGGGGGAAACTGAATAATCAGTTGTCAGCAAAACTTATGTTCTCTAAAAGAAAATTCATTGTCCACAATTTCTTCCCTGGTTAGAACTTCATGTAAGGGGAAAAAGAATATAAATACACAGAACTGTAGTGGAAATACAGCCAAAATTTAATTTCACCAGATTTTTGTGAAAATATTCAGAACATGCTTTTAGTTTTGAATGATAAGAGATATGCTTTCTTTAGTAGTACTGTATTGTTCTATATTGTAATTAAAATAAAGAATGTGCTCCAACTATATCAGGCTTCTTTCAATCTGCATAAATATACACACAGAAACCCAAGATTTGGCAGAAAAAGAGTGCGTAGACTGATGAAGGGTTACACTGCAGCAAGGAAACAAGGTCTACCTGTGACAGGCCAGAACTGCAAAAGTTTGAGCCCTATGGCTCAGAATGAGCAGTGACAGTCTCTGGGAGGAAGAAAGGTAAAATTATAGACAGAATCATTTAGATGAAGCTCACAGAATCACAGATTATGTTGAGTCGGAAGGGAGCCTCCAGGATCGAGTCCAACTCCTGCCCCTGCACAGCACCGTCCCCAAGAGTCACACCGTGCGTCTGAGAGCATTGTCCAAACACTTCCTGAACTCTGTCAGGCTTGGTGCTGTGACCACTTCCCTGGGGAGCCTGCTCCAGTGCTCAGCCACCATTTGGATGAAGAGCAATCCTTAAATGGAAAGGAAAAACAAAAAGGCAAAAAAAGGGAGGGATGGGAACGTCAAGTTCTGTTCCAATGACAGAGAATTAAAAGGGAGGGTTTTTTTAGGGGTCAGAATAAGTTGTGCATTCTGAGAGAATATCATGGCATTTGCAGTTTTTAAAGTTTTTGCCATCATTCATTCAAGTTAGAAGAGCTCTGGGTTTAGTTCATGCCACCATAAAATGAGAACAATGCCATCAAAGTTAGTGAAAATGCACATGTATAAAACATCCTGTGTTTGAGGCATTTCAGTCAAAATCCAAATATCAAATCATCTGTATTTCAACAGAGATAAGATTAGAGAAGAAAAGTATCAAATTATACCATCAGTGTTTTCTTCTGTTGCAGCCAAAATCTGTGATTAAACAAACACCAGATGAAAAGAAATTTTATACTCTGGAATTATTACTTTTCCCTGTCAAAGGTATTTTATTCATAGATTTTGTACTCTTTTCTGTCAAACATAGTCATTCTCTTAAACAATCATCCTGTGAATTATGAATTCATTGCAGTGTTATTTTCTAATATTAAGCCTAAAGCAGACTTTATATCTTACTGAAGAGTATTCCATCAAGAATGTGTATTCTCTTGTTGCTTTCTTCATCTGAGAAACCAGAACATCTTTTTATTTTCCCTGGTGAAAGGTCAGAGTATGTGTGCCCAGTGTGGAGGTGGAAGAATAATTCCCAGTATCCTTTGTCGGTTCCTCTGCTCTTCATGGGTGCTGAATGAATTGGAGGATAATGACTAAAGAAAGGAGAGTGACCAGCTGGGGACTGGCTCTGGGTGTAGCTAACTTCCAATTCTAGAAGAAACCTGCTGGAGAGTGGCTGTTACATATTGGGCCAGACGTTTATGCTTCTGACACAGTTCTGAGAGCATAAAACAGCTGAAAAATGAGTGTACCTGTGACAACTTTTAGTGCCCTTTCAATTCAACACAGTTGACGTCATTTATGCAGGTGAGAGCCAGTCCTTTTGGATGTCCATCTGCCTTTAGTATTCATAGGAAACCGGGTTTGTGGGATTTTATCATCTCATAACTTTGATGTTTTTATCTCATTCTAGTGAGTTATAGAAGTTATAGAAGTAGTTTTTCTAGTAGATTGTTAAATAAGTCAATATAACCCTGAGAGTTTAATATGCTAAGGTAATAAGAATTATGTGCCAGTCATACACAAAAATCTATGTTGAAGGAAGGAACACAAAGTGAGTTTTCCAGAGTAAGTACGAGTTTGTAATGCATAAAATCCCAACATAATTTCAATGGTTGTTATTTGAAGATAGGAAAAAAGCTCTGGCTGAGGAACTGCGTCCTTCATACGCATTTAATTCTAATGAATTAACTGTGTACATCTATTAAACTTTCACTATGTACCAAAGTCACCCACTTGACTATTTAGCTTCCATTTTATACCAAAGCTGAAGCCAATTTGAAGGCTAATGCTGACAAGAATTCAGACAGGATAATGAGTACTTCAAAATGTCACCACAAACTAGTTTAATGTAAAGATTTTCAAGAAATGTCATGTCTTCAAAATGAAAAGAACCAAAGAGGCTTTGACGCAGTGCAAACAGGATAAGAGCTTTTTCTTTTCAAGGACGAAATATTTCTGCTGAATGAATAAAGGGCTACTGAAATTTTTTAAAGTGGTTATGCAAGATAAACAAACAGGTCTGAATGAGAAAAACAATAGGCTGATTATAAGGAGAGGAAAAAAAAATCCCCATAAGAAACATAGGATAATACAAAGAGAAACTGAGCTGACAAAAAGTTTCAATCCCCCCTTTCTTTTTTTTAATTCATCAGGAGAACTTGTTAAATGATTTTTTGGATAATTTTGAAATAGTCTGGTATGAAAAAGGAGGATGGCACTAAAATGTAAAAATCATATAAATATTATAATTGGCATAATGGCAGAACAAAGAAGGCAGGAGACAATTTTAGATTAAATTATTCTCAGGATGGCAATAATATTGTGTTTCAGGTCTGTGTTTCTAGGAGTTTCTATATTTACACATTTAACTGGCTAGAATGGGAAAATTGCAAGCTGCATTTTAGGATTCGCATTGCCTAATAAAGCAGCTGGTTCCTTAGGTAAGTGTTAGCAGAAGATTGCATTTTATATTAGCTCCACTACAATAAAAATGAGAAATACATCCAATGCCAGAACTCTATATTGAAGTATATAAGCCGTTTCAAAACAGAACAGTGTTGACTAAGAAGGAAGACAAAAGAAGTAGTAAGAACTGTGCATTGGTGTATATACAGTCTGAAGAATTAGATTAATATGATAACATTGGTAGGAGAATTCTATCAGACAATAACCCACATTGATGCTTTGAATAAATTTAAGGAAGATGTCTTTGGTGATGTTTTCTGAGAAGTTTTCAAGTGCAAAACTTTTAGGAAAAATGTACTGGAAGCTCAGTCTTGGTCTTGAAGATCACAGTAAAATCTAGGCCCAATGGCTGAAAATCGAACTGTGGTGGGTTCAAACTGGAAATAACATCTGCGTGAGAAATTAAACACTGGAAACATTTATTGAGAGTTGCAGTACATTAGCACAAGAAATCATTAGATTAGCATAGACTAGGCTTTTAAAAGTATCAGTTTTCATTCAATCAAAGCTCCCTGTATTCACTGGGAGAAAAGTTTGCATTTTATGATTTTCTGACATAAAATCAGTTTAAACTATTATATTGGGCTTTCTGGCTTTAAAAGCTATGATCCAGATATAAAGCAGTCGCAGAAAGACACTTCGTATGAAATCAGTGGATTTTAAAATAATTCATAATTTGGACCAGATATCTTAAGGCAGATATTTTCATGCATTTTTATCCACAGAGAATACTTATGCAGTGCATTTGATAAATTTTACCTTTTTGTAATAAGAAGTTGGAAACAACAAGGAAATCACCAGCATTTGATCAGCTCACCCCACACTGCTGACTTTTGGATATCACCATCTCAGATTACAGAAAAAATAAATTTTCTTGAAATGAAGTACACCATGTATTTCTCATACTGTAAGAAACCCTATGTGACAAGTGTTAACCACAAGCAAGCAATAGATTAAGAAATTTTTGTGTTCTTGGTAATTGTTTCCAAGTTGTTCTGTGCTAAAATTAACACCAGCATTTTTGAAAACTTATGTCAGGTCTTCTGAGTAATTAACTTTCATAAACGAGTGCTCATGCAGGTTTTCACAATTATTTTTGTCTCATGCAGGTTTTCACAATTTTCACAATTATTTTTATCTCTAAGAATTAATGGGCATACAAATTTTAGATCAGTTTTGTTCAGGCAGTTATTTTGTAAAGAGATAGGTTTAAGACGGCGCAGTCCGGGACACTGAACATGCCTCGTGTATATAAATAGCATTTAGAGCTGCCTTGCTGGTTGACTTCAGTGGGGCTTGTCTTAGCTAGCTCAGGGGATCCCTCCACGGGTGTCTGTTCCAGGCTTTGGGGATGGGATCCACAAAAACCCTGTTCAATATACTGGAGATCACCACCCTCAGTAAGATGTGTCACTGTGATGGATTATCTTAAAAGCCGGCATTTTCAAGGCTGCAAGTCCCCAGCTGTGAGCTGCAGGGAGCCACTTTATTGGAGTGAAAAATCCATGTTTTTTCTGCTGGAAATTTGGAATCATAGAATGGTTTGGGTTGAAAGGGACCTTAAAGATCATTTAGTTCCAACCCCTCTGCCATGGGCAGGGACACCTTTCACTAGACCAGGTTACTCAAAGCCCCGTCCAGCCTGGCCTTGAACACTTCCATGGCTCGGGCATCCACAGCTTCTCTGGGTAACCTGTGCCAGTGTCTCACCACCCACACAGTAAAGAATTTCTTCCTAATACCTAATCTAAACCTTCTCTCTGTTAGTTTAAAGCCATTACCTCTTGTCCTATCACTACATGCCCTTGAAAAAAGCCCCTCTCTATGTCTCTTGTAGGCTCCCTTTACGCACCGGAGAGATCTGATAAGGTCTCCCTGGAGCCTTTTCTTTCCCAGGATGAACCATCTCACTTCTCTCAGTCTGTTTCATTAGGAGAGATGTTCCAGCCCTTTGATCATATTTGTGACCCTCCTCTGAACCTGCTCCAACGGGTCCATGTCCTTCTTATGTTGTGTCCAGAGCTGGACAGAGTAAATAAATTGGAATAGAGGTGAAGAATCACCTCCTTTGACCTGCTGGTCCTGCTTTTTTTTGATGCAGCCAAGGCCCTTTATTTCAAATTACAAGTGGAAAAGGAGAAACGGGTGTCCAATGTCTGCTCACTAGAGTGATGGTCTTCCCCTAAAAGGTCTGTTCAAACCTTTCCCAAGAGAGGATCAGTCTGATTTTTGGCCCATCACATTCCAGGCACTACTCCGTTGGATATCACTCTGCTGAGCTGAGAAAAAACATCATTATTTGGATGGTGGGAACAGCAATCGTATGAGAAATTATTTCAAAATATATAGTGCAGGGAAACTTGGGCACATTTTATTATGGGTTTGTGGCATTTCTGACTGTCATTATTTGTCCATATATAGAGATGGAAAAAGACTGCATGAACTGAATTTATCAACAGCTGACTTGGGAAAAAAGACTGAGAATGTTTCACACTTTTAAATCCAGTGAGGTGTAAAGATGTTTTACTTTCCTTTTTGCTACATTTCACTACAAGTTTCATCTATATAACTTGCCAGCACCCTAGTGATCTAACCCGCATTTTGGTTAAAATGACCATTTACCCAGAAATAAGCTGGTTGTGTATACAAGCAGGTAATATGTGGGTTCTCTGTATTTGTAAACATATTTATACTGTAACTTACGCTTTTGGACTTCTCTTCTTTGGTGGAGTCCTGCAACTGATTGAATTATATCATTTGCTTATTATATCAATAGCTGTGGCTATTGAAAAATAAAATAATTGCTTTTCTTGTGGAGAAGAAAGAACTGGAAATGTTGTGAGAAAGATGTTCTTTAATATAAATATTAAATGATATTTTTGTTTCCAAGGTAGAAAAACATGCAAGTACTTAATCAAACCCCAATACTGAGCATATGATTTGCATGTTAAACAGACTAAACTCTTTAAAGTCTCAAAATTATATATTTTGATAATGGGTTTCAGTGGTGATTTCATTCAAAGTTAAAATTAATTATGGACAAAGTTTTCCTTAGAAAGTGTACATTTCTATACCTATTTGTGTGTTTGTCTGTCTTTTGCAGTGTGTGCACTTGATTTTAATTGATTTTCATTACAGAACACTGGATTTTCATGATATATCATTGACTTTCCTTGATTTGATAGGCAAGGTGACAGATCATGCCTGCTTACTTCAGCACATCCTTTTTGTTCCTGTTTTGGGGTACTATGACATGAGATATCTGCATGTCTACAATAGATGCTGCAAGTAACATCAAATTTTGTGGCCTGTTATTCAGAAGACTAAAAAATCCTAGCTATACTATACATCTGTATTTAATGTAAGGTAAGATGTGCAAGATAAATAGGATGAAATACTCAGCTCAGGGTGGAAGTCCTTTACAAGGAAAAAAATATGGATATAACCTCAGAAATTATAATTTCACAGAATGTTTCTCATGGAATAATGCTCCCAAACCATCTGATGTCTGCAAAGTTATTGTTTGTTTCTGACCTGAGCATGTTCAGAAAACAGTCCAGGACTTCACTAAGCCTGGATGTTCATGGTGAACGCATTTAATGGGAACATGCTAATTATTGGCAAAGGGAAGCATTTATGATATCAGGAGCTCACTGCTACTGTCAAATTTTCTTTTCTTAGGAAACCCAAGGAAAGAGCGGTCTGCAGTTGTAGATGTACCTCACAGTTCAGAGGTTTCCCTGAAATTGACAAAACTCAATGAAATCTGAAGATTTAAGAATAAATTGAAGTCTCCAAATCAATGGTACATTCTTAGCTGGTTTAAATCTGGACAATGAATTTTGTGGCTGATATCATCCCAAAGGCATCTCTGATAGTGGATTTTTTTTTTTTTGGGGGGGGAAGGGCTGAAGTGACAGTGCTGAGCTGAAAAACTTTAAAAACATTAATGGATAATACAGAAGATGTCTGTACAGAAAGTGCAAAGCTTAGCACTTGTCATCCCTCAGTGAAGACAAATCATTTGGTTGCATTTTTTACCCCGAGGACCATGATTGTGATGAACATAGAAACATGTTTTCTATCATTCAAGCCCTGTTCTTTTGCTTCAAATGCATTGTGCTTATATAAACTGAGTAACCTACTAGAAATATTATTTATAGGAACTGGACATCTGTGAAGAGGGAAAAAGTGCAAGTCTTTTCAACAATTGCTCTCTTTTGCAGGTTGGAAAGAAGGTGGTGTTTCCAAAACTGGCTCTCATAAATGCACAGTCCTGTGTGCCTCCGTCTGTCACACACCTTTCTGTATCTCCACTAGGACGTGGCTTTTTGAGAAAATTAACGATTTTTTAGGCATGTGCAGTCACTCCTGGTTTGTTTGTGCAGTACATAGAGCATGTCTGCATTTGTGCCTAGTACATGAGACCTACAGCTCACATTTACCCGTCTGCCTTAGCTCTGCTGGCAGCTCTTCCCTGTATGTGTGGTAATTGCCTCTCCATGTGAGTGGCTTGAGGAAAGCCGCTGCTCCTCCAATCATAGGAGCTCCTAAAACTGCAAGATTTTGAGCATTTCAGCATGGTCTTTCAGCTTTCTGAGTATGACTCGCATGCCAAGCAGAAAGCAGGGAGAAGAAAAGAAAGAAACTACATACATTCATCAATCCTAGGTCTCAGCCGTGCGCAGCAGGAGAGGGAAGAGTTAGTTAATGTAGCAATTAGGCAAGAAACACCCCACAGTAAACAGTTGCTCTCTTAAGCTGGATGAAGATGCAGCCTTCTGCCCAAACTCCCCAGTTCTGGCAAAAGGAAGACTTTTCATCAGGGAGAGACAGTGTTTAGCTGACCTCTGCAATTGTAAAATGCCTATAAAAGGAAAAACATTTTATATTTCTCTGAGTCTTTGTGTGCAGATTAGTTTTCTGTTTGTGGTAAAGGAAACAGGCACAGCATTCTGGAGGGGATGAAAAGGGGAGGGGAAGTGGGTTGTTTTCTTACTGCTGTCATCTGAAGCAAGATATTTTGCTCACAGGAACTCACGCTCAATATAAGAGTTATGATGATTCATTTCATTTTGCAGGCCCTCCTCCGTCCAGGCTGCCAGAGACCACAGCAGCATACAGACAAACTGCTTGTTTCAGAAAAGGACTGATGGGGTTTTTTTTTATTCATCTGTTGTTTGTAATGCATACTTATATATATATATATATATATATATCTATCTATCTCCATATTCCAAACAGAATGGAGAAGTCTTTGAAATGCCATAGCATAAATGCAGGATGAACACGTTTAGATCATCATCCCTGCACCTGTTTTTCTTAATGTCTAGTGAGGGATGCTGACAGAAACAAAAATGCTTGCTCCCAAAGAACCATTGGGGTTAAATAACAGGCAGCACTATCCTACATAGCACTAAGGGATAACATTTCAATGAGAAGAAAGCAAAGTGAGACGGAAGAGAATCATCTTGCATGTATATTCACGAAAAGGATGTTTTTCTATGCATCTCCTGTCATGTCCTGTCTGGATTTTAGCTTCACTGATTGCTTTGAGATATGCGGTTTGAAGGGAAAAGCATACTAGAAATGCGTGGTGACTCCAGAGGAGAAGATTTCTCAGACACCTATCTCGCCTTCCGAGATGCTCAGCTGGCAGCAGCTTGGCTCGTCAGAGTGGGAGCATTCTTTTCCCAAATCATTCCTTTCTAAGGATAATGATGTTTATTTGTGAAGATCTCTCTACTGTTGCCCAGAAATAGCCCATAGATGTGGAACTCCAGGACTTGCTATGAGAAAACAGCACACTTTTGGTAAGGCTTATAAGGAAAATTGAGGGCATATGTTTTTCCTCAGTAGAAAAGTCATCGCTATACATTCCTGCTTCTGCAGAAATTATTTGAACAAAGTCATACATTTTGTGTAATGCTCTGGGATTATGAAATTATTAATCTGTTTGCTGGCAGAATTCTCAAGGTCTGGTGTATACATCTTAAAAAATAAAATCCAACTAAATGACAAGCGATTGCTGGAGTCGCTTTTTTGTCGCTGCAGTTATAACGCACATTATGAATCACAGAGCTCTGGGTGAATAGGGAGAGGATAAGCGACTTGCTCAAAGTCACACCAGATGAAAAGAAGCCAGGCAACCCGGTTACTGTGACCTACCCTAATCCAGTCTCATTTTTATTTCTATTAAGAAGATCTGATTGCAAATTAAAGCTTTGATTGTAGCAGGAAATAGAGTGCCTTTTCCCTCAACACCCTGATGACCTTGATAGTGTTAATTTTAAAAAGAAGCAATCTGTGCAGCCTCTAAGAGTGACAGGAACCAATTCTCTCTAAAGCTGTATTCCTTTCTTCTCATTCGGTGTATTCTCCAATGAGAAAGGAGGAGAATTTTGGGATGGCTATACTCCTATGCAACTCTTTGCAAAGGAGGAAAATATGAAACCAAAACTTCCATGTAATGAAAATTCAACTGTTTCCCCAGCCTAGCAGAGGAGGAATATGCTCAGTCTTTTGGACTGTGCAATGATTCTGAGACCAGGGGTTCTTCTCAGGCTTTAGTCTGGAGATAACAAGTGCTATCCTGAGTGCTGTCTCTCACTGGGGTAATGGTGCCTTCCATTCAGAGATATTTCAGGGCAGGGAAGCAGAGTTTAGCAGGCCTGTATATTCAGAGGTTTTGCCACCATGTTTTAACATGTATAAGTGCTGTAAGCCAACCTTTAAGACCAATGAGAATTAAGTGTAATTATTTGGGGGGCTGGGGGCATTATCTTCCATTAGTGTTCCAGATCATTCTTCCTGTACAGGACACTGCTGAGATTTGAAATTAAATGTTAAAGCAAAGCTGGTCATTAGGAGAACACAGAAAGGCAGATGAATGTTTTATCCATGAAGCCTAAGAATAAAATAAAGATAGTTGACTCAATTCTTTACCCTGTATAAAGCAAGAAAATATTTGAGGAAACACAGTTTTAATGGTGACATTTTCTGTGTTTAAATATTAAGCTGTATTCAGTGAATTCAATGGTTTCAATTTTTTATTAATCATGAATGATGTTGATGTCCGCATTGCTTTGACTGACCAGAAGCAAAAGAAGGGAAAATAAGTGTGTCAGAGAAATTTCTTCATTTCTTTTTTCTCTTTCTTTTCTTTCTTTCTTTCTTTCTTTCTTTCTTTCTTTCTTTCTTTCTTTCTTTCTTTCTTTCTTTCTTTTTCTTTCTTTCTTGTCAGAGGACTAATTGTTTTTAGTCTAGGATGAATTTAAATAGAAGCTATTTTCTTCTTCTCATTGGTTTTTAGGATTATGATGTTCAGTAATCCTGGGATTTTGCATGGAACTTTTCCTAAATCCTCCATCCAATAGAACTTCTAAGGAGGTCTTTTCTATTTTAGACAAGAAAAGGGTAAAGGGTGATCAGGCTTTGGAACAAGCTCCCCAGGGAAGTAGTGGAATCACCTGAACATGTTCAAAAAATGTGTAGATGCGGCACCTGGGGACATGGTTTAGTGGTGAACACGGCAGTGCTTCATTAGCAAGTTGATTCAATGATTTTTGAGGTCTTTTCTAACCTATACAATTCTATGATTCTATTATTTTTTTTTATGTCAGGGAAGGTAGGAAAAAGTTTATTTTCCCCTTTAATCTCTGTTAAATGATTTCTTACACACCTGGTATAACCAGAAGGAAAATTATATTGCACATGGTGAAATTCCAGTCATGGGGTGGCAAATGGCAGGACTTCTGTTTAACAGACACCTTTTAAAAACTGCCAGGATTTTAATAAATTTATTTTTAATTTAAAAACTCATCCCAATCCCTTCTCAGCAGAAGGATATATAGCTGAGGATGTCCTGCAATATCTGTTATGTTTCCTCCTACCAAGAGTGAAATCAGATGCTTTTTAAATGCAAATTCACATGCATATTCCCTCTCAGAATATGGAAGAGTTAAGGACAAGTGCAGAAGAAAAAAGCTGCATTTTTTTATAGTGTTGTGATGATCTTTGTCTCTACCTCCCACCATCTCTCCCCAGTGAGAGCAGCAAGAACACATATTGCTGTTACAGACAGATGTTTGCCCTGTTAGCTAGCCAGAAAGAAAGGGAATTGATGTCCTCAAGCAGTCATTGTCAGGACACAGAGTTCATCCTTCTCCTAGGAGTATCTCTGGCAGCTTTAGGGAGTTGAGGGGAATTGAGTACAGCGTCAGCTCCTCCCAGGCATGAACGATTGTGGGGCAGGTGTGATGCTGCTCTCCCTGGGGAGCTGCTTTTAAGCTGAAGGATGCAGCACGAGCAGGGACCAGCTGGGCAGCAGCTGTGCCTGCACCCAGCCTCCTGCATCCTTGATGCAGACCCTGACCCTCCAGCTTGGCTCCCCGAGGCCTGCCTCAACACTGCAGGCTTGATGGGACAGCACTGGTCAGCATGTAACCTCAATTGCTGTCTCTGGGCTTGGTCTTGACCCAGACTGCCTGTTGCCCATCCAGTTCATTGTTCTTGACATTGCCTGAGTGCCAGCAAGGCTGTCTCGGCTGTGCTACATGGTTACAGTCCCCCAAAAAAGCCCTAGAAAATAAGAGCCATGGTCCTAAGAAAGAATCACTGCAGTCTCCACAGGGAGGGACGCCATCAAGTGCCAGCTCAAGAGTTGGAATATTGCTGCTGCTGCTGTTTGTCAGGAAGGAACCACCAGGGTGGTAAACACACCCAAACCCAGATCCTCTTGTCTTTCCTGCAGTGTCAGGGGCCAGCTGGGTGGCACAGATCCCAGTAAACAGCCAGCAATAATGCAGCATCTTCTTTAAGGTCCAATAGCTTTGGTTGGTCTCCGGGAGCATGCAGTGGCATTTGAAATACTGGCATGCTGCAAGGAGCAGGAAAGAAACAGCACAGTCCTTAGGAGAAAGGCTGTCAGGTATTATTGTAACGAAGCATCTCTCACGGGACTGTTTTCCTTCTGTCTTCCTCCCTCCTACCCATGTCCTCTCAGCATGTCTAACATTCACAAGTTTGAGCTGAGCTGCAGGCTAATGGCTTGCAGAGCCTCCCTCAGAGGTGGAACATAAAAAGAAGGAAAAATGAGGATTACAGAACTGTGTAGGTGGCCATAGCAGGAGAATGCTACAGAGACACATACCAGGGGCAGAAATACCTCTGGGATTCAATAAAACAAGAGTTTGACATTTAGTTTGGTTCTTAATTTAAAAAAAAAAAAAAAATTTTCTCTTAGTTCCAAACAACTCTCTTCTTCTGTTTATTTCTATTGTAAGGTAGGCCAGGAGTTCTTCACAGAGGTTATGATTGTTGCTGAATGCAGGTGCTGCAAGGACATTATTCTTGCCAGTTGTATACAGACCCTAAGGAGTATGAATTATTTTAATCTTTCACTTGGTGAGATCACAAGAGCTGCTGCTTCTGTGTTCACAGGTGAGGCTGACTGGCACAGCTTTGTGTTCAGCTGTCTTACCGCTTTTTTTACAGGGTTGGATAAACCAGTTCTGAAGCAAGAGCTGACCTACCACAGTTTTCAATGTGATGTATTAAATGGTCACCAACTGCAGATTTCTTTGAGAGTAATTCTGTAAATGAGCTGCTGATGAACTGAACATCAGCAGATGGCTCGGGGAACAATCCATTACAGCTGCTTGAAGATAAACTATCCTTGTTCATGGCTCAGAAACTGGGTCTGGGGATCTGTCTCCAGAGCTCCATATATGGCCTCAAAACTGCTCAAGTCAGAATTATTCCGGTTGGGGAGAAAGGCTAGAGGGGGGAGGAATTTTAATGATGTACAATGTGGTAGCTGGATTTTTAGATTTTTTTTGTATAACCTGTGCTATCTGCTTACATTCTAGAGTCACCCAGTTAAAACAGGATCTTGCCATTTTTCTTTTCTGTTCACAGTTGGATCAAATATGATCTCTATCTAATGTCAGACAGTACTAGGCAGAATGACGGCTGACTGTTGCCTCAGTCCACAGAAAATAATCCTCTCCCCTTTATTTTGATTTCCTAGCAAAATAAGATCTATTGTGTTAATTCTCATTCTGCTATCAAGTATTTGGTTGAAGAGCTTACAGTTTTGAAAGAGGTCAGCTTTCCATTTTTCACAGCTAGTTGCCTCTCTTTATAAGCAAATATATTTTTTTTCCTTTCCAGTGAATCATTATTTTCATTATTCCTACTTTTTGCCTTTAAAATGCTCATTTTCATCCTGTTTCCAAACTCTTACACACAATTTAGGAAAACAACCTGACTGTTTAGACTGTAAAGTTTTCATGACTTATGTTCTAGCATCTGCTATGGGAAACAATGATCAAAATACTGCTCTCAGGAAAGCTTAGGCCTGTTGAGTTGGTGCTTTTTTGAATAGTAGTGCAAGAGTTTTCATCTGACACTTGCTCAGAATTCAAATTGATCCACAAAAGAACAGGACATGCCTGAAAAACATTGACAATATTTTTTTGCCTTATCAAAATACCTTGACAGAGAAGTTCATGGCAGATTTGTGATACTAGAAAAAAAAAGACCACACATACAACAGCATGACTGATGTAGTGGCAGTCAGGTACTCTGAGTTGTGAAGGATCTGTGCATTAGCAAAAGGGTTTAATAAAACAAATAATATTTGGTGTATAACAAAGTTGTTAAAACAAAGAGAACTGCATCGTTGAAACCACACCTCAAAAGAACAGTCAAGTAAGACTACTTAAATCTTGTAGAACAACCTTTCAAGAATACAGTGTGAAATATAAGCCTTGTGATGGTCACATGAGCGCATTTTCTAAAAATTTTCTTGCAGTTTAAGGCTAGCTTATGTTACGTGGCAATAGAGATATTTCAACATCCTTGGCCACTGGCTTATCACTTGCCAGGAAGGTAGATGTGGCTTTCATGGAAGAGCTTCTCATTAAAATTCACTCACCTTTCCTTCTGCTCCAGTTAGGAGGGAAAAAACCAGATAGTGCAATCCATATCCTGTCCTACCTAATATACATCCATTAACCAATAGACATCTGAATTGATGAGCACTATACTTGGCCCTATATCTCTGTTCCTTTTCCTGTCTATACTTAATTCCTTTCCTTAACAGAGATTTTACTGGTATCACTTGTTTTAGTGCCTGTACAGTCAATCAAAATAACCTAATCACATCACAGTTCTGACCTGCAAAATGCCCTCATCTCTTTCCCATATTCTTCCTTTAAAATCATTTCTCCAGAATTAGCCTCAGCAATAGCTTATACACAGCACGTCCTAGCTGGATGTTCCATTTTTGTGCTGGGTTGTAAGCATGCATCTGTGATGGGTCATAGTACTTTGGAAAGGGCTGTGTGGTCTTATAATACTGCATGAATGTTAGTGGTAACATGAAATCCCATCTTGCTATGTAAGAAGAACTGGCTGTGTGATTCATTTTTTCTCTTTCTCACACAGGCTGCCTACGGCCTGACTCCCACCGCAGGATTCTTAATTCTTCCAGTACCACATCCAGAAATGACAGACCAGAGGAAGATCCCTGGCAAGAACCGTTGTTACTTTAGCCTGTGCATAACCTAATTCTCTTTGTTCTGTCTTCATTACTACTACATAAAACACATCCATGACAGCTCTGACCTTATGTCCTAATTAACTATTGCATGACAGTGTAAGCGCCTTCAGCCACTGCTGCCTGGACTTGTTCTGCTCCCCCATGACAGAACTCCACTGATATTCTGTGAAATGGTTCTTGTTCATGTTCTGCACACATCTCCAACATTTATATTTCCTTAAAGGTTTTCAGAGGGCACCAGAGAACCCTCTGTTGTTAACTTTATTCTGGCTATTCTCTCATTGTCACCCTTGTCCTACCAAATATTTGAATCTTCTCTTGCAATTCTCTACACATACATGCCACAGAAACAATGAAAGTTTCATCATTCCAAGGGAGCTTCTCAATTTTGTCAGCACAGTGAGCACAGTTTTTGATTTGGTTTAAAGGGAATAATTCAGATTCAGGCAGTTATGTGTAACTGTCTGTAGTGGATATGACCACATGTGATGGAAGTGCCTCAGGTCTCAGAGTAGATGGTGGACATTAGGTAAGTGGTCCACAGAGCTGAGAAGATTTTTCATCTGGTCATGTGTATGATTTCCTAGGCTTGGTTGACCTTATTGATGGAGCAGAAATAGGTATGAAGAGTCTTGCAATCTCAATAGGCAACTAAATGGGTTTCGACAGGAGTGGAAAAAAATAATTTACTGTATGCAGATTTGAGTACTCTACCGGCAAGATGGATGCTTCTTTTATTTCACCTACTGATGTTCTAGGCTAATTGTGGGTTAGCTGACAGCATTGCAGCTGCTGTTGTGATATCCTGAACTAGGCCAACTGCTCTGAGCTCCGGTATTTTATGTAGCCACATTGATTTGATTTGCGGGGCCTTAAGTTCTGGCACAGGCATTAAAGGAGGTGATTTGGGCTTTGCTAAGGAGCTGAACTACAACTTGAATTGTTTATAGCTCTCTGACAGCTCGGGGGACTCTGATGATTTTCACCATCTGAGAAACTTGCATCACGCTTCTCAAAAAGACTGTCTTTCCAAACAGACAGCCCTGACAGACATTGTTTATGTAGGGTTACAATTGTCTGTCTGACTCATAGTTAAAAGATCTGCCAAACAGCGTATTTTTGGTGCAAAATACTTATATCTGCTAATGTAGGAATAGATTGTATTGTCATCCAAGTTATTAATATCCGCAAAGAAGCCCAAGCACTGGGAGAAATCTACATCTCTATACTACTTGCTTCAGTTTGGCTGAAAATGACGAATTTTAGAACTGTTATAAAACTGAAGGCTTTGTACTGGCCCCTCTATAGGATAGAATAGAATATATTTACGTGTTTTCTGGACTAGGAAAATAAAACATACTTCAAAAGTATTAGCTAATGTTTGTTACTTCTCTTCTTTCCTTAAATATTGTCAGTCACAAAGATAGCCAAGGACTATATTAATAATATTTAGGTAGTATTCAACTTCCTCAGTTTAGATAGGGCTTTAGAAAAACAAGAATGTTAACAAGCCTTTACATGAGTGGTAGAATATCTGAAGTTTGTTTGTTACATATTTATGTGCAGCAGTTGGCTTTGTGGTTGTCTCACACTATCATCACTCAAAAATGATCTGTTTGGAGGGCTTGAGATCCTTGTCATCCATGTAAGACAAGGAGAGGCCCCCTACAGCTAGACCTTTCCCTCTGCCAAGAAACACATAGTACTTTTCTGCGCGGTTGTCTGTGCTCATGAAACTTGCAGGAACTCTGAGACCCTTCTCGCAGTGTCAGAATTGGCTGGAGATGGGAGAAGGAGACAGTGCAGGCACACAGGCGCACACACATTAAAGAAAGGATGATGGCCTAAACCTTGTTTCTTCTGTAAAGCAGCCTAAAATGAATCATAGAATTGTTTAGGTTGGAAAAGACCCTTAAGATCATAGAGTCCAACTGTAAACCCAGCACTGCCATGTCCAACACTAAACCATGTCCCTCAGGGCCATATATTATCTGGAAACAACCTCTCCCATAAGCAGCAGGCACCCCAAAAATTTCTTTTGTAATGAATGGTTCAACACACACAAACTACTGCTCAGAAGTGGCTGACAGGATCTGCTCCTTGTGACTCAGTGTTTTATGTTCTTCAGTTGTGTACTGTTATAAACAATAGCAAGAATCAGAATGGGGATGTAATACACAATACACAGAACCATCCTCTGGTGACTTTCAGTCGTACTTCAGCCCATGAATCAGGGGAGCATAAAGAAGAAAAAGGAGCCCTTTCACATGTCCAGAAGGATGGGCAAGTGAGCAGGCAGCAGCAAACAGCAGATAAATTGGATGGTCCAAACATTTGCTGTGTTTGTTGCAGATATGGATCTTCACGTGCTTTTTTGATGAGGTGTTCCAGATTTTGTCCAGATTTCCATCTGCTTTGCCCCCAAGGGACAAAACGAGTTCTCAAGTCAAACAGAGTAACAAGTAGTTGGCATAATTGTTCTTTTCCAAAATGAGCACAAATGCCTCTCAAGAAATAACTCTGCTCTGCTTCTATACAGAATGAGTGGAACTACAGGATAAGAAAGGCTTTGAATCTCATGAGAAGAAATGCTACGCATTTTGCAATTGCATGAAAGCAGTAGTCTCCCTTGTTACTAGAAAAAGAGTCTTATCCTGGTTTAATAAATATGAAATACACAAAAATCATCAACAAAGAGATGACAGGGATGACACCAATATTGCCCCTCTCTGGTGCAGTAGTGTCCTGCTCACCTTGCTAGAAAACCAAAGTCCCTCACTCAACAAATCTTTACTTCTGCTACTCACTGGGTAGGATGTTCAGTAGAAAAGGGAAAGAAGCCTCCACATTAGAATACAGTCACCTTTCTGGTACTTTCAGTTTCTGGGAAGTGGGAAAGAATGCCAATGAAGTCCAATGAAGGGCAGTGAAGCTGGTGAAAGGTCTGGAACACAAGTCCTATGAGGAGCGGCTGAGGGAGCTGGGGTTGCTTAGCCTGGAGAGGAGGAGACTCAGGGGAACCTTATCACTCTCTACAACTGCCTGAAAGGAGGGTGTAGCGAGAGGGTTCAGTCTCTTCTCCCAAGTCAGAAGCAATGGGACAAGAGGAGATGGCCTAATGGTTGTTACAGGGGAGGTTTAAATTGGATATCGGGAGCAATTGCTTCACCAAAAGGGTGATTAGGCAGTGGAATTGATTGCCCAGGGAAGTGGTAGAGTCACCATCCCTGGAGGTATTGAAATGATGTGTAGAAGCGGCTTATGAGGGACATGGTTTAGTGGTGGGCTTGGTAGTGTCGGGTTCATGGCTGGACATGAACTAAATGTTTTTTCCCAATCTAAATTATTCTATGAACTGTAACTGATGCTCCCACAAGCAGAGAAGGTTATTAAATCTGAGCCTTCTGTGCCTGGAGAGTTACTCTAATGACTGTGAAATTTTACAGGAGCAGAACAAGACTGTTGCTATACTTAAACATTGTGGTTTTGCAGATTAGGTGTTTGTAATAAGGTGGGGATAAATTCTAATTTTGTTTAATGGTTTGAACCTTTCAGGGGTCATAAATTAAAGAGGTCTTAAATAGTATACCCACAGAAGGCTTGAGCATGAGCAGTTGCTGAACTGTCTGGGAGAGGTTTTAGGGAAGAAAGTGAATTTTACTTGATTAAAAAAAAGCATTTGTGGTGTTAGAGAACACTTCTTAATTTCAGTTCAGCCTCAGTTAAGGCAGTATTTTGAATCAATAAACTTACATTGGGTTTTTTTCATTTTTTTAAATCTAAAATAGTCCTATATGCAGCTACCTCAGATATGTCTCCTAAACTTGGGAATTCAAACCATGTTGCTAACAAGAAGAAAATGTGATTTGTAATAACTTATATATTGTGCCATCAGCACAGTGACACTCTAAAGAGATAACAGAAATCAGTTATTTTATGAAGACAACACTTTGCTTTGCAGAATCCACACCTTCTTGTAGCCAATTAAAGTCCTGCAAAAATTGTAAAATAATAAATGTTGTACCTTACCTTCAGTTCTGGCTGAATGCTGTAGGCTGGAGTTCAAAGCAGCCACTGTACAGTTTTCCAAAAGATTCTTTACAGACTTGTTAATTCTTAACTCATAATATTCTATGGTGAACATATATTTCTTTTGAGATCAGAAGCACTATTTCATATTGATGCTTCCTGATTTTTTCTCCAGAGATGAAGGAGTTTGCTTAAGTTTATTGAATTCAGTTAGGTTCATAACCCAGACAGAACCAGTTCTGGCAAACCTTCCTCTGCCTTATGTTCCTTATTTAGTAAATAGAACCTGCAGAGTGCACTGCTATCTTCTCTGAAATCTTTGGCTTTGTTGGGCTAAGCTGGAAATTAGATATATAGATCAGATGAACTTGGAAGAAAAAAAAAGAGCAAGAGAGTTGCTGCTTTTGGAAAGCAGCAAAAAGTGTTTTTCAAGCCAAGAAACTCTGCCTGTTAACAGCAGCATTAAATATCTGTTGAAGCTTTGTGGAAAGATTTTCAAGCTATTTGTTTTGTTTTGTTGGGTTTTTTTGTTTGTTTTTTTTTTTTTTTTAAATCCTAAGCTTACATTATTTTTCTTCCTAGAAAAAATAAGACTGAACGAACAGAAATATAGAGCTGTATACATGTAGGAAATCTTGCTGTTAACTGAGGTGTCTTTTACATCAGGCAGGTGACACAGATTTGTGTCTGTAGTGCATAACATGGTGCAACACGGTTCATGAATAAGAACTCTTGCAGCTGTAAAACTCTGCATAGGGTAAATTCCCTGCCAGATAAGTATTTCTTCCTAGGCAGATGCCCACGGCTTAGATAGACCATCCTTGCACCTGTCCTTTCCTGGATCTAGCCACTGGTCCTTGGTGGCCTCCTCAGTCACCACCCATTTACATATCATCAAAATTAGTAATATGTATCTCTGTACATATTCACAGCATGTGGAGATAGAAATTTTGATTGGGTTTTAGCTGCATTAAAATTATAGACCCCACTTTACTCCTTCGCCCTGTTTAGGTGAACATATTGACACTGAGCTTGCCTTTAAGTGACCTTTTAGAAATAGTTTGCAACATCCAGGGGTCCCTGGATGCTGCTTGACAGTATAAAGCATAGAGAAAATAAACCTTATTTCCATACTAATAACCCTGGGAATAAAATGCAGCACAACAATGTCAAGTGTCCTGCTGGTTGATGGAATGTCAGAAAGGCTTTTTCTGAATTCAAAAGGACAAAAAAAGCAATGTTAGGAGAAGCCGTAAGTGTAGGATGGTCTTTCAAATCATACAGCTGCATATCCAATCCACAGAACATCTGCAAGTGCCCAGTACAAACCTAGAAGGAATATTTCATTTAACTGAGGCTTGCATATTACTGTGCATAGCTATTCTAAAAATACACGCCTGCAGGCAGTTCCATCCTGGATGGGAAATTTTTCCTGAAAGTTGAAGAAAAATGGATTTGAGAAGATCACGTAACTTTACACATAATCATGGTGGGAGCAAGCACATGCTAAAAGAATAGCTCAATGCTACAGGCTTCTGATGGCAATAAATTCAGAAAAGTCCTGGAACATGAGGTGCAGTATCAGTCCCTTAGTAATGTTCTATTTTTGTTTCTTAGCAGTTACGTATGTCTGTGCCGATCTGCTCTTAAAAAGCAGTTTTAAAATCATACAAAGCAGAACCAAGCAGGTGGGGATTCAAAGGTGTTTTGAGTAATTTATAGATTAGATGTGCCAGCAGTTACAGCTGCTAGGCAAAACTCTTTCTAGTCATTTAACAAGGCTTTTATGCATAAAATCACAGAGTCATATAATGGGTTTAGTTGGAAGAGATCTTAAAGATCATCTAGTTCCAACCCCCTGCAACAGGCAGGGACACCTTCCACTAGATCCGGTTGCCCAAGGACCCATCCACCCAGCCTGGAACATTTCCAGGGATGGGGCATCCACAACTTCTCTGGGCAACCTGTGCCAGCACCCCACCATCCCCACAGTAAAGAATTTCTTCCTAATATCTAACCTAAATCTACCCTCTTCCAGCTTAAAGCCATTGTCCCTTGTCCTACGACTACATGCCCTTGCATAAAGTCCCGCTCCAGCCTTCCTGTAGGCCCCTTTTTCATACTTAAATCAACCTTTTAAAACTAGATGCCGAAAAGACACATAGATCAACTTTAAGAAACTTAAGTCCTGAGTCGCTGGTTATGAATCAGCTTAGTACCAAAGACTTTTTAATGGGGAATGACTCATGAGAAATCTCTAAGGATTGACTTCACTGATTTAGAAATATAGATATAAGTGAGAGCCAGGAAGCCCACGGACTGTCTGCATGCTTTAAAAATTGAGTCAGCAATCTCTGATAAGATGACTGTATGTCATGAAATTTCAGGCTTTGATCTGTAGCCCTGTGAATGGATTTCCTTCTCTCCACTCCCTGAATATTAACTCCAAGATGCAAGCTAAATATCTGTGGCATGAGCCAGTGGAAAGTTGAGTGAAGGGTGGAAGGAAAGGAGGACTCGGATGCCTTAAGTTTTAGGATCTCTAATGCAGCTCTTGGTTTGACTAATCTTACTGCAACTCATTCTTGTTTTTAAGAAATCAGATTCCTGGAGGTGGTGTCTTCCTTCCTCAGCTGAATTTTCTCCCATTGATAGACAATCACATTAAAAGAAAAAGTTCTGCCTCTGAATTAAACTCTTTCTAAGTATTGTGAAATTCTGGCAGCAGCATCCCGGACTTAAGAGCCACTTTGGAAGAGTAAATATTTTTCTTTTGTAAATTACAGGAGTGCACCAGTCTTAGAGGTATGAAGGCTTTCAGGAAGCTGGTTCTTACTGAAGTAGAATCAGCAGGATTTGCAGTTTTGCTTGCCTTTCAGCCAGGTTACCTTTATGGTGCATGTATTTAATTTTAAATGTTACAAATGTAGTGAAACATATAAGAACAAGAGGCCAACAGAGTGTTTACAGTCCTGAATCCTTTGAGATTTTCCATAAGGATGTAAGGCACTGAAAGTCATGGTAGCAATGCTAAGAGTAAAGTGCTCTGTTAAATCTGTGCCTAAATATATTTTGTGTTGGCTGAAAAGAGGGATTTAATTTAATACACTTAGAGATGCTCAAGTCTTTCACTTTCCTGAAACTGAAACTCCTAAATTTGAGTACCTCTGCTTGACTGATTGGAGTAGGCTTCAGTTCAGGCTTTATGGAAAGGCAATTTTTCTAGGAAATACCTGTTAAAGAAACAGTGGTAGAATATTGACTGGATACCTCTTCTGCTGCTCTGTGCTACTGTACTGATTTAAGCTCCTTCGAAAATGCCATGCTAGGTAACTTAGGGCACCAGCTTCCAACTCTGGTGAGGCAGGATGAGATATGCCTTGCTGTAACACTGTCGTAAAAACTAGGAAACTACGAGGAGCCTTGAAGCTCCGTCATTCCAGTCGCTAGATTTTCACTTGTGTTTTTTATAAAACAATAAACTGCGTGCTGTGTGTCCCATCTGCCTTGAGCCTGTATGTCTGTCCTAGCTCTTATGACACACATGCTTTTCTACCTTTGACCATTTTCTTTACTTTTGGTGTTCAATTAAATGGGTCTATAGGTAAAAGCTGTCGAATGTGATCCCGTGGATGGGATTCCTCTTGTTTGACTGTACACACAGACAGCTGAGAATTTAATATCTGCATTTGGCCATCTTGCTTAGACTGCCTTTACTGTCCATGGGAAGCAGAAGTATATTATTCTGGCTTCTTTCATTGTACATTTTAGGAAGAAATGATTCACTCCTTTTAAGGGCATCTTTCTCTCTGCTGTAGATAACTACACTGCCAGCTTAATTTTATCATCTATCCTATGTAGTATATGCATGTTTGTTCTTCCCTGCCTCTGGATACATATCCTTTTTCCTTTTAATGATGGATTTTCTTCCTCTTGTCTCTGGCAACAGTCTTTTTTCTGTTTGCAGAGCTTGCCAAACATATTTTAGTGTAATCTGTCTTGTAAAATGGGGTCTTGTCAATATGAAAGCATTTTCCCTGGGACAGACTGTTGTAAACTGAACAAAATTGTGAGGTTCTTTCCAGCCGCCAACCACTTGAAATTTCAGGTTCAAACGTGACATTTTTTTTGTCAAGAAGGGCAAGGAGGAGTATCCCAGAAACTACAGGCCATCTCACTTCAGTGCATGGGAAAATCATGGAAAAGATTGTTCTGAGAAGTACTGAAAAACACCTGGGGAAAAAGACAGTCATCATTCACAGCCAGCACAGCTTCATGAGGGGAAAGTACTGCTTGTTGAACTTGATTTCTTTCTATGACAGCATAACCCACCTACTTCATATTGCAAAGCCAGTTGATGTAATCTTTTTGGATTTCAGCAAAGCTTTTGATAGTGTCTCTCACAGGATCCTTCTGGACAAAATGTCCAGCCCCCAGCTGGATAAACACATCCTGGGATGGGTGAGCAACTGGCTCATGGGTTGGGCACAAAGGCTTATAGTGAAAGGGGTGACATCAGGCTGATGACCTGTCACTAGTGGGGTTCCACAGGGCTTCATCCTTGGCCCTGTGCTCTTCAACATCTTCATGAATGATTGTTGAGAATTGCTGTTCTATCTTATGGTCTCTTTGTCCTATGCAGTGATTGTATTCTGAGATTGTGTTACAGATTAAAATACATTAAAAGTCAATGACCTGCCCCTGGGTTCTAGGACTTGTTAAATATATATTCCAGCTGTTATGGCTTTGTTGAAAATCATCTCCGGGACAGTATTCTTGATCATCATTTCAAGGTATCTGCGTTCACAGTTCTGCACCCCTTGTAGGAAATAAAGCAGTTCTGCACCTTGACCTGTCTGAAGCCTGATTCCAAGAATGGTTCTTCATAGACAGCAGGCAACTGGATTAGCAAGGAACCAGTCATGACTTAACAGTGCCCTTATGCTTCCTGATGGTTCCTCTTGAACCAAATAATAGGTTATAAATCAAAGCAATATAGATAGAAATAGAGAAGTTTTATGTTTATTAATTACTGTATTGTGGAGGGCAGCAGGATAGAACAAGGAGAAATACGAGAGGAATACTCTGAATCACTCCTTTGTGCTGCTTTAGACCTATTTAGTAAATAATATGATTCATTTTTCTATAGGAGAACAATAATTAGTATTACTGACAGTTGTTGAAAGCATAGAAAAGTGTGATGGCAGGAAAATTGCTGCGATCATAAGGGAACTGTCAATGTTGAGAATCTACAAGTTTGTTTGTAAGCTGACTTGGCTTGTCATTTCAGCCTCACTGCAGCTTAATAATTCATTTATAGCCATGGTGTGTATTGGTAGATAGGACTAAGTGGATTGTGGAGCAGCTGACACACAGTGCCATGAAGCAGGTCCTCAAGTGGAGTTTGTTTTACCCAGGACCCTTTCCATTCCTCACTTATATCAGCACTTGTAAGAGTGCTGGGAAGACAGTTACAAAGAGTACCTATTGTCATACTTATTTTCTACGGTTCCAAAAAAACTTTTGGTCTTTGCCAGAGACTGCTTCCATTTCGTGTACACTCCTGATTCCTCTCCTACTTCTAGATCTGGAAGATTATTTTCTGGACCAGCAAGAGACTGGTCTTGCCACCGAGTGCCTTTTGAGAAGCACATATTTGACTAGAGAAATATCATAAATATCATAATAGATAATAATGAAAGTTATACTGAGAGCCCTTCCAGATCATCAATTGGGCCCAAAAGCTGAAACTACCCCTGACCAATGAATGTCCAATTCATATTCAAATTTTCACTTGAATACATAAAAATTGTGAAAGAAATGAGTAATTATATTCTCTTCAAAAGACTATTTCCAAGCACATTCATACACAGAATATATATAAAATATCAGAATAGCAACATATGAGATTCCTAATAACCTTAAATTATAGAATTATTTGTGTGTGGTATTTTTCCTATGTGAAGATGAATTTTAATTAATGTTATATTTAATTTAAACAAAGGAATTCTTTAACATGTTCTTTTATGTCTAATTTTCATGAAGAAGCATTTTAGGTGGCCCAGACTTTTTGCAAATAATAAGTAACAGCTAATTTATTTAGTTAAAAGCTGTGACTAATTAATTTTCAGCATTGGAAATGAATATTACAAACTAAAGCACAACATTCAAGGAATATATCAAAAGATAGTATATATGTGTGTTATTTTAATTTTGTTACGTTTGGGGATAGACGGTCTTTTGGAGTCTGCTTCTCACAAAATATACCCCTGTATATAAACAGAGTCTACACAAAAGGACTTTACAGGTCCCATCTTTATGCTAGCAATACATCTTTCATGTATAGATGTACATGTAGGCTTCTTGATTAAAAGACCCCATGGACACATGGATTTCTTTCCCAAAATCTGTATTCTTTCCAAATTGGGTTTGCAAAAGACTGTTAGCTTAATTGTTGGTGCAATGCATGAGATTTTTTATTTTCCCTTTAAGAAGTTAGTTTGATGTTTTAGTGTTAAAATTTAGTGAACAAAAAAGCACCTTCCAACCTTGCAATACTGCTGAGCTGATGGTTCTCAGGGTAGGGTGTGAAGGCACCAGAAGGCACAAGAACTATTTCACTCTTTCCAGAATCAGAATTATTTTGAATCCCATCACCAAACACAAGCAGCACAGATGATGCAGAAAAGACTCCCCAGAAAACCATGGTCAAACACCTATGGAGATGAGTTTCAGAACAGGCTTTTGAAACAAAGCAATTATTTTAAGGAAGGAAAAGATAGCGCACTTACGGAATGTTAAAAAGATTAAAGGATGTTCAGGTAAGAAATTTTCTGAACATTTTGAAAAGAACGTACTCTTTCTTTAGTAAAATATTTACTCTGGCTTAGGAGTTACGTGTTTTAAATTTAAATTGCATCTCTGTGGTATGTTTAGTAACTATAACAGAGTGATTTCTTGACACTAGTTTGGCCTTCAGTCTGATGGCTTGGCTGAGTGTATGCTAATAAAAATATTTATTCTTTGGTACAAATGAACTTTTAGAAAGATATTTTTAGACTAGGTAATGATATGCTAACTACACAATTACACATGCAGCTGTTTGCTGTCTTAAATGTCAGTAAATCTTTCAACATCTCACCTTTTTCTCCTGTCTCAATTTGCAGACAATTTTTCAAGGAGACATGGTCTGTCATGCTGGTCTGTAGTGGAGTCTGAAACACAGTGAATCAACGATGTTACACACAGAAGACCTAAATACAAGCGAGATATATAGAGAAAGCAATACCCGGAAATCAGAGACATGATTATTACTTTGCAGGTTACCTCAGAGAGAAGAAAGGGATGAAGGGTGAGCACAAGCTGAAACCAAACAAATGAACACATCAGACTGAAATATTTTACTTAATGCCTTAAGAGTTTAAAAGAAGAAAGAGACTTAAACAGCAGTCAATTGCAACATTATCAACCCACTCAGAGAAACAGTATTATTTCAGATGTTGAACAGCCAACGATACAGAGAGGTTTATGTGTGCTTGAGTTCACAGTAAGTGTTCTCGAGAAGGGCTGCAACCCTACGAAGTGTTTCAGATACAGAATTTAGTTGCTTAATTTGGGGAGGATGGTCATCAAAGACCCTTGCTGAGTTGCTCAGGTGTGCTACAGTCTACACCTGTAGGGCCAGCACTTCATTAGCTGTCTCTCTCAATGCTGCCTCTGTTAGCATTGGAAGGTTCCTCTCCTCTTCCTCTCCTGAGGGAAAGCAAGCATGGATAGGGATGGCAATGTTTAGACTTTTCATATCAAACCTTAGTGGTTAGAATTAGTCATGGAGATTTTAATAACCACTCTTCTATGGAATTTATTTTCTTTGGCTTCCATTTCTTTTAACAGGTATGACATTTAAAGCATTTTTTTCCCCCCACGCACTGCTTTTCCAGTCAGCACAGCTGTGAAACCTGGAACACAAAAACAAAGAGCCTGCAACATTATGAACAAGTAAGAAAGAAATGTATGCTCTGTGTCATTCATGGTTTCAATGTCAAATCAAACTTTCTCTAGACTATTCTTTCACATCAAACTGGAGGATGAGTGGAGAGATGCAAAAGAAACTCAGTTGTCTTTGGCAGCCCTGGTGAGAAGACACAGCTTTGTTCACATGTTTTGGCTAATACTTTGAGCTTCTTCTGCTGTTGCAACCAAATTTCAAAGAATAAAATCCTAAGCAAAGTCAGTACAACAGAGTAAAAGTAGAATGTGTGCTCACTTTATATCTCCTAAAAAAGCAAATACTCTCTGGTAAGACCAGTGAGACTGGTAATGACATTTTTACACACCATCAGGGCTTTAATCTGCAAAGAAGGCTGTGTAAGTAACACAACTCCAAACACTGGAAAAGAATAAAGACTTTTCCTTGCTCTCCATATATCCTCCTCTTCCTCCTACAAAGTTAGCAAGAGAGTAGCAGCTAACAAGCAAACCATCTTTGCAGTGCTAGAGGGGCAAGAGATCTCCAGGTTTCAGCCCGTGCTTTTCTTCTTTGAAGTGAACATAAGTGCTGCAATTCATGCTGGCTGAAGGGCTGCATTTCAGTCAGGTCAAGTAGCTCAGGAATGTACATCACAACAAATCTCAAGTGGAATTATGCTTCTTCCAGAGTTAAATGTGAGATGGAACCATGCTTACATACCTGGTTTGGGGAATCTTCTACATGTGAAGTAGATGAATAATGGGAAGCAGAAGCCGAGCTTCAGAAAGCAAAATTAGGTGTCCAGTGAGCTGCCTGAGAAATTAAAGGATAATTAAATTAAGCTTAGCTCTGCTTCATGCTATATACAAACAATTTAGATAATGCAAATATGAACAAATGACTGTTCCATTGCATGATGCACTGAGATATTGCTTCTCAAACTTTTCCTTCTTTGCATTTTGCTTAGCGTGCTGTCACTTGCATTAACAATAATATTGCATCAGGAGATTTTTTACCCCAAAATGAATATTCACATTAAAATGTCTGAAGGGTTCACAATGACTAAATGTCTCTGGTAATAGCATGACATAAATTTGAAGGAAATCTTTCTAAAGTGCAGTTGAAATGAAAGAGATTATATCACACTGTGTTTGCATTGTGAATGGCTTGGCTTAAAAGAGGCCTTAAAGCTCATTTAGCTCCAACCCCCCTGCCAGGGGCAGGGACACCTTCCACAAGACCAGGCAGGTCAAGGACCTATGTAACCTGACCTTGAAGATTACCAGGGATGGGGCATCCACAGCTTCTCTGAGCAACCTGTTCCTGTGTTTCACCACCCTCACATTAAAGAATTTCTTCCTAATATCTGATCTAAACCTGACCTCTTTCAGTTTAAAACCATTACCCCTTGTCCTATCACTCTATGCCCTTGTAAAAAGTCCCTGTGCAGCTCTCTTGGAGGCTCCCTTTAGGTACTAGAAAATGATATAAGGTCTCCTCAGAGCCTTTTCTTCTCCTGGCTTAAAAGCCTCAACTTTCCCAGCTGTCTACAGCAGAGAGGTGCTCCAGTCCTCAGATCATCCTAACAGCTCTAATCTGGACTCCCTCCAACAATTCCATTCAAAATTGTTTTCATGCTTAAATGAATTACCTCAAAATAAGGATTATATTACACAGCAACCAAACTCATGTTTCTTTTTCCTAAGGTTCTATTTCTGCACTAAAAGTGTGCCTCTGTACACACACAGAGAAAAGCATGCTTTCCTATTAACAGCTTTAAGGTAAGTTGGCCTCTACTTAATGTACTGTTGAATGTGATTTAATGAATCGTGACTGAAAAGTAGACTTCCGGGGATATGTCACTGTCAACACATTCTGTCTCTCTGACATGTTGTGATCATGCTTACCCTGGATGAATGGTCTTATGTTCCTTTCTAACACGTAATTACTGATCTGACATGCAAAGTTAACAGAAGAAATCAACACATAACAAGTAAAAAATGATGGGACTTGTGCTAGTTCCTGCCATGCCATGTCGTGCACTCCGGTTCCTTTTCCTGACTACTCAGTTGTCAGCACTGCTGATTTCTTCTAAATTAAATTATGAGGTATTTGACATGTGAAACATGAGCCTACTGTCTGGAATTAACTGAAGTCCTTTATAAATTATAGATCTGATCTGAAGTAGGAAGACATCAAATAGTTGAGGATAGTAATGCGTTTCTGTGGTTTATTAGATTGCTGGGTGTGTATCCACATGGGAATTGTTAGAGCTGGAAAGCATCTGTTGAACTCAAAGGCAAATATCCTTTTTTTTTCCAAGTGAAATCAACTTTATGTCTACTACAGAAATGGTTTCATAATCTAAGATATACTGCTCTGTCCTTTCACTAGGGAACAAAGCCACTGACCACATCAGCTGGAATATAGTCAGATTGAAGTCTGAAGGGAAAAGAAAACCTGCACAGTTTCGATGAGAATATTTGACCATAAAAATTTCAGATTTCCATGTTTTCTTTTCTCCTTTATTCACTTGTGCATCTTTAGGAGAAAAACCAGCAGTTCTAAAATGACATCCCCAGCTCCAACAGGCCTAGAGTCCATAAGAATGACACCCACAATTGCTTAAAAATTATGAAATCTTTACTGTAGAACTCTGTTTCTCAAAAAGTAAAAATTGTTTAAGAAAAAATTCACAGCTTGGTAAATATACCAGAGTGTAATCATTCTGTCACACTTAGTCTTTCCTTAGGACAATCATATATTTGGCAAAAAATGAAATAAAATTATGTAATTATTTTTAAATTATTGAAGCCATTTAGCTCTGAAGAAAGAGAACCTATAAAACTTGCTTTTCCAGTCCTGTCAAAATCAGTGGTTCAAGTCCAGGGTTTTGATCAATCATCATTCCAGAAAAGGATTTTCAATCCTTCAAGGCAAAATTTGCTTTTAAAAGTCAGTATTTAAGTTCCTAGTGGACTATGAATTCTGGTAACAGGAACTGTACTTTCGTGAATCCTGTCAGATTCATTAGATTTTCAGTATGTGAGAAATTATTTGATTTCTCTGAAAAAATTATTTGCAAAGAAATTACGGTGGGGTTTTTTTTTCAATACTTGTTTACATGTGTTTTACGAGCCCAGGAGATAATATGGAAGAGAACAAACTGATCTCACGCAGATTTCAGTGAGACTGCTCCACCACCTGCAGCGAAATGATCCTGATACGTGCCAAAGCAAGACATGAACCAGGCTGGATTTTCAAAGTCCTTCGCTGCTCATCATTGGCCTCTCAGTGCTTCTGTTCCTTCTTGTCTAGTCAAACATCTGCTACCAGCATAAGCTCAAAGGCATTAATGAATCATGCATTTTTTGCATTATATCCAAGATTTTCACCCACAAATTTTTGACTTGATCATCTCTCTATGCTTGTTTTTATTTCACCTTATTGTGTAACAGACTCTTGTTGCTTTTGTCTGATAAAGACTCTAAGACTCTTGGTCCAAATGTTGATGAAAATTAGAAAGAAGAAATTCTGATATTTAAAGATAATGGATTTATGCAAAGTCAGAACAGCTATA
>VZTA01017136.1:313307-406758 GCA_013398855.1 Mohoua ochrocephala
AAACAACAAAAAAAGAAAGAAAAAATGGGAAAAAAAAAGGAAAAAAAAACAGTAGAAATTTATAATAGACTTGAGTCTAACCCAACTGTCTGGTCTTTCAGTGCATACCTATGCAGCCAGGAGCAGACACAATGTAGCCAGTAAATGAATGCTAATACCTTTTCTATTTGATTTCTGGTGTGATGCTCTTGAAGTCAAATGACAGTGGTGGGCAGCTTTCATTTTGTGTGACCCTGGTTGCCCACATGGCTGTCTGGGCATGGCCTAGGGATACAAGATCTAATGTGTACTCAGGTCCTCTCATTTCTGTGAGAAATATTAAACATTTTTTGAGAAAAATTGAAAAAGAAAATAATGTCAGAATATCTTGCTCAAACTTTTTGCAATTCTTGGTTTAACATTCTTTTTTTTTTAAATAGCATTTTTTTGAAGATTGACCCTTTTTGTTTTGCTGTATTTTTTAAGCTATGGGAGTTTAAACTATTTAGTAGTTCATGCAAACATTAAGCACAGCTCTAATATAACCTCAAGTATCTTGATTTCTTACTTTTTTTTCCCACTTTGGTTATGAATATAAAAGAAAGCTGTGTGATTTAGACAGTGGTAAATTCTACTTACAGAGAGAGCATGGGAGCAAGTGTTCTGCATGACAATGCAAAAAAGTAGGAATCAGAGAACAAAGGTTTGTGTCTTAAATTATGTGGAATGTGTCCTGGAATTTCTTTTTCATCAGCTGACCATCTGATGAAGAACAAAAGAAAGTGATTTTGCAAATTGTAGCACACACTCTTATCCCATATTTTGACTCACCAAGAGAAGACTAGTTTCTTTTTTTTTTTAAATACCAAATTATTAACATATCAGTAGATACTGTGACCAAAATCTAATTAATATTATTAAACAAATATTGAATGTATATGAAGCTGGAAAATGTACCACTTGACAACATCTAGTTGAAATCACAATCCTGAATTTAGACACCACAGAAATCACAGAAACTAACTGCCTTGAGTAAGTTAAGTATGGTCTTTTGGTTCTTGAACTAATGTCCCTTATAAATAACAAAGTGCTTGGGCTTCCTTAATCTGACTGAAATAGAAATGAGTGTAACATGCAGTAATGCATGTGCCCTATAGTAACATCTGAATATTTCTTTGACACAAACTTTGATTTAAAACATCTTAGTGAGAAATGGGTGTTTAAGCAAACACACCACACACCCCGGCATGAGGAAAAGAATCTGTAAATAGCCTGTAGAAATAAAATCAATGTATATAAATGGAAGTTCTATGTAATAGTTTAAACAAATATTTCTTTGAAAAATAATTGTACTGACTGGCTCATGAACATTTGTAGTTCATGATTTACTGATTGTCTGCTGTTAAACTCTGTGCTTTTGGTTTCACTGGACTTTTCATCCCCTCTATCTTATATCTTGAAGGTACAATCCATTGTTTATTCTGGATATACTATATGATAAAACACTTTTGACATGTAGTCCAAACATCCCATGAAAGAATAATCTTTTTAAGTTGTGGTAGGTCTTTTTGCTGCTACAGACTTATAAATGAAGGATGTGAAACAGCATGAGGGGATGCACTGAGACAACAAAGAAATATCTTTGTAATAACGTACCTCATGGAAGCTTCCATGGAGCTTCAGAAATTGTCTGGATCCAGTTGTCTTCATGATTTTGGGGTAAGAAGTGTGAGGTTTGAAGGAGTGTGTAGGAGAAATTCATTTTTAGAAGTAAAATTTCTCTATTTTCTGTAATATCTGTATTTTCAGGACTGTGTATTAAAAAAAACCCCTGAGATTAAAATTTTCACAAGTGGCTTTTTTGGTCTGATATTGTTCCCTCTGTATTCTAAAATAAGCATTTTAGCACTGATCTCAAAGAGTGTTTAATCAAATAATATATAAATGCTTTTCAATATTCCTTTTTAGACAATTCAAGAAATGAACATTACTCAGTTGTTATGTGCTAGAAGTAATTTAGAGGATAGAAAATTCCTATGAAATAGTGTGGTTTTTCTAGGAAAATCAAGAGAAACTGACCATCTTGGGGTGTTGGTAGATGAGAAGCTTGATGTGACCCACCTAGGTCAAGGGGGAATGGCTTTAAACTGACAGAGGATAGGTTTAGATATAAGGAAGGAATTGTTTGCTGTGAGGGTGGTGAGATACTGCCACAGGTTGCCCAGAGAAGCTGTGGATGCCCCGTCCCTGGAAGTGTTCATGGTTACCTTGGATAGTGCTTTGAGCAACCTGGTCTAGTGGAAGGTGTCCCTGCCCATGCCAGGGGGGTTGGAACTAAATGATCTTTAAGGTCCCTTCCAACTTAAATCATTCTGTGATGATCTAAATATGGGTATTTTATTTCTTAAGTGTAAAACTAGAGCTGCTGATAACTACTGCAGCAGAATTTTCAGATGAATGTATGAGAAGTCCGAGGAAATTGAAGCTGTATTGCAATTACAAGATCTATATTCCATCTGTGAAAAGAGCTGCTGAGAGTGGGCTGCTGTGCAGTTAGTTACCAGGGAAGGGTGGGTGGAAAACCAGCACAGAACAGAATGTCTATGAGGTTGAAAAAAACTATTGTGCCATAAGAATGATCACGGGAAGAAAAGACTGTGAACTGTAATGAAGCTGAAAGAGATCACTGTGCAATTGTGAGGCTCAAATAAACAACACATAAGGCAGAAAATTAAATGGAAAATATCTGATATTTATTCAAGCGCATGGTGATATTTCCAGTGGTTTCTTTTATACAAATAATTTATCTGGGCCTTCCATACATTCCATTGTTTAATCTGCATATTTATTTCAAAGTGGCATTAACCTCTTTGTGTAGCTTAATGGCATTCCAACTTTGTAGTAACATTATCCTGATCACCTCTCAGTCTGTGATCACTTCAGAATGTGTTTTGTTTGAATACTCTGGAAAATGAGGGGTTCTGGGTCAAGACTATGCAAGAGATAGAGCATATACCATATATAGAGGCAGTCTTTAAAATGGTCTGGAAAATGTACCACTTGGGAATATCTAGTTGGAAACAAAATCCTGAATATTATTTTAAAATAAGCATCTCCTTAAGAAAAATGTGAAATGAATTTGCAATTTTGAATCTTGATTTGCAAACCGTGTTATAAATCTGAGGTTAAGAATTTGTTGACTTACAGGATGCACTCTGCCAGGGTTTTGAGGGGAAGTGAGGAAGAGATTTCTATTATAGATGAGATCCCTCTTGTCCCATGAAAAATCTAGTAGGCATAATAGTTATCTGGATTTATTTTAAGGAAGAAAAATGTATTAAAGCTGAAAAGATGAAATCCATGTAATCATAATTAGTCATAAGATCTATACATTTGCATTTTTTTAAAGTATTGGTTCCAAAAATAAACTACTCCCTTTCAATTATGAACATAATCTCTGCCATGAGCCGTTATATTATTGCACCTTTCTGGGTACAAATAGTGCAAGGGGTATTTGAAGCAGCAAAATAAAACACTTTATTATAATAAAGGGTAAAAAAGCAACCATAACCTATTGTTCCACTTTACAAACCTGAATATATAACTGTGACTATTTTTAAGCTCACTATTCTTCAAATTTAAATAAAACTAATTTGCTTAACATTCAAAAATTAATTCATAGGAAAAATTTCCAAGAAACAGGCAATAGATTAATTCTCTTAAATGAGACTCTTGAAGTGTATAGAAGGAAAAAACCACCAAGAGTTTTGCCTGCACATCACATAAATGTTAGTTTGTCTGCAACTTTTATAAATTCTAGTACACTTTGTGTCACTCTCTCCTCCCCAAGTCAAAGTGGGAAAACACGTAGTGTATGTCCATCTGAGCGAATTGATGTTTGTGCACTCTGTCATATGCCATAATGGGCAGCTATAAATAAATGGATTCTGAAAGACATCTGTATGAAGCTAAGGGCCAGATCCAAAAAAGGACTTAGGCGCCTTAAGAAAGACTTGGAAGAATTTAGTGCCCTAGTGATCCTGGGAACGGCTAAGCTGCATCTGATTAACTCCAGAGATGTTTAAAAAACTATATTATTGTCTGTTCTTGAACACTGCATGTCACCAGATACAGGCAGATATCTGATTAATTGTAGAGGGCACCCTATTGCCCATGTTGGTTCAAGATCCTACTTTATTGCTTAGAAACCTTCGTTTTCCTTGTAATTGAAAGCTTTCAATTTGTTATTTCAGTTTGTTACTCCCTTTTCATCTAGTATCTAATGGCAATTGCTGATTTGGAGTTTTGTCTTGGCTCACCTCAGGTCTGTTCTTTAACAGAACCTGTAAAAGCAGTATGCTGTTTCATGATAACCTTTCTCTGAATGGCATTTTTTCTTCCTTAGCCACACTGACACCTCAAAGAACACTCTGTTTCTGTTTGATTTTAATCATAGCATAAGGGTAAGAAATTTAATGTGCTGTTTTTTGAGGACTTTTATTCAGGCTGCCAATTCTTCCAGTGCCTAACAGTCTTCAGGGGTAACAGTGCATGTATACAAGATGGCTGAATTATTTCCTGAGGAAACACATACAGGCAGAAATATGCAGGAATGAGCCTTTTTATTATACTTTTATTGAAGTTTTGTCTTTAGTCCTTGGCAATCAAAACTGCATGCCAGATAACTTCAAAATGATCTCTTGTCACAACAAAAGATATATCAGGAACAAATCAGCCTGATTTCAAAGCGTTTTTTCCTACTCCTCTGTGTCTCTGCATTCATGGAGCTCTCTTCAGCTTCTACAAGTCACCTACATTTGGAAAAAAACACTTACAGCATAGTACCCAATTTAATCAACGTAATGTTTCTGATGCAGAAACAGTCTCCTGAGGACTCCTTTTAAACTCCTAATTTGAAGTGAAATTACTGCATCTTCTGTTGCTATACAGGGAATTCAGGAAATTTAGAAAGACTAGCCGAGATTTCAATATCTTCATCACAGATATTTTAAAAAAAACGGTTTTGCACTCATACAAGAGAGATGCCCAAATACCAACCTGAGCGTGGCACACCCATGAACACTGGACTGCTGGCCATGAGAGAAAAGTATAAAATATCTGAAAGATCAAATCTTTGTTTAGTCAGAAATGTGTCTTTGTGTTAATCCAGTTTAAGAGCCTTTTTTGAACTTTGTGGAAGCAACAATTAGCTGGAGAAAATGAGAGCTTTCACCTCTGACATGCATACAATTAAGTGCACTTCATTTCCTTTTTTCCTCCCCTCTGTTGCCACTTTATGTGACTATTGCAAGAAATCAATTACAAAAGTATTTCTAATGCAGTTCATGCAGCATTCAGTCCAGCAAATACCTGGAATGGCAAAGGGCATTTCACAAAGCACTACAGATGCAGAGGTGAAAATAGATGATGACAGATAAGTATGAAGAATGTGATTCTAATATTTGACTTACCTCTAAAATGCAGCTGTCTTTTCCTGATGGTGGACTGATATGCAGGGAAGTCAACGAGATGAATGTATTTCTGAGTACTAATGAAGTTTTGCTGCAAACCTAAGCAATATTAAATAAAATCTTCACAGAATGTCTCATAATAAAAAAACATAAATGCTGTATATGAGCATGCCATGAAAATTTATGCAAAAAAGGACAAAATTATAATGCATTTTCTCTAAAGCAATTATTTCTTTTTCATATAGAAGAAATTGATTGATTCATAGTACTAGTTCACAAATAGAGAATGAAGATCTCTTTACAGATAAAATGAAAATAGACTCAAGTAAAAGAAAAAGAGTTTATTAGGCAGTTTCCCATTACTTTTTCGCATGCCTGGAGAAAAAGAGGGGAGACTTTATCGCTCTCTGTAACTATCTAAAAGGAGGGTGTACTGAGGCAGAGATCTGTCTCTTCTCCCAGGTAACAAGTAATAGGATGAGAAGAAATGGCCTCAAGTTGCTCCAAGGGAAGTTTAGATTGGATATTGTGAAAATTCGTTTCATGGGAAGTGTTGTAAAGCATTGGAACAGGCTGTCCAGTGAAGAGGTGGAGTCACCTTTCCTGGAAGTGTTTAAAATGTGTGGGTATGGCACTTGAGGACATGGTTTAATGGTGAACATGGTGGTGGTGCTAGGGTGATGGTTGAACTTGATGATCTTAAAGGGTCATTCCCAACCACAGCAATTCTTAGTGATTCTGTAATTCTTAGTCCCAGTTTGCCACACACGGGAGTGTCTGAGCCAAGCATTATAATTAAATGTTAAGTTTTCCCGGGCTCAGATTTTTGAAGACAAGATGGCCTTATAGTTCTGTGGTCAAATATGCCCAGCTCTCTACAGTTCATTGAGTTAGAACATCGAAAGCCTTAATTCTGACTCTAGTTCATGGAGATTAAACATGGTTATGCATGTATGTATACATGTGTGTCTGTCTGCACCAGCTGAGGAATCTGAATATTCTGTGATAGGAATTATTAGAAGACAGATAGATCAAAGTAGATTTGAACTCTGAAATAAACATTTGCAAGACTGAAATTCCTTAACAACTCACCCTATGGTAATGGTTCTTACTCATTTTTCACTCATTATTGCCATGAAATCAAAGCAGTCAGCCCTTACCAATCAAATCCTGAAATGCCTTGGGGCTAATCCCGTACCCTTAGTACTGATGGTATAGCCCTTTCCTCCTGAGGTCAAGGTGATCAGGTTCACAAGCATATCAATAAGAGAAGACAGAACTGAAGTCATTAAATGTGGCTGCTCAGTTCCACTCGCCCTCCTAAATTTGGAATCTTGCTCCTTTATACAATATTTGACTTTCTGGAGTGCTCCCAGCCTTTGGCCTCTACCCAAGAATATGTGAGGCACAATACCTAAGGGCAGGAGGAGAGGGAATAATTCTCACAGGTCACAATCGATGCCTCATTCAGATGTGGATCGGTTTATTTATAATTTGAATTACACGACTTTATATATAATTATACATAATACATAACACAATATAATACATAATATAACAACATACCATTATATTCTGATTATGTAATTATATGGCATATTAATTATATATTAGAATTCTAATTCCATATTAATTAAATAATATAATTATATAACAAATATATTTTATTACTTTTATTTATTTCATCATCCTTAATGATTTTTCATGTCTATTCTTTCCATTGCTTTGTTACTACTGCTTTTTTTTCAAAAAAGCGGATGCATTTTTTCCCCCATATCACATGGCTGTGCTTTTTCAGTGTTTGACAGATGGTCATCAGCAAGCTGTAATTCTCAGGTGTCTTCTTGCAGGCCTCTGTTGTACCTGCCTAATTATTGTAAGGGGAGTTTCCATATCCTTACTGAGTCTTGTGCTCTGCTAGGCTCAGTTTCGTTCACTTTTTACCTCCCAGGCTGCATAGCAAGGGAGAGATAAAATGACTAAACTAGTTGTCAACACCTAGGCACTTTTTCCTCTGGAGTGTGTTCCACACAGGCTTGTTTTTTTGGAATTCCCTGGCTGCAGTAACACAGTGATTTTCTGGGGAGAGGGAAATAATTGTTTTCTTTCAATCCCATATTTTCTGAAAGTCATAATGTTCCACTGCAATAGATTGACTGGAGAAGGTATGGATGCCTCATCCCTGGAACTGTTCAAGGCCAGTTTGGATGGGGTTCTTGAGAAACCTGGTCTAGTGGAAGGTGTCCCTGCCCCTGGCAGGGGGGTTGGAACTAAATGATCTTTAAGGTCCCTTCAAACCCAAACCATTCCATGCTTCTGTAATATTAGTTGTGAAAATGATGAGATAGAAGTGGGATTTTCCCAAATAGGACTGCTGTGTATCCAAGCATCCATGCATCAAGTTTTATGGGTTTTTTCATTGTAAAGTCAGTTGGGACATAATGTAAGGACTTTGTATATTTTTAGGGGTTTGGAGCTCTCATTAGCCTAGCCAGATCGGAGGTGTATGTGGGCAAATAAACTCTGTGGCACAAGGAGAAAACTCTGCCAATGAGATAAAGCAGTAAAACATTTCTAAGCTGGCAAGTTGGTTCATTTGTCTAAGGAAAAGGCTGCTGAATTATCTCCTACTCTCTGCTAGGCAATCTGTTCTGTTGCTGTTGTCTGGAAATGTATTATCTTTATGTTACAAACAGATTTGTTTGAGAATATGCTCTGGTGGGTTGAATAGGTCTTCAATGTCTACTAGAAGAAAGATGGACTATATACAGATGATGGGTATATCTTAATGGTAGGCATTAATCATTAAGCTTTCCCACTGCAATGTTCTCTAGAACCTCTTTTTTCATGTAAGGCAGTATCTTTGCTCACTTCTGTGATGTATCACAGGGTAACTGTCTCAACAGGTTGTTAATGCTGAATCTGTCCTAAAGGAGTTTAATTAAAGACCATATTCTGCATCTTTAGTTAAAAGCAAACACAATGGTGGTTCCAAACTTGACTAACCCACTAAGGCATACAAGTCATATAAAAAGTTCTTTTTAATCAACTATGACAGTTTAGTTTGAGGTATCATTTATTCACATGGTTTAGACAATACTTGCTACACTATAACCCGAATTCAGTGAGATAACCCAAAATTAAAATTAAATACAAAAGAAAAAAAAAAAGAAGTAAGAAATAATCTTTTTTCTTATCCCCAAAGTGGGTAGTCTAGAAAACATAACTAATTGGAAAAGAAGGTTGAAATGGTACTTTTTTCTGAGTATCAATAAATCACTTCTTCCTTAAAATCACTTTCAATCACCTAAATGGAATACTTCA
The DNA here is from genome assembly GCA_013398855.1 of Mohoua ochrocephala. NCBI lineage: Eukaryota > Metazoa > Chordata > Aves > Passeriformes > Acanthizidae > Mohoua > Mohoua ochrocephala. Next base: position 322,082 of record VZTA01017136.1, read on the forward strand.
TAAGAAACATTTGTCAAATAAGAAAGTATAAAATAAAATTTCTAAAGGTTTTACATATATTTGTGCATACTTAAAAATAGATTGAAATACATAATATTTAGGAAAATACAGTGCAGTTAACACAATAAATGTTTTGATATAAACTCTCCACCCTTACACTATAAAGCACAAAATACTAAATAATGAATGAATTTTACAGTAAATCACAACCTAAGTTGTATCAAGGTAAATGTAATAAAAAGTATTCTGAGAATGAATGTAATAAATAAATAAATGAAGAATAAGATCTGCTTTAAGTCTTTGTATAAGAAATTCAAACAGTAAAGAATAAAGCGAAATCTGTTCTAAGACAGATATATATATATATACATACATATATATATACATATATATGTATTTAACTTACTATTCATAGAAACCAATTTAGGTGTGGCTTTATGCAGTGGGGGTTTTTTCCTTTTAATTTTTGGTCAAATTTCCATTCCAGATGCATAGAAGTAGTTAATATCATTTTCACAACATCAGGCTGGAAGAGATGCTTAATTAGTACACTTAAGCACTTGATAAATGCATTTTTCTGAACATACATATGTTTGAAACTCTTAAAAAATGCATAGTGAAAAATTCAGGCAATATACCATGCTATTTGTTTCAAAATTGGACTACATATTGTCATTTAAAGAATGAATTTTATGTTTCCTTTACAAATGTTTTCTCTCCTACACCAGTTTCCAGGATTCATAGAATCATAGAATACCCTGAAAATAGCCACAAGGATAATTGACTCCCCACAGGGCAACTTGAAAAATTTGGTACATTCCAATATTTCTTTATCCATCCATATTTTGGAAATCAAAATGCATACAGTACTCGACATGAGGCTGCAACAATGCTGATTACAGTGCGAAAATCACTTCTTCCAGCTGGTTAGCTGTACTGGGCCTAACGCTCCCCAGGATACAGTTGGCCCTTTTTGGCCATCAGGGCACATTGTTGACTCGTACTGAGCTTGCTATCAACCAGAACATCTCTTTCTGCTGGGTTGCACTCCAGTCTTTTGACCACAGTGTATACCTTCCTCCAGGATTACACCATCCCACATGCAGGATCTGGCATTTGCCTTTGTTAAAATTCATGTGGTTGGTGACTGCCCAGCCCTTTAATCCATGTAAGGGATTAATCTCCATGTAAGGGCCTCTCTATCCTCCAGGAAGTCAACAAGTCCTCCTAATTAGCTTTGTTGACAAACTTAGTGTGCGTTAAATTCCAGCATCCGGGTCTGATAAAAACGATGAGAACTTGCCATAAAATTGAGCCCTGGAGAACACCACTAGTGACGGGCCACCAACCAAAAGTTGCCCCATTTGCTGCAACTCTATGTGTGAGTCGACACAGGCAGGCAGTTGGGACAACCACAAACTTTTGGCTAGAATGGAAAGAGTAAATTTATTTTCATTATCTTGATAACCAGGTAAAGCAACACCTGGGCAGAGTCTCACAAGCAAAGGCACAGGCACCGTTAAACGTGGTCCATGCCAGAGGATTCCTGGCCTGCTGTTCACACAGTCTAATCAGGAGTTTATTCCCAATTGTAAGGTCATGTGAGCAATTGCCAATCTCCTCACCAGCCTCTGCTTTTTAACCCGTGTCTCCCAACACTTTTTGGGTCCAACTCTTCAGCCACTTGGTCGCACATTGTATTGTATACATGACTAGATGTGTGCTGGACAAGTTGTATAGAAGGATACTGTAGGACAGGGTATTGAAAGCCTTTCTAAAATAAATAAAAACCCCATGTCTGGTGCCTTCTCTTTATCCATTAGTCAGGTAACTCTCTCATAAAAGGAAATTAGTGAAGCATGATCTTGCCTTTATGCTAGCTTTGAGCGATGTCTTTCAAGTGTTTTCCAATAACTCCCCCAATAATCTTCTCCATAATTTTACCAGGCACTGAAATGAGACTGACAGGCTTATAATTACCAGGGTCTTCTTTCTTGCCCTCTTGAAGATTTGAATAACATTTGCTAGCATCCAGTCATCTGGAACGTCTGCATATTCCCAAGACCATTGATAAATAACTGAGAGAGGTCTCTCGATAACATCAGTCAGACCCTTCAGTACGCTGAGATGAAATGTCATTATTTCTAAATTAAACCATTAAATGTTAGAAAACTATTCTTGTTGTGGTACTTAATTTGATCTTGCTGAAGAAACTGGACAATTCTACTCTTATCCCAACCCCAAATATTTATTCTCCTATCTGTAGAATTATAAAGCTTCTGGGAATACAAGTACTACAGGTAATCCCATCCAACCCGTCAGGATATACCTAAACCATTTCTGACAGAAATCCTTCTAAAACAAAGTGATCTAGGCTCTCCAAGGTCATCAGACAATCTATACTTGTTCTATGATATCTTTAGAACATCTTTTCCTTTGTATCACCCACATATTTCTGCTGAAAGTTAAAACCTAAATATAAGTAATGGTTGACAGTCCTCCAACATTTGTTTGAGTAGGCAGCTATCATTATTGCAGTTCTTGTAGGCAACAAAGAACATCAGATGCTGAGCACCTTTTAAAATAAATCCATCCCATGTTTAAAATTGACAGAAATTTCATTACCGATCTCTAATAACCAAATAAGTAGTTTGAATTTCATTTAATTAGTAGTAACAATTCACTTTTCTAAAAGTAAGTCACCTCTAGTGAGGTAGTGGCATATTGAAAGAGATCTGTAATTGTACACATGCAGTTTTGGAAGCACTGACTAACGTACATATCTTACTAATGCTGCCTTTTTACTCCCCAGATGTTACTGGATAGTGAAAAAGTTAGCGATAACTAGGACTTCTGATATGGGCATTGTTCAACCCTTTTTGTGGAAATGCAGAGTATTTAAAACCTAAATTAAAAGAGTTTGAATAATTTAAATATGCTCCAGTGCTAAGTAATTCTCGTTATTGTAACACCAACTTTTTGGCATGTACTGACAGAAAAGGTTTTTTGACTGGGAAGAACTTGTGATATTCTGTCTCAATTCATCCTGCGTTTCCATTCAGATTGCCTGGTGGGTCTTGTTGATAGTTACAGCACCTATCATTTTTTGCAGAATCATCTTTTAAAATGTTAGGCCATGTATAAATTTCAGAAAGCCTTTCATCATACATATGGAAACAAAACAAAGACATTTTATCCCAAGCATGTGTAAAATGTTTCTATCATTCCTTTTCTATTCTGGCTTCTTCATTACAGTAGACCATTAAAACCAAGGATTTAATGGGTTTTTTCCCCCCAGTCTTCAGAGCTGTAAAGTTAATGAAAGTCTTCCCTGCCCTAGGGGTTGCCAATGCCTTGCACAGGATGCTCAGTGAAGGGGTTGCTCACTCCCTTTCAGTGAGGTGCTGGCAATTCACATAAACATCAGATGCAATGACTACTTAGGTCTGTGATTGTGTGAGTCCTGAAATTAATTTTCAGTAGTGTTACTTGAAACAACCAGCATTTTTCTCTGAATTAAGTGTTAGCTTAAAACCCAAATACCCTTGGTCTAAAATTGAAATAATTATTCTGTGTCTATTTGTTAATAGATGGGCAAGTTATTATGACAGATATTGTTTCCTCTTAGTCAGATCATTAGTAGATATCCTAAAAGATTTATGCTTTAAAACCCTCTTAGAAATATGGTAATTTTTTATTTCTTTCTCCTCCGTCTACCCCAAAAGATATAAGAATATTGTATTTATACAAAACATTGTGTACAAGGTCTATTAAAATTCCTTTTGAAAAGAAATTTTATGTTTCTCTCTTGCTACACTGTTCCAACTATGCCAATAACCAGTGTCTACTAAATAGGGCATTTTGCACTACAAATAAGAACAATCTTTGTTTCTAAGAGATAACATGTCTGTATCACCACAATTTCCATACTGTTTTACACCAAGACTAATGTCTGTGTTTTTAGGCAATATGGACACAATATAGTGAAAATTGATTTTCTGTACAATATATTAGTAATTTTCTGACTCTAGGGCATCACTAGACAATCTTCTGAGCTCCAGTCTCTTCAAAAGAATCTTTTTAATTATCAACTTTACATATAAGTGATGGTGCATTTCCAGTGAGAAAGAAGCTGCCCTAAATCACTATTTTTGTTTTCAGAAGGTATAGCTATGATTACACTTTTATGACTCAAAATTTTAAAAAAAGGAAATTTCTTTCAAGTGAATGAAGTGATTTTTTCCCCTTTCTTTCTGCCCCAAAAGGAAGATTTTAAAATGAAAACAAGTCATCATTTTGGTGTGCTTTAGTGTAAAACAGCTTGTCCTGTCAATGGTAATAATCATGTTGAGATACTCATTTGATGGGTGTTTTTCTTCTACATCCCTTCTCAATATTTTTCAAATGAGAACACATGTATGAGAAAGTTGTATTTTAAAGTCATGATTGCAAACTACCTCAGGAGTGCCCTCATAATTTTGTTCCCTTGCACAATTGAAAACCATGCGCTATAGATAAATATATATACACATTCATTTTAAAAAATGTGTGAAGTTACCTGGCAGACTTAGGGAGGGAAAACAAACCCTTGGCTTCAGTGCCATTTCAATGTTCCCTTTCCTGTTTTGAGCATGCCTGGTGCACATTAGAAACCACTTCCATGCAGCCCTCGAGATCAGAAAAGCTACAGAACAGGAAATCTCCAAAGGTGATAAATAAGGAGCAGTTGGAATAGGCCAAAATCACACTGCTTGATCCAGAAGACAGCATCTGTCCATGCTATTTTGAGCCCTCCAATCCACGATTTTCCTGGAGAAATTATGACTAAGTATTTGCTGGATCCAGCTTCTAATTAACTCCCCAGGACTGTTGGCTTAGCACAGCCATCACCTGTGGGATGTTCTGAATTGAGTAGCCTGGATCTCATTTACGTCAGCATTTGGCCTGACTCATTGTATCTGAAGAACTGAAGGAAGAGAATAAATGGGCACATTTTCAAATGCAAATTTACTCAACACTCAGCTACCCTCATGCTTTTAAAACACTTTGTCTAGAAATACATTTAGTCGTGGCATAAAAGCCCTTGCCCTGTTTATGCTTTCCTTACTTTGTAAACTGCCCCGCTGACAACTGTTGAGAAGTATGTAGCATGAAATCTTTTATTACAATATGTCCTTAGCTGTTCCAGGAACTGGAAGGCATGAACAGCAGAACATGATTTTCATTAATGCAACAGTTCAAAACAAGAGAAATATACCTAAAATGTCTCTTCCTCAGGTTCAGATAAATGGACTTTATTTTATAGAGAAAACTTCCAATGGTGCACTAAAAAAGACACAATGCAATCTCCTAAATTAGTTTTTTTTTGCTTCTTTTCTAAAATTGTTTTCAAGAGACCTCTCCTCCTCTCTTTCATTACAAAATTTAATATATTTTGGGGATATAATAAATAAATAGTAAAAGGCATCTCAGTACAGACCTTATCATGAGTCTCACAGATTGAATAGAAACATTTGCTATGAAGTGCATCTCACCTTGTGGGTTGTTCGCCTGAACTCAGCAGACTGGAGGTCCAAGAGTGGTCAGGGAGATCTTGAGGGGAGAAGAGGGAAGATGCACAATCCGACCATGTAACCCCAATTTATAAACTAACCATTGAGCCAGCAGAAAGGTTTCAGTGATTGGAGGAATAAACCAACAAAACTGTGGAAGGCAGTGTGGTGCTGTTTGTGTAGGGTGATTGTGTATTAAAAGGCAGTGAGATCCTGAGGGTGGACTATGCTGCAGTGCATAATATCATCTGATTTGCAAACTTTCAGCATTTACTGATCACTATATTGCCTAAATGAGTTAATTTAACTGATAAATTGGTGTCCTAAGAGTCTACATTGCTGAATAATGGGAAATATGACCCTTAGGGAGAAGATGACTGAAAAGTCTTGAGGTTTGTGAGCAAAGCTGCTTTTTCTTCATTTGCTCCCTACCAGCCTTGTCCAACATTTACAGTGTTAAAAGTTCTGAGTCGATGCATTTAATTCTGCCCATACAGGGTAACAAGTATATTGGTCATAACAACCCCAGGCAGCTCTATGGGCTGGCTGAAGAGGGGCTGGAAAGCTGCCCAGCAGAAAAGGACTCAGACCTGTGGGTCAACAGCCGACTGAATATGAGCCAGAGTGTGCCCAGGTGGCCAAGAAGGCCAATGGCACCCCGGCCTGTATCAGCAATAGTGTGGCCAGCAGGACCAGGGCAGTGATTGTGCCCCTTTAATCAGCACTGGTAAAGCCACACCTCAAATCCTGTGTTCAGTTCTAGGGCCCTCACTACAAGAAGGACACTGAGGTGCTGGAGTAAGTCCAGAGGAGGGCAATGGAGCTGGTGAAAGGTCTGGAGCCCAAATCTTATGAGGAGTGGCTGAGTGAGCCAAGAGCATTTAGTCTGGAGAAAAGGAATTGCAGAGGAGACCTTTTTGCTTTCTACAACTACTTGAAAGGAAGTTGTAGCAAAGTGGATATTTGTCTCTTCTCCCAAGTATCAGGTAATAGGACATGCAGAAATGGCCTCAAGTTTCAATGGGGATGGTTTAGACTTTATCAGGAAAAGTTTCTTCAAGGAGAGGATTATCAAGTGTTGGAAAAGGCAGCCCAGGGAAGTGGTAGAGTCACCATCCCTGAAGGTATTTAAAAGACGTGTAGATGTGGCACTGAGAGACATGGTTTAGTGGTGGACTTGGCAGTGCTGGGCTAGCAGTTGCATTTGATGATCTAGAAGGTCTTTTGCAACCTAAATATTTAGGGATCCTTGCCTAACTTTTTTTTGAGCGCTATGGAACATTTTAAGGATGTGCCTACTTATCCTGTCTTATGGAAATGGGGAGATCTAGGAGCCTGTGCAACACAGGATTTTGTAATCTAGGATAAACAGCTAAATTAAAATTCTCCTCTCATATATATTTCTACATACCTAGTCCATAAATTCCTTGAAGTGAATAGGATGATTCTGCTGTAAAAAAGGAAAAGAGTGCTTCTTTAGCTCTTGTAAATTGTACTTTTAGAAAATACTTTTAAAGTGTAGAGCTAATTGAGCTTTGAATGCTCAGATATTTTCATTATGGAACAAATAGAGTATTTGAAAAAGGCTTTTAAACTTCTTTCTCTGTAATATTCAAAATGACTCTGTGGGAACTAGCTCTTTAAAAGCCCCCAAAACAAAACAAAGGAAACTGAACTCTCCTTCTCCCCCAGAACCTTAGGGGTTCAAATTAAGTCAATCAAAATCAAGACCTTTTGTGGGCTGGGAGTAAATGCTGTTTTCCTCTGCAATCTATGACCTCAAATAGGCCCTTTTCTTTCTAATCACATGCTTTACATGCTGCGAAGAATAAAATGCATTTAATTCTTTGACTCAGCCTTCCTTTATGCCTATGTGAAAGAGCTGCTGAAAACTGCAGGTGAAGTTATGTAGAAAAGAATAAAGCAAAAAGTGGTTTCATGCACATTCCTCTATTCCTCGGGTCCTTGTAAGTGTACACACAGCATGTGAGACTACCCACAGTCATAAAATTGAAGGGTTTGAAAGAAATTAAGTTCTGGAATGATAAGGAGGGAAAATAACCACATTTTATTTGCTTAAGGTGGAAGAAAATCTTTATATATCTGTAGGGCTGCCTCTTCAGTGTCCATTGCAATGGAATGGTTCACTCGGAAGGGACCTACAGCAATCATCTAGTCCAACTGCCTAAACAGCAGCTCAGCCTTCACACCAGAGCAGTTGCATCCTTTCCCTCTGACATTTGGGAAACTGCAAATTTTTTTATGATACTCGGCAAAGCAGATTGCTGTGTACATGCCGTGACTGTATGTGTTTTTCTCAGGGAACGTCTCTCTCAGACCCTTTCCTATACGTTTACCTGTGGCTAACTCTAAATGTTTCAGGGTTTTGGAAGAAAAACAATGACTCTTAGCCACCGTTACTCTTCAGAACAAGATGGATTGGTTATAGCTATACTGGTAAAAGAAATGTCCCCGGGACCACAACCCGGATCAAAGGACTTCATGTGCACTTGATGAAATATTTATATCTCCAAAACAGGGTGTGTGCACGAGGACAGGCTACTGGGAACCATGCTTGATGTATGGTAACCTCCTGGACTTGGAAATGCATGAAAGCCGTTTCAAGGATCATTCAAATAATTCTAAAGTATGTTGTAGTATTGCTAGCACCCTGGAAAGTTTCTAGACACTGTTTAATTTACTATTAGAGGTGCAACCACAGAAGACCTGTGGATTGTCTAGCTGTGACAGCCACCCATTTCCAACCTGTATTTTCCTCTTTTATCATCAACTTTTCTATATAAGCATCAATCTACTTCTTCCTGTTCTTCCACAAATGCTCAATGCCTTCACTCCTCTATTCCCTAATACTAATCCTTTTTTTTTTCCCCTGCAGTGTTCTTAGTGTAATTCTGTTTCTTCACTTTCTTGTCAGTCCACTCATTTCAGCCATATGCAACTGTTACTGTACTCCCTCATATTTATGATCCTTTTCCACACTTCCGTCATATTTTCCCTCAGCCTACAAAAAAGAGGTTGTTCTTCCATTTTCATCATTTCAATACTTGTCTTTGACATTGCTGGCCATTTCTTTATCTCAGTGCTCAGCATCTGAGATGCATAATTGAGAAAATGAATATATGTGTTACAGAATTACTCTAGCTGTCTGCATCATAGAAGATAAAGGTCTCACAAGGAATGGAGAAGATAATTTCTCACAAGGAATGGAGAAAAAAATCTAATGGAAAACACCTTTCTGAGACAATGAAACAGGTCTCTCATGGAACATGATCACCTTTCTTCACTAAGGTAATGCCAAACATTCTACAGCTGTGTAGAGTTCTGCCCACCACTCCAGGTAACATTGTTGTGGCTCTTTTCACAATGACAAAACTATCTCCCCAGTCTATTTTTCCTTCATTTTCACATTGAGACATCCACAGAACCATGAAATGATTTGGGTTGCAAGGGACCTTTAAGGATCACCTAGCCCAACCCCCTGCCATGGATACAGATATCTTTCACTAGACCAGGTTGCACCAAAGCCCCAGCCAACCTCAATTTTAACACTTTTAACACTTTCAGGCATGGGGCATCCACAGCTTCTCCAGACAACCTGTTTCTGTGTCGCACTATCCTCGCTGAGAAAATTTCTTCCTTATGTCCAATCTAAAACTACCCTCTTCTAGTTCAAAACGATTGCCCTTTGTCCTGTCATTTGCTAAAAAGTTTGTTCCTATCTTTCTTACAGGCCCCCTTCAGGTACTAGAAGGCTGCAATATGGTACCCCAGAGACTTCACTTATGCAGGTTGAACAACCCCAACTCTCCCAACTTGTCCTCATAGGAGAGGTGTTTCAGCCTCCTGAATACTTTCGTGTCCCTCCTCTGGGCCCACTCCATCAGGTTTCATGCACTGGGAAACCCATATGTGGACACAGCACTGCAGGTGTGGTGTCACCAGAGTGGAGCAGAGGGGCAGAATCCCTTCCCTTGCCCTGCTGCCCACGCTGCTTTGGATGCAGTCCGGGATGTGTTTGGCCTCCTGGGCTGGGAGGACACATGGACACCTTTGTCTTCAGGTGGAACCCGATGGGCCAGAACTGAACTTTGCAAATGGAGGCATGCAATAAGCAGAGATTGGGAGACACAAAACATCAGAAAGAGGAGATTTTCCATTGCCAACACCAATCAAGGTTTCATTTGAGAGGGAATATTTTGTGATATTTCACGAATAATAAAGGTAGATCACTGGCTTTCTAAACTAAAAATGAATGTGTGACTTTTTTTTCACTCCACTCTACACGTTAAAAATGTTTCAATCACCTCTGATGTATTGATTTACTTATTTTTCAGTATAGTTAGTCCTTCTGTCAAGAAAAATAATGTAACATAAACTATAATTTAAATGAAATTTCAAAGAAGATTTATTGTAATTATTGTTTGAAGAATGAATTGAGGGATTACTAAAACTCAGTGACTGTATATTTTTGTTCTCTACCTGCTGTACCTTCAAAGCTTGCATTATTCTTGCTTTTTTTTTTTTTTTCCCCTAAGCGTAGGATGAACCTGGACTTCTTATAACTAAAAGCCATGACAAATTTATAAGGTATGGAATATTTTAAACAGTAGGAAAAATGAAAGCAAATCAGATAGATGTTCATAATTTCATGATTCTTAAAACACCCAAACAACTATCACATATGTATTTGAAATCTGTGCTGCCTTTCTATGACCTTAGCTAAGTTGTTTTGAATATTTATAACATAAGAGGAATTAGTGACCTTCCTACTGCCAATGTACCCAAATCTGCTCTTAAGTGATTGTCTTCTGGAATGAAACACGTTTCAGTTAGGACACGTGTCAAGGCACGTGATAAGGAGTATGTGAACAGTTGACAAATGACTTGGAAATATTTGTCATTTAGAAAAATAAATCTTTTCCTGAATATTTTTTAGTACAAGCAATATCTCTTGATGATAAGCAACCCAGTAACCAAACATAATTATTTCTCTTTATGACACACTCAGCCACCAAGACCTAAAGAGCAAGCCTTTTCTAACCTCTGGACAGTGTTACATGTTCAGACTTTCAAGCCACAATGACAGTTTTCATTCAAAACTCATTTCACTTTGTTTTAGGCATCACAGCAGAGAGAAAATGAGAAAACCCTGGGCATATCCAGCAAGAGATTCTTGACTCTTTTGTAGACATCTTAAGCTGCTTGCTGAAGCAGTCTATCTTACCCCACTGTCAGGAAGTCCCAGATGACCTTTGGCTAGATGCTCAGCCAAACTGCCCAAAGCTAAATCCCACATAAAGCTTAGTGAGTGAATAAGAACAGTGACACTACACAAGAAGATTCTTACTTATATGTAAGTAATTTAAAGTGTACATTTGCAATCAGCAGAAATGAAGGCTTTCTAAACAGAGCCTTGACAATATCTTGAACTTTTATTTTACTTACTGTCTTTATTTCTTTTATGTTTATCCATTCATCCGTTCATTTATTTTAACGTACAAAAACCTAGAGAAATCTGCATGTTGATTCTCTTCTTGTTTATTAGTGATAATTTCCTGTTATTGATGTGATTGGGTGAACACTTACTTTAGTCTAAAAAGAGACTGCAAAATCCAAATGGCTCTTTATATGAGCCATGAACCAGAAATCAACACAAAACTCCATCTGATTGTTACCTATTCTCAGGTAGTCCTAGGTCAATGACAACAAAGGAAATTGTTTCATATTGTTTTTAAATTATTCCCCAAGTTATGCTCATTTCTACTAACAGCTGGCGTGTTTTATTTTAGGAGAAATAATATACGCTGAAGTACAGAGAAACTTGAGGTCATCTGAGGTGCAGAATGTAGTAAGCTAGCCAAAACCTCTTACCAGGCTGATTCCAGTCCCATATTGACAGCAGATGTCAGTATTTCTTAAGGACTATGTGTATTAGAAAGGAACAAGTGTCTTGAGGCTTTGAACGGGATTCTGGGTACTTGTAAACACTCCAAGTGATCTAAATTTGTGAGCAACAGATTTTGTTGCTTTCATCACCTTATTTTTAAAATGTCTTGAAGAAGGTGTTTGCCACTGTACCAAAAGAATTAGTGATTTAACTTATGTGTGGTCTCAATTCTGAGCAGCACTGAGTAGCCTGAACTCAAACCTCTAGCTGGGGATGGAGGAAGAATTTGCTCTCACGCCTAAGGAGCTCCCAGCACAGAACAGTCAGTGGGGACATGATCTTGAGATATGGAGGAAATATTTAGGTTGTGATTTAAAAGGCAACCTGCTAATCTCAAAGTGAAATGAAAAATACTTTGTAAGCTTTCAGAATTGAATTTTTAAAAAGAGAGTAACTGTTGAATATAAACTTTTCAGAGAATGTGATATTATTATTAAATAACTTTCAAACCTATGTATGTAAGAAGAGATATTTTCATCCAGATTCTTTAATCCTTACACCATTTACTCAAACATATACATCTGTTGAACTGTTTGGGACTACTCACAAGAGTAGTTGCATATAAGTCATTAAAATTCAGCATAAGGATTATGGAATCTTTCCTCATATCATATAGCCTTGAGTGACAAGCTGGAAAAAGGTTCCTCCTATACAAACCAAGGAGCTCGCACAATCCTTGAGTTAATCAAAGGATGACAAATTTATATTAGATCAGCTTTGAAGGTGCCTAGCAGCTGTTGATGCTTACTAACAGTAGGGAGTCAAGAATTACAAAACCTCATGTGATGCATTCAAAGAACAGTTACAGAATGAATGTCATAAACATTGTACGCTTTTCCAAAATGTTGTATAATTAGGAGCGTAGCTGTAGTCAAAAGCAATGAAGACATGGGTGCCGCCTTGGAAGTCCATGGTGGAGCAGATATCTGCCTGCAGCCTGTGGTAGGGATCCCACGCTGGAACATGTGGATGCCTGAAGGAGGCTGTGACCCCATGGGAAACTCATGCTGGAGCAGGCTTGCCCGCAGGACTTGGGACTCCATGGGGAATCCAAGCTGGAGCAGTTCACAATAAACTGCGGCCCATGAGAAGGGCTCATATTGGAGGAGTTCGTGGAGGGCTGTTTCCCACGGACAGGACTAGACCCTGGAGCAGAGGAAGAGTGTGGGGAGCCTTCCCCTGAGAAGGAAAGAGCTGCAAAGACAGTGTGTGAAGAACTGACTGCAATCCCCATTCCCTGTCCTCCTGAGTCACTGGCAGGGAGGAGGTAGAGAATCCAGGAGCAAAGTTGAGCCTGGGAAGAAGGAAGGGGTTGTGGGGAGGGTTTTAAAAAAAATAATGCTTTTTCTTATTACCCTACTCTGATCTTATTGGAAATAAACTAAACTTATTTCCCCAAGTCAATTTTGTTTTTCCCGTGACAGTAATCTGTGAGTGATCTCTCCTTCCCCTCATCTTGACCCATGAGCCTTTTCTTATAATTTCTCTGCTCTGTACAGCTGAGGAGAAGTGATTCAGTGACTTTGGTAGGCACCTTCCATTCAGCCAGGGTCAACCCAACAAACCAGATAAAAAAGCATCCTAAAAATCTTCTCTCCAAAATAATTACTTTGAAAGATTAAATGAAATATACTGGTATACAATGCAACAGAAGAGGGCAAATGAGTCTCATTTTACTGTGTTTCAAAGCTGTCTAAACATCTATTGGCTGAAATTTTGTCTTGAGCTATTGTGTGTAAATGTGCAAAAGAATTCAAAAATCCAAACAAACAAACAAAAATGAGCAGAAATAGAGGAAGAGTAATGTGAGGGCACTGTTCAGTAAGCTCTGAAATGAATGCTATCAAGTGTGTCAACTGTGACACCCTAGCTTGGTGGCTATATCCTACCCTTAATACATAGACATGGTAACAAAAAAAAAAAAGTGTTTACTAATCCTGAAATAAAATCAGTCTCTAAGTTTAGTCCTGATGAAACCCCACTGGCTGGCTCTCTTTATCAGTTCACTATGTGAGTTCAGGTGATAGCAATATTAAGGATTTACACATTTAGATTTATTTTTAAAATGCAGCCAAATATTTTCCCATGCCTGCAGTTACCTCACCTCCATGAGCTACACTCAGCTCTGCTTACAAACTATGGCTAAGATCCTGCTTCTTTTGTCTGGGAGTAGGATTAAGTCTCATGATATTTAAGGGCAGTCCTCTAGGCACTTTTAAAGCAAGTGGTAGATAGGGGAATGGTTTTATAAACAATCCTGTTAGATGTTAACAGGATCAGAATGATTACTTCTACTATCATACTGAAAATGTGCCCTCAGAGAGATTTTTCTTCATCCTATTTATACTTAGGTAAGCCCTCTGCAGGAGTTTCAAACCAATCACAACTTTAAAGTAGTATGAGTCTGCACAGGGCAAAGAGATGTTACAGCACATACAATCTGCAGTGAAAGAATAAGCTTTTACATAATCTCTCTCTAGTTCGGCATAGGTTACACACCATCCCACAAACCCCAGTTCCTGTTTGTATGGACTGAAAAGAAACAATTTTCAGAGAGCAGAGAATTGAATAATTTGGAGTAGCAGAGAGATGTCGATAAAGCAGCCCAACTCTGGATGTTAAATGGAAATAGATGTCATGCAGTAAAGAATATTGTCTTGCTGTTGAGCTATTCTAATTACATTTCATGAAAAAAAAATAAAATCACAGGAAGTCTAGGGGACTTGTCCTAACTCTGTAAGACTTCAGGTTCCATGACAGCAACATTAAGGCATATGCATAACAGTCAGACGCTTAAACCACTTTAATGCAGGTTTTCAGGTCAGCAGCTCTCAGTACTTGAATACTACATTAGAGGGAATGAGAAACCTGTGCAAACTCTGGAATTCAGCAAGAACAAAGAACTGCCAATATCTGTCAGTCATTTCACCTGTTTTTGCTTCTAATTTAACCTTGTTAATACATTGATATTTACTTCCTTTCAGGTAGAGAGCAATAAGGTCCCTCCTCAGTCTTCTTTTCTCCAGGTAAAACTCTCCCAGCTCCCTCAGCCGCTCCTCACAGGACTTGTGCTTCAGACTCTTCCCCAGCTCTGTTGCCCTTCTCTGGACACGCTCCAGCCCCTCAATGTCCTTCTTGTAGTGAAGGGCACAAGACTGAACACAGGATTCGAGGTGTGGCCTCACCAGTGCCAAGTAAAAGGGGACAATCGCTGCCCTGGTCCTGCTGGCCACAGTATTGCTGATACGGGCCAGGATGCCATTGGCCTTCTTGGCCACCTGGGCACACTCTGGCTCATGTTCAGCTGCTGTTGACCAGCACCCTCAGGTCCTTTTCCACTGAGCAGTTTTCTAGCCCCTCTTCCCCTAGCCTGTAACACTGCCTGGGGTTGCTGTGACCCAAGTGCAGGACCTGGAACTTGGCCTTGTTGAAGCTCATACAATTGGCCTCAGTTTGGATGCAGTTTGTCAAGATCTCTTGGTAGATCCTGCCTTCCAGCAGATCAACTCTCACAACCAACTTGGTGTCCTCTACAAAATGACTGAGGATGAATTCGATCCACTCATCCAAATCATCCACAAAGTTGTTAAACTGGACTGGCCCCAGTACTGAGCTCTGGGGTCACAAGCCGCAAACTGGATGTAACTCCACTCACCACCACTCTCTGGGCCTGGCCATCCAGATTGTTTTTTACCCAGTGAAGAGTGCACATGTCTAAGCTGTCTCACACTGCTGTGTGAGATGATGTCAAAAGCTTTACTGAAGTCTAGGTAGACAACATCCACAGCCTGTCCCTCATCCACTAAGTGGATCATCCTGTCATAGAAGGAGATCAGGTTGGTCAAGCAAGACTTACCTCTCACTCCTGTGCTGACTGGGCCTGATCCCTTGGTCGTCCTGCTCATGCCATGTAACGGCACTTCGGATGATGTGCTCCGTGACCTTTCCCTGGTACTGAGGTCAGGCTGACAGGCTTGTATTTCCCCCGATCATCCTTCTGACCCTACTTGTAGATGGGCATTACATTTGCTAATTTCCAGTCAACTGGAGACATCCAATCAAAGCTGGATCAAAACACCTTTCTTAATTGTCATTAATTTAAGTGATGATGATGATGATGATATATCTGGAGAAAAAAAGGTGCTTGGGACATTCAAACTGTTTGAGAGGAAAGGACATAGAGACAATACAAGCTTTACATAAGGACATTACAGGTACACACATTTAATACAATATTTCAACCGTGTACATCCAAAAATTATATACAAATACTCAGTTTCTTTTTTTAACCATTTTGACTTAGTTGTTGTATTCACGGCAAACTGAAATCATGGTATAAATGGAGTATAGTTGAAAAGATTACAAGAAGTATTTGAAGAGTATTGGCTTCTGTAACTTCATAGCTAGGTTCCTTTAATTAACTCTAGATATGAAAAGCTTTTCAACATTACAGTTTCACAGAATTAAGGATGCTCCTTGAGCATTCAGAGAGGATAAATTTAATTTCACAGAATTTGTTAAGCTGAACATTTCTTTGTTTGTACACCTGACAAAAATATGTATGCATCTTCCAGATGGATGTTCCAGGTTTGCATCTGCTGGAAAGATAGTGTCTGGAAGAGAAACTGAAATTTCTCTGAAATGTGTAAGTGTTGTGCCAATACCTCAAAACATAGACGTGAAAGTGGTCTAGAAATACTTGTCTTCACAATATTTGCATTTATGCCTTTGTAAAAATAGATGAAAAGCAAGCACACACCACTGGCTACATTAAATACACATGAAAACACATAAAAGTAGCTACCATTGCAATGCCTGCCTACTGACTAGTTTACTTTTCTCTCTGTTCTGCCACCACTATCAATTTTTTTTGTGAGTGATTATTATTATTGTGCTAAACTTTGGAAAATTTTATCACAGAAAAGGCTGAGACCCAGACTGTCTAAGGCACTAAGTACATAACTCATGCTGAGCTCTCACAGATCTAAGTGCTACCAAGGATTCAGGATTGAGAAATTTTTCAGCATCTCTGAAAAATTTCCTTGTACAGCACGTAGTTTCTTAATGGATCTGCTGAAGCATAAATAAAGAAAAGCTAGATGGAAACCATCAAGGTGAATAAAACTTCTCTTTATTTTAGCATATAGAACCAGAACAAAAGGAAACACAAAATGTATGTGAATGAACCATCTCAGTATCTGTAAACTGCACTGTATCAAGCCTGCTGATTAAACAAATTAGATGAGGCATTTTCCTAGGGTTTTGTCATTATTCATAGTGAATATGTGCTTCAGCAGAGGCAAATCAATCCTTTGTCAGGGGGCCTGTCAAATCTAACCATTCAGGAAAAGGTATTGATGATACGTTATAAAAATACTGACTTCTCTGAAAAGAAACATTCTGCTGGGGAGATAATGCATATTTTTTTTTGTTAGATTCCATCCATTAAATTTTCCACATAGAATTTTACACACCTTTTTTTCTTCCTGGAGCTAACCTTATACCAGCAAGAAAAGATTCCCAGACATCTAAGGTGGAATACAAAAACATGTCAATTTTAAGCCTGATCACACTGCAGGAGAAATTATATAAAAATGTATTCGTTTTGAGTCAATGTCAGCTAATTAGGCACACAGAAATCTAATATATCAGAATTAATGAGTCTTTAAATCATACCTGCCTTCTCTGATGCCACCATTTTTTTTTGAAACAAGTGAAGCATTTCCCAGTACTTTGTTTTCCCACACTCTGGGTTTTTTTGGTTATACCACATACTGACTTTCAAGAAGTACAGAGAGACCCAAGACTACGAATCTGAGCATATCTTAATGAAGAAAGCTGATTACAGGCAGTATGGAGAAAATCATAACAACTGTAACCAGCATTTGCACTGGCTGTTTTCCCCAGTTCTTCCTTCAAAGCTCTGCCTCATATGCTTCAATCCTTCCTTCCACACACTTGCAAGTCACCGCTTAGCAAGAGACAATGCAGTGAAAGGCTCACTGTGAGAGAGATCCTGATTTAACTAACCAGAAACCTTTTTCTTAAGGTTTCTACCAAAAGCCTTCTCTTTTGAAAATTCTCATACGTCTGAGTTCCATAATACTTTATACAAGTGTGCTGTTACTGCATGGGGATTGATTCTTACCAAAATCAACAGATGGAGAATCTGGAAGGAACAAACATGCCTCAATAACAAAGCTAAATCCATAAAAAAGCAGCAAAATTATTCAGGAAGATATTTTGTAAATGTCTATTAGCAGCTAGCATTTTCTTGGTGGCCCCTGGGCATACCATAAGCTCCAAAGAATCCATTTCTGTAAGATAAATTCTATGATAGTGCTCAATAAACTTTAGGAAAAGACTCCTTCTCTGTAATGTCTACTCTATCACATAACAATTGTGAGCGTAATCAATTAATAAAATTAATAGGGAGTGCTCAGCAGGCTGAGGCAGCTTCACTAACCAGTTACTTTACCTTAAAATGGCTTTTGGATTTAAAATAAAACAGGAAGTTTGAGTTAAGTAATTTGTTCTCTTTTGATGAGTTCCCTACTCCTTGAAGATGGTGATCATATTTTAAAGCTGCCCTTCAATAAACTGCTCTTTTCTTAAATCTCCAGCAGTGCTTGCCCACCCCAGTTCCTGTTTTAAGTCACCATTTCACAGACTTATGAAAATGAAAAAAAACTCCTTCTCTGCCCACCTGCTTCTACCAGGAGCTGTGAATGCCTCCCACATTCCTTATTTCACGCTATAATTAGAACAAATATTTTAAATACAAATATTCTCTACTTCTCCTCCTGAAGTCTTTGTTGCTCTCCTGTCACTCTCCTGTCATCCTCCTGCAGCACCTAGAAAGACTTTGAGTACTGAAAACCGAGCTTTCTGCTTTTTTTAACTAGGGCTTTGATTTAGCCAGCACAAGAAATATTAAACTCCTTTGTTACACATTCTTTCTTGTGGGTCTCTGCAGGGCCTGTATTAAATTAATACAAAGCTTCCAGAAGGTCCTTTAGCTCATTCTGTGCTTCACCTTCTCTCTCTGCATTTGCCCCTTTGTGAGCCCTGAAAAGCAGATATCCATATACTAATTATTCCCTTTGAAGCAGACAATAGACACTGGGATGCATTTCAGTCTTACTAAAACATTCCTTTTTTATTGCCCCAGAAAGATCCCCATACTGGAGCTGGACCATGGAATGTCCATCACATTTCTGTTGCTTTTAGATCATACAGCATTGCTCTGGACATGGCAGAGGCTATCACTGAGGGCTATTCCCTGTAGAGCCCTGCTCTGCTGCCAGACCCATAGCAGGGGGGTATGGGGCGTTATTAGCCAAGGGTCAGAGCTACAGCCTCTCACAGGCAGGTTCTTTGTCCTGCCCACCTTGTGCAGCAGAACCCAGTACTTCACCACAGGGACGGACTAAAGATGGCAGCAGCCTCTCTGGAGACAACCTGAAGTAAGATAAAATGCAGCAACAGAGCTACCAGAAATGAGCAGAGGGATAAGTTCATATTTTTCCTGTCAGTCATCTGTTTGCTTGAAAACAAATAGCAGTCCAACAGCAACATACCGTGCATCCACTAAGATGCTTGCTATGTCTTCCCACCCCCATCATGATGACTTTTCTACAGACTACTCAAGTCCCACAAATCTGCCAGACTGTGAGCTAGCAATAAGATATTTTAGGGCAGCTGGAACTGTAATTGTTAGGTGTGGTTTAGGCAATAAAGGCTGCTTTTTATTCCCATTATGCCTATAAATGGTTACAATCTTTTGTTTAATGTTTCTGAGACTTTGACACACTTGAAATAGAATTAGTGAATATTCTGAGTTGGAAGGGACCCACAAGGATCATCGAAGTCCAACTCCTGGCCCTGCATAGGACAACCCCAAAAATCACACCATGAACCTGAGACCATTCTCTAAAAATGTCTTGAACTCTGTCAGGCTTGGTGAGGTGTCTACTTCCCTGGGTAGCCTGTTCCAGTGCCCAAACATCCTTGTTATGACCCACCCTGGCTAGCTTTCTTAAAGCTACCTTTGCTGTCTCACTGATAACCTTCAGCAGCAGCATCTATTCAGGGAAGAAGCATGTGTTCATCAGTCATAAAACACAGAAGACAATTAGAAACTTCTGTGTCTCTGCAGAATGAGAAAAAACCTATTGCCATAATAGTAAAGACCAAGGAATTGACCTGATAGAAAAGAGAAGCAGCAATTTTGAGAGTGGCTGGTTGCTGCCAGGGAGACTCATCCTGATCTGCACATAAGGGCAGAGGCCAATGGCTGTTCTCTGCCTGATTAAGAATGTGCCTGCCCAGCTTGAATTTGATGAAGCGTCTCAGGAGGCTGGTATGTGTGCCACAGCATGTGCCTTATTTACATGTATAAGGACTGCATTCAGCGTTGAGAATTGCAGGATAGCCAATGTCAAGAACAGATAAATAGATAAAAAACCCCCGAGTGTCTGTGTGTAGCAAAGGTATTCAGAGATACCTGACCCATAGTAAATCTGATAGATTTTCCACAGCTGCAGCAGACAGATATAGAAAAAGAAAATATGCACTAGGTTTTCTGATGCCTTGTATATTGCTTTCAGTGATAAGTTCATAGGGAAAACCTTGTCTCGAAAAACCTGTCCTGCTAGTGGGTTATTCTTCACACAAGAAAACCTCAAGAAGACTGCTCAGAAGCACAGTACTCAGTGCAATATTATGATTCCATTTGTGTAGCAGTGTACTGGCCAAAATTCCCAAGCAGGGCATTTGAGTAGGACTACAGGAATAGTGATCAATCTTAAATTGAAGTGCCATAGATTTTTACCTCAGTTCTTCAGTAAATCTCTGTTTATTTTACTGTTGCTGCCAGGAATAAAACCTTATTGCAAAGCTGCTAACCAGCATGTAATATTATAATACAGGGAGTAGAAAAATTCAACAAAGTCATCATTAAAAGTTTGAGGTTTCCTGGGAAAACCTGACCACAATAGGAAAGGAAGCTTGTTCAACAAACTTCAGCTGCTAGATAAGGAAACACCACAATCATTAATTTGACATCCTGGAAAGATGACATGATCGGTGATCCGAATCAGCTCTGTAACATTTGAATTCCAAAGAAGTGTGACTGGTCATGTCTCCCAGTTGTTCCTTGTGGCAGCACTCTTGGTTTCACCCCAAACCTTGTGAATCAAAACAAATAACAAAGTACAGCACTACAATAAAATTTGTATATTCAAAATATGGTTAGATTTTGACTGCTGACTGCATAGGTCTAAATGCCTATTTTAACAATAGGCTATGTCTACAGGATTTTGTTCTTTATTCATACTTATCTCCATAATGCCATTTTCACACTATGGAACATTAACATGTATTAAAAAATTGCTCTCTGTGGGCTTAGGCATTATCACATACTTCTTCAAAATATGTCCAACGCTGTACAAATAGTTTTTGCAATACTGTAAAATAGCCCAAAAGAAGTAAATCGCTGACTCTACATGGTAATCGAGGATGTTCTGGGCTAAAGGGATATTTTCAGAGATCATGACTCTTCTGCAATTAGAAGTAAAAGAAGTCTTGCCCTTTAGTTCCTCTTTACCATTCTTACATGCCACAGAAATTATATCACTAATTTCCAATTTTAAAGTTTAGGCTGAGTGACAGGACATTCAAAGACCTACTCATTAGTTCTCCTGGTGATTGAAATAATCCTTACATATCAGGGTGCATATAAAATATGTTCTTGGGATCATAGAACCCTGAAGACTTACATAACTCCCTTTTGCTGCCTTCATATTAGTTTTCAAAAAGACAAAACATTAAAATAAATAATGCTAGAGATATTTAAGCAGGAGACGTTTAGTATAGTAGGTAAACGCATTTACTTTTCTCCTTAGTACATTTTTATGAGAGACTGTGAAAGGATTTTAAAAGCTTTGCTTTGAATAGATGTCCCAACACAGCTGTCTGATAAAACCAGGACTTTGACAGGACCCCAAAATGCATCAATCCCCACAGATGTATACAGAAGCCATTATTAATATTGTTCAACCATTCAGATCAACAAAAATGGAGACAAAAAGGTGTATTTCAAGAGACAGTACGTGCACTTACAAGAAAATTTTTGAAGAGCAAATTACTGAGTGGATCTAATGAAGACCATGAGGGTTTTTGGGACTATGGTACCCATCCTGTTCCAGCAGCTGTACTAATTGACTGAACTGGGACCTCAGTTGTAGCAGATACTTGCTGTCATCCCTGGTTACCAGTGTGGCTCAGCAGTTGCTTGGTTCAGGCACCTGTTCAAACACTGGAAGTATTCCTGGAGGTTTGAGCAAGCTTTAGTGATTAGGAAGAGGGTAGCAATAGTCTGGGACAGAAGTTCATTATAGAGGGGCAAATGGAAAATCTAGAATGGCTATCAAAGAAGTCTTTGTGAAACTCTGAAGAAATTAATGATGTCATCTATGTCCAGAGAGTTCAGTGGGAGCAAATCCATGTTCATAAAAAAAAATTGGTAAGACCTCCTACTAAACTGTGATTTCTAAAAAAACTAGTAAGAATGATCTCATCTTTTTTGAAATACATGAATTGGTTTACATAGTTTTCTGATCTCGCTTTGTTTCCAAGTAAATATTCTATTTCTAATATAAATAATTGATAATTTGAGCATTTTGTGTTTATATATGTGTAAATATATACATTATATATCTAATCCATTTTCTTTCATTTATAAAAATGAAAATCTGCCCCTTAAGCCATTGAGCTTCTGTACAAATGCAAGAAACTGCTTCCAGAGAACTCCTTTGTATCCTTAGTCATCAAGCTTTCTTCCATTATTCTTTCTTCTAGGGTGTCTCATTACTTGACATTTCAGACAGCATTGCTGCTCTTAGTCAAATACCAAAACACAAATAATAAAAGGATACATTTTCTATTTTGTGTTTTACTTGAGAAAGATAAAATCTCATTATAGCTACATGAAGCAATGTGTGTATTTTAGATTTTAATTAAATTCAAACACCTCTGAAACAGTTTACAGTTCAGATGGAGTCTTCTGGAGAAGTATCCAAATGTTTTAGGCTAGTTGGCTTGGTACATTTATTCCTGATTCTCCATGCCATACAACAGTGCCTTGTCAAGGAGCCGGACGTACCTTTTATATTTATGTGATGTATGGATATACCCTAGCAACTTGCACTGTGGGTAAGTTCATAGCCAGTAACACCAAGAGCAGCCCTGTACTGGTTCCTCTCTAATCTCACAAGCCTTGGTGAGCACGGGTTGGTTGGTGATGAAATGGTTCCTGACATTGGTAGTGAAGGCTAACCTCTGCTCCTCAGAGAAACTTCACTGATTTAAGCACTACCCTTCGCAAATTGCTGGACTCCTCCCGGGCTCACTGGCAGCACACAACTCCTCAGTCCTCGTGCAAGCTGCTTCCCCAGGGCCACCATATCCACTGCACCTGCTGGGGAAGATGCTGCATTTGCAGGTATGCAAATCTCTTGGGACCACGCTGTGGTGCACAGACAGCTGTGAGAGTGTGACACTCTTCTGGGCCAGGCACACACTGCCATCCCTGCACCTTCCCTGTCAGGCTTAGTAGAGAAAAGCTCATGTCCATATAGATGTTTAGAAAAACAATTATTTCAGTAAGCACAAGCTTTCTTTTTGCAGCCTGGCCTGCTCAGGCAAACTGCTGAAATTCACTCCTGTGTTGGAATTGGTCTGCCTCTTTTTTTTTTCCTTTCTAAGCATTATCCTTGCTGCCAAGGAAACCTGGTGCAGGAAGAGCAGTTTGGATAGCCTACACATGGCTCCTGTTGCTAAGGAAACACATGATGATGCTTGTAGACCTCTGTGCAGAGCTCCTAGTGCAGGTGTGCACTTGGAGGGCTGAGATCCACACGGATGAAACGACTATGGAGAAATCAGAATTGCTGTTTTTCATTTAGTTTGATATCATGAAGGTCCTAAGCATTCAGAGTCTGCGATTGATTTTCCAAAATCATGGCATTGAGAGCAATCTCCTGTGTTCCATTAGCACTGCTGCCTGTGCCCGTAATCATTTGTGCACAAAGCAAACAACCAAGTAACTCCTGTAGCTGCCATATCCAACTCCCTCACTCTCATGCTCAGGTATTCTGAAGAGATAGATAGGGAGGAGACATAGGGAGATATCATCTGTTTGGAAATGCAAATGATGACTCTTCAAAAGGTTTTTGCACATCTGCCTATCTAGTGTACAAAACCTTCCTAAGAACGCTGAAAATTATATGTGTTGTTAAAAACCACATGCTGGAGGGATATTAGAGTAATTCTCAAGAGTCCCAGTGATATTCCAAATGCATCTATTTTGAGCTGTGGTTACGTATGCAAAATCACACAACTAATCTGCTGACATTTCCAGTCTCCCACAAGGACTGACACTTATCTGTTCATTATCTGACCTTCATGGGCTTCTCATCAGATATGCATGGGTGCATCTGTAAGGCCCCAGAAAACTCGCTTATTAAGACTCTTAAAAAGGGCTTGGGGTTGTTCGTGTACTCTGAGTGAGATGCAAGGGAGAAATACCCACAAGATATTCTCAAGAGCTCAAAACAACAAAAAAATTTTACTGGCAACTTCAGAAAATCAGAGGACTTTGGCAAAAGTTTAAAACACATAAAACACTTCTCAAAGCATTAACTTTGCCCATTCCAATTAGTAGACTCCAAGCCCATCCAATTTTAAGCTATTCAAAACTCTGAGAAGAGGGAATTAGAAGAAGGAAGAGAATGAGAGAAAGACAGAAAAGATATAGAAAAGAACAAGTCTGGTTCCATCAGTGTTCAGTTGATAGAAATTCCAAGAGGAGGTAGGGTCAAGACATGTGCTCACCTCATGTCCTGGGTTAAACATCTTTTGGCTTTCCTGGGCCCTTCCCAGGTGGGACTCCCAGCCATCTGGACATTCTGGGGCTAGAATGGGGTTCCAGGGGCAGGTGTGGAGTATTGCCTCTGGTGTGCCAGGGACTGGTGACCACTGCAGGGCTGGGATACACCAAAGGCAAGGACCAAACTTCCCCTTTTCACCACACGTGCACCCAAAATGTTTCGAGACAGCAATCCTTCCAGTCCCTCACAGCATTCAGATATTTCCCTATACTGGTACTTCTCTTATTCATTTCAGCTTACACTCCACAGAAATTGTTCACCTTGTAACTTAGTCAATGTTCTCATGCCAAGAGAGTGAAGATTCAAAACTAAATGCTCAAATGAATTATTTATTAGAAATAAATCGAACATGGAAGGCAAGCAACAATTTCCCATGTGACATGGACAAACTTTTACGTGTCAGTCCAGTGTGTTCAGTACACATGTTGAGAATAACAGGTACACAGATTCTTAAGCCATTCCTGGACATTATTTGCAATATATGAACCCTTGGTGTATACACCACTGTAGACCCCTCTCTGCCTCAGTCTTTGAGGTCCTCAGTAAAAATGCTGACAGGTACACAAGACACTGTGCTCCACATCTTGTGGGTCTGGCCAAATAAAAAGCAGATGCATAAATTAATGACTCATATGGAGAGTTTTATGAGCTTAGGGATTATATTGACAGCAAAATAGGAAGCAGCAGCTGGAAATGAACTGAAAGCCCAACTTTAACCTTTCTTATTAAAAATGTAGTTAAGGTTGCAATAGCAGAATGTTGCTATTCTTTAGTAAATTTCCAGATACCAAAATACTGACCACATCATGATTAAAATAATTAAGTTCATCCACATGTTCAGCATCTCTCTGCCCACCCAGCAGAAGTCTTGCTGTTCCACAGCCTGCACACACGACCTAATCACAGGGCAGGATCTGACTCACTTTTCTGTTATAGCACCCTAAACTATAAAGTTCTCATGATAAGATATCAGGAGGAACTGTAACAATCCAGTAAAAATCTGTCACAGAAATGGATCCAAAATTTCCAAGAAGAAAGGAAAAAAAAGGTATTTCAAAAGCAAAGCCCAGCTTCTCTGGACATTTGTAAGTAGAGAATCCTGACCCACACTGCATCGCAGTGAGATGTTACCTTTAGGAGAGAAAGGGCTAG
This sequence comes from Mohoua ochrocephala, assembly GCA_013398855.1. Taxonomy (NCBI): domain Eukaryota; kingdom Metazoa; phylum Chordata; class Aves; order Passeriformes; family Acanthizidae; genus Mohoua; species Mohoua ochrocephala. Next base: position 347,704 of record VZTA01017136.1, read on the forward strand.
ATGCAGTGCAAACAAGAGCTGAGATACCTGTGTTTGCCCCCTGTATTTCTATTCCTACTTCCCTTTAAATCAAATGTAACTATCAGTCCATAGAGTTAGATGTGCAATACTAAATAATGAATCATGTGACTAACACAATGTAAAGACAGGGAATACTCAGATTTGGGATGGCACCAGGAACATCATTATGCTGCTGGTGGCGTTCCCTGTCTGACAGCATGATGGATACAGGGACCAAGTAAGGCTCATCAGAGTGACCAAAGGTTAAATACCAGAATAAAGCAAAGTATAATGAAAAAGATACACAGCTCTGCTTAAATATTTTTTGTTGCTGTTTTCCACTATTTCAAACCTCCCCCACTGACTTCAGAGTTTAATCCCATGCTGTCTGTAAAATGAGCCCACTCGTCCTGCTGAAGGATGCTTTCCACGTGTGACCAGTGTACTCAGAGCAAGCCTGTGGAGAAGTGACAGCGTAGCAAGCACTGGGCAGCCAGGTTTGGGGGCCACACACCTACCATGAAGGCCAGGAAGACCCCTGGGAAAGCTGTTGTCATCTCTGCCTTCAAAAATCACTCAGCCAACTACGCTGACTCAGTCTGAGTCTGATGGGGGAAACTTTTATTCAGTTAGTCGTTGATTTCTAATTAGTCAGCACTGTGAAATCATAGCAATGCCGCTCTTTCTAACCCCTGGTGCCCTGAGAGGTCCCAAAAATGCAGTTTCCCACAGCTGTGAATTCATAGGTTTGGAATCTGGCTGGAATTTATAAACAATGAAAATTAAATGCTCTTTTTGCAATGGTACAACTATTTCTAATGCATAGATAAATTTCCCTGTATTTCTTTAGCAGCTTACCCCAAAATTTCTTGTTTTCATGAATTAATAGAAATGGTCATTCTACTCATCTACAAAAACTGATTTTTAGTTTTCATGCACACATCCAAAATAAAACTTCATTTCCGCTATAAAACTGGGATGTGTTGCTTCAAAATTATAACTCGGGAACATTAAAACAGGTGTTTCAGAACTCCCCTGGTTAGAGGTAAATGATAGTTATCTAAAATTATGATTATTTATGCATAGCTTATGTTAGAACATTATCAGCAAGCAATAAAAACAGACCCTGTAATGGTAATGGGGAAGTGTTTTTCTCTAACAAAGCCAATCTACAATTCTGACTGGGAAAGAAAGAGATGTTAATGTGATTGAAATGGAAACAAAAATGAGAAAAATGTTTGACTAGCTCATGATGATTTTCTTCACGTGATTTTCAATTCATTTAAGATTTGAATTTTCAGGGACCTAAACACTATTCACATTGAAGCACTGGTAAATGTGAAGCTGCTTTCACACAAAAATTAATTTTTTCATCTTGAAAAATGTCCTGAAAGTGTAGATGAAACACACATCAGCAGAGTGAAAGCTACAGACAGAAGAACATGGCTCAGAGCCTGGTGATCAAGGATCCCTCTCTCAACAAAGAATAATCTTGCCACACAAATATGAGGTTACTTACACTTTTTTCAGTAATCACATACCACTGATACAGAAATAGACCCTATGCAGCAGATCAAATCTCTCAAGCTCTGAGCAGTTCACAGAACCTCAGAATGGATGAGCTTGGAAGGGGCCTCTGGAGGTCATCTGGTCCAACCCACCCGCTCAAACAGGGCCACTTGGCCCAGGACCGTGCCTAGATGGTTTCTAACTATCTCCAAGGAGGGAGACTCCAAAATATCTCTGGGCAGCCTGTGCCAGCGTTTGATCAACCTCATAATAAAAAAGTAACAGACAGAGCTTTGTTACTTAAGCACCTTTCATAATTACTGCATGCAACAAAGCAGACTGGGGTCCATCTGATGAGAAGCAACTTTGCAGAGAAAGACATGGAGATACTTGCAGAAACTTGAATAAAAATAATTATGTCCTTCCTCCTGCAAGGACTCATTTTCACTGCAAACCAACAGAAATAAAAACCTAAGTGAGGCATATTTCAGTCAGATTTTTTTCATTCTCAAATACTTTTGCATTTGGAAACACTTAAATGTGTACAAAATCCGTGGAAATGTTAGTTTAAAAGTTTAATTCATTTTTATTTGGTTTTTATGGGCTGTTGACAGGCTTTTGTCCACCCTTATGAAGCAGAGGGAAGTATGACTCTTGTTCTAAAACTGTAAGGATTGCAGCAGTCAGAGCAGACAGGAGACAAAACCAACTGAGAATTAGGTGATAAGAAGGAAAAAGCTAAGAATACCAGCAGCTTTGGTTAAGTTTAGAAAAGTGCAGACATATCTTCCTGTCAAGATTCCTGAAAGTGTGTCAGTGTTTGCACATGAAAGATGTAAGCTTTCTCACATCTCTTCAGGGACAATAACAATAAGAGCTATAGAAAAAAAGATAATTTGATTTTTATCTCCATTTCTATCTATTTCTTTAAATTTTTTTGCTTTGCGGTTACATCCACCATGAGTGAGAGTTAGTCCTACAGTTAATTCTACTTGTGAAATTTGCCTTATGTCAGCACTTCTGTTTGAGAACACATTTCAAAACTGCACCCAGCTGGTTTTACTCAGAGGATTTGACTTCCCTCCCACTGGCATATAACCACCAATTCAGATATAATGACTATATAGATACCCTATTTTCTGTACCACTATAAGTTGTCCTATCCTTGATAGAGGTCACAGTTAAGACACCTGTTTGCAAGGGATCACAGTGTTGGGAAACTTTCTCTCTTTTTGGAAACCGTCAGCATTTCCTAAATATGCTACACTCTGTCTCTGTAGATGCACGGGTCTGAACAGCGAGATGACGAGAACCAAATCATGGCAATGTTTCCTGAGGAGGAGGAAGTGATCAAAACTTATTTATTTCACTAACTCGTGATTGTCTCTGTACTGGACTTGGCCTTGACTTGCTGCCAGACACCCATCTAGTTACCATAGCCCTCTTCCTGCTCAACAGGATGGAGGGGAGGAAATAAGATAAAAAATTCTCACGGGTTGAGATAAAGACAGAGAGAGCACTGATAATTACCATCATGGGGAAAAAAACCCTCAACTTAGGGGATATTAATTTAATTTATTGCCAATTAAAAACAGTGTAGGGTAGTGAAAAGCAAATACAAAACTCAAAAATCTTCCCCTTAACCCCCACTTTTTCCCAGGCTCAACTTCACTCCTTTGTTCCTTAACTCTTCCATGCACTATGCAGAGTGGCACAGTGGGGTGAGGAAGGGGGGTTGTGGTCCCAGCATCTTCTCTCTGCTGTTCTTTTCTTCCCATACTTTTCCCCTGCTCCAGTGTGAGATCCTTCCCACTGGAGACAGTCCTTCAGATACTGCTCTAGTGTGGGTTCCCCATGGGCTATCGATTATGACAGAAAATCTGTTTCTTTGTGAGCCACTCTCCATGTTCCGGCATGCTCTCTTCATGAGATGCACCATTTTTCAGGGCATATCCACCTGCTGCAGACCGTGGTCCTCCATGGACTGGAGTGTGGACATCTCCTCCAACATTGTCCTCCAAAGGCTGCGGGGTAATCTCTGCTCGGGTGCCTGGAACACCTCCTCCTCTTCCTTCTCTGCCCTTAGCACCTGCAGGGTTCTTTCTCTCACATTTTTCTCACTCCTCTCTCACAGCTGCTGTGCAGGTTTTTTACTCTTTCTTAAATATGTTCTTGCAGCAGTGCCACCAACCTCACTGGCCGGCTCAGCCGTGTCCTGTGGTGGGGCAGATGGAGTCACTGGCTGGACTGACGGGGTCCCTGGTCTATTCTCACAGGGGCCACTTCTGCAATCCTCCAGCTACCAAAACGTGCCACAGAAGCCAAATGCTCTGTGACAGTCTCTCTGCTATTACAGACAGGTTCACTCTTCATGTCACCTGACTTCAGCCCTCCCTTCTCACCTCATTTCTACAAATACGGGAATGCACACAGAGTCAAAAACATCCTACGGGAAGTTTCTGCACTACAGTGAAGCATATCTAGCACACAGAATAGTTTTATTAATACCTGTATGAAATTCTTTTCGATTGTTACCTATAATTTCAGGAACTTGTCCAGCAGCTTTTCATGAACTGCTTGCATCATCCATCTTTCTGAAGTGTTCTCAGTTTCAGCAATGAAAAATGTTATACTTGATATGAGAAGCTTGGCTGACAGAGGAGACTCAAAATCCATTCCTGTCACAATGTGAGAATTCTGCCTGTTTATCATCCACAGTTTGGATAAGAAGGCAGGTGATGGAAGATTGGCAAGTGACATAAAGTTGCAAAATAAATCAAAAAAACTTAAATTTGGAAGACTCAGAACCAGAAGGAAGACTTTATTTTTTCTCTTCTATATTATCTGTGGGACTGTAAGAGCAGCAGGGTGAAAAACCCGATGTTGTTCTTGAAACAGAAAAGTCATGATGGCTCCAGCTGCAGGAAAGGCTTTGATCTAGTTCACACCTCAGCAGATATGAGGTAGTTTAACTTGAAGTTATAAACCTGCCAGAGCCCCAGCTCTGTTAGGTCCAGTGGCTAAAGACCTAGCTGTTTTTTCTCTGTGATACGGGTTCTATGATTCTAAGTTTCCCATTCTTCTTTATTCCAGAAACCAGATCTTTTATAATCAAACACCATCTAAATTTAAATTCATGAGAAATATGTTTCAACCAAGTATGACAGAAAATGTTCTCAAGAATATGTCTTGTGGGAACAGGCTGGCAAAAAAAGGGAGCTTCTGCTGGTGTCCCATTGTGGAAGAGCTGTGCAAGCCTGGCATCAGGGGTCACACAGGCAGAAAAGCTCATGTCTGCATAACAATTTGGATTCAGGGGCTTTTTTGGATATGAGTCTCACAGCACCACTTGCAAATGTGATACAAATGAAACCCATGAAATGTGTGGTGTTCTGTGGAAGAAATACTGCTGCTGTGCCCACTTGGTGACACAGGGAGAGACACACACACTCTCACATCCAGGTGTGCAGCATAGAATACCACTGAACTGCACTAGAACAGAGAGTACAGACCCCAGGGACATCATATGTGCCAAGAGAGCTGGAGTCACAGAGGCCAAAGGGAACAAGCTTTCACTTTCCACACCTCAGTTTACCTGAAAGCCTTCTCCACCTCTGGTACAGTGGTAGCCTCTGTAACAATGATGTGTTTTAGTCTGGCCTTTCTCCACGCCCATGAACACAGTGTTCTGCCAGGCCCAATTTTAAATGAGGAGCTGCTACTGTCTCTGAAGGAAGGGAGGATTGCAAGGAAGACATCTCTGTGCCCAGTTCCTACTACTACTTCCCAAAGCACTGCTAGGATATAATGTAGTGCTTTTTTTTCTTTTTTGGTATGTTTTATAGTCTTTTAAAAAGATTTGCATTATAATATCAGCATCAGTAATCTGTTAGGTAGGACAATCTATGACATAAAAGGAAACAGACGCTTTGTTACAAAATAAGTGCTGTCTGTCATTTGCCCTTTTTAAAATACTGTTTTCCAGAGACACTACCAGCTTGGCTGACAGGCCCAGCTGTGTCCTGAAAGTGGGTCTTTTTAGGAGACATCTGCACTCAGCCATATCCATCAAGTGGCAGTCCCTGGCCACTCCTTGCACGTGCATTTTGCCCATCTGCTACCAAAGCCTTGCCACCAACGCCTTGCAAGAATGGAAATAGAAGATGGGCATGTGTTATGTAGTGGACAAACTAGAAACATTGTAGTGAGAGAGAATCCCAGGGTTTACCTGCATCCTCCCATGAAGCACCCTGAGCCTCTTTCTCCCTCTTCTCCTAAACTCTCGGATCATGTCCTGCTCTGTACTCTCCTCTCAAACCAGGCACCTTACATGCCACCTACCTTTTCTTCTCATTTGATCTACCTCACTTAAGAACATACAATCAAAATTTCTTGTCACTGCCCGTATCTTTTAGAAACTCTAAAAGTTTTGGAATCAAATTTTTTTTTAAAAAAGACAAGAATGGTGAAAAATAATTGCATATGCTTACTGAAAAAAGAAACGTGGGTTAAGCTAATAGGGTCAAGCTTCATTTCTTTCTTAGCTTTTCTTCTTTTTAAAAGCTTCCTGAATGCATTTGTTTGAATGAATTGCTTTAGGTAGTTAAACAATCCAGCATGTAGAACCTCATTACTTTTTAAAGTCAAATGATAAAAGTAAGATGATAAAATCCTAATTATTTTTCTTGTCTTGTTGTGAATAAAACAAGATTTCACACAATGACCTAAATGAAAATGTAAGATTTAGTTCAGTAGTTTTATTTTGAATTCTTTGTTTAAAAGTAATTTCTGAAACTTGTTTTTCTCCTTTTAATGTCAGTTCATCTTCACGCAAAACTTAAGAAGAAACTCTCCATGAAGAATAAACTAATCAGAGAACTGACAGGCACCTGCTTTTACAGTCTGTCAGCATTTATGTTGGAAGTGAATACGAAGAAGCAGATAATCTCACCTGTAAAATCATAGTTACAGAACTAAATACTGTTCCTAATTGGTGCAACTAGATGCTGAAAATATGTTTTTACAGATTTTCCTTTCTATTTCTAATGCAGGATATCTGCTAAAATATGCTATGCTGAGAAATCAGTGTCCTTAATTTTCAGCTGAAAACTCCAGTAATAGCAAGGCTAGTATTACCACTGAAATAGAAGTTGATATAAAACATCTCTATTTATCTTTGTTTAGATTTTCATCATCGCAATGTCATTTCTCTAGATATATTAGGAAGGAAAGCATTTCTGCACTCACAGTGAGTAAAACGCTTTTGCACATACAGCACAGTCAGTTGTAGCACTGCTTTTCCTTTGGGGCTCTATTCTCACATTCCTGTCCACCTCATTTAACATATCTGGCATAACCTCATGAAGATTTTTACAGTTTCCCACTGCACTTTTTCATCATCTAAGAGAGTCTTTACAGGCCGGTTGGAACAGTCCATATTTTGCTTTCTGGTGAAGTTACCATATCATGTTACAGGGAAATCAAGGCAGAGGATGGCTGTTGGAAGGTCCTCGTCCCAGGAGAAATAGAAAAGGGATCAGGAACGAGTGATGGCAGGAGCTGATGAAATGTTAGCTGATGATGTTAGGAGACATACTGAGTAGAAAGGAGGGATGATGGACATGACCTAGACCATGGATAAATATGCAGATTTTACTTCAAGTACTGTATGTAAAAGGTTTTCTTCACGTTACTGGGTTCACACCTTTGTGAGAAAAATGCAAAAGAAGGTTTTCTTTATTGTAGCTGCTGCTTATGCAATAGGAAGACATCACCTCCTTTTTGCTTATCTTAGTACCTAAGGAGCTTGCTGGGCCGGAAGCACTGAACTATTTCTGTCCTGTCTATCTCGAGTGCTGTGATATGAATGTTTCTGTAAGATAAGTCACCTGCAACAATCAGTGGTGATACACTGCAGAGAGCAAGCAGCCAAGACAAGACAGCAGCACCCAGTTAGCTCAAATCCCACCTGCATCCTTCCTCGGTGCTAATGCAAGCATGACATGCGTGTCACACCACTCCTGAAGCCCCTGGATTACTACTGATTCCAAGGCAGCACTCAACTTTTAGGTAATTCACAAGTGGAGACCATGCTATGAGATATTAAGGATATGTGTACGCAACAAATTAAATGCAGTCAAAAGAGATTACAGTACTAAAAAAAATAGTTAACTGTCTGTTAGAAATTGTTCCTCATCTGCTCTAGCTCCTGGCTATTCTGAGGTATTATCTGAAAGAGCTGAGAGGGCTTCATAAAAAAGGACTCCAGTAATTTAGCTGGAATTCTGCATGGCAATCAAGTACTAGCACTGCAGGTGCAGTGAGAGTGTTGGGATCAAGCTGAGAGTTAAATAAAAAGTCAGTGAGAGATGAAAAGAGATTATAGACAGCTATTTCCAGTGAGAAAATTTTTTTTTAAAAGGGCCCACTAAAGGCACCTGTAAAAAAGTGGTTCCAGCAGGACTTTTGGTGAGGCCAAAATTCCAATCAACCTCTGTAACTTTGGCAATTTTTTTTTTTAAGGAAATAAAAAATGTAAAATCACATACAGGCTTTTAACTCGATCATGGGAAAATATTTTGTGGGCTTTTTAAGTCTTTTATTGTTCTGCAGTATGTATGCACTGTTGCAGAGAACTTGTCTTGAACTTAATATATTAGGACATAGAGGTTGAAATTGCTTAATGCACTCTGTTTTCCAATCATCTCTTCAATTAAACACTAACGTGTGGGATGAAAAATGATGTGCTGGAGAAATAAAAAACCTACTTTCAAGTGTAGTTCGTAGTGCAAACTTTCAGCTTTTGCTGAAGAAAAAATACTTAAAATATTAAAGAAACTATGGTGCTGATAAATCTACAGTCGTTCACACCAGTGATCAAAAAACCCCAGGATGCAGGTACACCTTAGGAAAGAAAGATTTTTCAAAGAAGAGGACACTACATTTTAAATTACATTTTGAGCCTACACTTTGAGCTACATTTTGAAGTGGTCATTAATTACAGCTGATCAGAAGCTGATGGAATTAACTTCTGATATTTAAATAAATTAGATTTAGTAAAAAAAAAAATCTCTTTTCACAGTCAAGACCCCAAAACTGGCTCAACTAAAAGAACCATGCATTTTCAATAATAAAGATCAACACTATGGTTACCTGTGGATCTAAAAATGATGGTTTTTTTAAGGTATAAAATCAAGTTTTCATTTATAACAAAGAGATAACTGGCATACAACAATACAGCTTCTATAATGTTGCTTCCAGCTGAAAGTGACTCCTGAGAACTTAAAGGAAAAAGGTATATGTGTGTTGCAGAGCAGATCCTGTAGAAGGCAGTATCTCAGAAAGAGCCATAAAGCTAAATGAAATCCTAAAAGGATGGGAACAAAAGGCCTCCAAAGAAAATTACCCTAGGCTAGGTGCCTAAAGAAGGCCTAAAACAGGAGGGCACTTTGGAAGCGCTTAACTTTCTTCATGGACTGGCAAAGGTATTTCAGTACCTGCTGCCTACTGGCTGTTCACTGCTTACAATTAATTAAATTTAGATGCAATCATACATTCTTTAAAGACCTCAGTTTCTTACAAACACAACTGAAAAAATTAAAGCCTCATTTCAACACTGACAAATACAGACAGTTTACACACACTCCACCCCTAATCCCTTCACCACAGCTGCAGATAAAATTTGTAACAGTGATTTTGCCCTCTAGCATTGTTCAGTCCATGTTTTGCCCGTTACCTTTCCCAATTACTATTCTTATATTCAATTCCAAAGGGTTTCCTATTGTGCAACACAAAGAGCTGTGGTGGGTTGACCTCGGCAAGAGCTCGTCAAGCTGCTCTGTCACTCCCCTTCCATCAACAGGATAGGGGGGAAAATAAGACCCAAAAACTCATGGGTCAAGATAGGGACAGGGAGGTCACTCAACAATTACCATCATGGGCAAAACAGACTCAGCTTGGAGAATTTAATTTAGTTGATTGCCAATCAAACAGAACAGGATAATGAGGAACAAGAATAATTGTAAAGCATCTCTCCTCCACTCCCTTTGTCCCAGGTTCAACTTCATTCCCAATTCCTCTACCTTCTCCATGTGAGAAGGGCAGAGAGACAGAAAATGGGGATTGTGGTCAGTTTGTAACACTTTGTGTCTGCTGCTTCTTCCTCCTCCCACTCTTCCCCTGATTTCATGGAAGACAACCCTATGAACTACTCCAGTGTGAGCCATTCCCATGGGATGCAATTCTTCATGGACTGCTCCAGCATGGGTCCCTTCCACAGGGTGAAGTCCTTCAGGAACAGCTGCTCCAGCATGGACTCCCCCCTCCACCGGTCAACAGGTCCTGCCAGGAGCCTTCTCTAGTGCAGGCTCTCACAAGCTGCAGTTTCTTTTAGGACAGATCCACATGCACTGCCAAGGGATCTTCTGTGGACTGCAAAGGTGCAGCTGCCTCACCATGGTCTTCACCACGGCCTGCAGGGGAGTCTCTGCTCCGGCGCCTGATGCACATCCTTCTTTTCCTTCTCTGGAGTTGTTTTATTCGCATTTTCTAACTCCTCTCTTCTAGAAATTTTCATTCTTTCTTAAATACTTTATCACATACAAGGTTCTGCCAATATTGCTGACGGACTCCACCCTGGCCAGCAGCGGGTCCGTCTTGGAGCCTCTGGTGTCTTCTCACAGGAGCCACCCCTGCAGCACCACCCACCAAAACCTTGCCACGTAAGTGCAATTCAGTCACATCTGAATTGTGCTTGCTGCACATCCAGGGGGAAGGTAAACCAAGGTAAGGAATAGCTTTAAAATGTGCAACATGTCTGGGGACCATTAGTAAGTTTACACATGAATTTAGAAAAAAGAGACTTTCAGTAGTCCAAAAGTGGGGCTCTAAACCTTCTTTTCCTCGAGTGTAATGCAAAGCACTTAATGCAGCTAGTTTTAAACAGAATACCATATATTTATAGTAGTTTGTTCAGTTTGTCTATGACACGGGGTTGAACTTGGTGACTCAGAAGTTGCTGTGAAATTTCTGCCGGTGGCAATAGGCTAATGAAAAAATCTGAGTTAAAAGTATTATCAGCAGTACGCTTTCACAAGAAAACAAAAGGAGAGGATTTCATTCATATTCATCTTTCTAAAAAAGACAGCTCTGCTTTGCACAGCTAAACCAACATTTTAAAAATAAATTAAATATCTACCCACTGAAGACAAGATATTTCTAGAGATATCTTCTTAATAGGCATTTTAATTAAATTTCAGCACCCACATGATATCAGTGCTCACAAGGGAGCCTGATGTACAAAAGAAAGAGGTTGCTGTCCATCATCCAGTCATCTTCACTGTTTAAATACGTGTGGAAACTTAAATGGTTCTTATACAAAGAATATGAAATTTCCAAGTATACTTTTGCATGTAGCACTGGAGAGGAAGGAATTTCTTCCATGATGTGTTTGAGGTGTCAGGATGCTGTTTATTCCTTTTACACTAATTCATCATATTAAGAAAGATGATGCTGAAATTTATTTATAATTACAAGTTTTTCTTTTGGCTCATGAGCCATGTTCATCTTTCTCTAATTTTCTAAGGATGATCACATTCACCAGAAGAATATAAGTTTATGGTATGGGCCTCTCCCATGACTCTGGCCTCTCCTACTGTTATTTTCAACACACAAAACATCATGCTTTTTCCTCAGAATAAAAATATATTGCATAAACTCAAGTAATTTGGATACTAAGAAAAATACCAGGATCCAAAGGATCTTCTCTGATAAACTGTTTAATCTTTCTACTTTTGATAGAAGCTAATTTTGCTGAAACTGTGAGTGAGAATAATTAGAAGACTGTGGAATACAGAAGGTTTCAAACAGAAATGCCCATTAAAAAAAAAAAAAAGGAAAGAGAAAAACAATGAAAAGGAAGATGATGTGCTGAACATTATATATCATAGCATCATAGAATCCTTTATGTTGGAAAAAACCTTTAAGATCATCAAGTCCAACTGTTAACCCAGCATTTTCAAGTGACTGTTCATTGAATGAAACATTCGATTTTGCTCTTCTGTCTTCTTCTAGCTCTAAAAAAGATAATCAGTGTTTTATTTTCTTCATCAAATCCATATTTAGAAAGTCCCAACGTGATGAAGTCAGCGTTAAGTATTAAACCCCTGAATGATAGCTTTTCATAGCAAAGAACTTACAATTATTTGGGCAGTTGAGAGAAAGAGGGAATTCTCTTTTATTGTAACTCACATTTATGCTGTCTTGAGCATATCCTAAAAAAAAGAAATCTGGATTAAAAAGATAGTCTAGATAATGATGGAGTTAATTATATGGTTATACACTTAGCTAAGGTAAAATAATGTAGCCTTCAGTACACAGCATATGAGAATGTGACAAATTGTTCACCAAAAAGACCTTCTCAGGCTATTTACTCATTGGTCAGAAATATCTGTAAATAAAGTATTGCTTAATGCAACAAATCTGCACCTTGTGCCGTCCGGTGTTTGAGGTATAGTTTATGTAGGCTGAATTGAAAAGTTACAATTAAAGCTTTTATCTGTCTTGCAGAATATGTATTCTCACTTTGTAGACTCTTTTTTTTTTGCACAAAAGCTCACGAGGCTCATAAATTAGACCCTCTGAAATTGAGGTTATGCAGTTAAGAAACATTCAAGTTTAGAGTGTGTTTAAGAGAGCCTGTAGCAACAAAGAGACAAAAGACTGAAAAATAGACACAAGGCAGTCACTAGGCCCACATGCAATCTGGGGATGTGGACTATTTTCAGTCGCTCATATTCTTGATCTTCTTTGCTGGCACAGCCACAATGCAAAGCCCCACACCCAGCACCAGTTTGGAGACAAAAGGTACCCCAGGCTTGTACAACACTTATGGACACTACAGTTCCAGATAAGGAATAATCCGAAGTAAGAGTCTGATACAATGCCGATGTTTACCATGCAGGGGTCTATCTATGTAGTAATACAGTCATGTTGGCAGTAGAGAGAAATAGGTCCTAGCAGGGAATTATTAACTTCTTCCTAAAGCAGACATTTGAAATAGGCCGGGTGAATCACTTCTAGGAAGTGCCCATTTTTCTCAGGTGTGGGATATTGATGAGACGATTGGCCCACGTGTAGATCTCTGCAACTGAAACAGGAGAAAAAGATCATAGTTTTCACACACTATTGTATATCCTACTCACTGTATGATATAGGAATTATAGGTATTTCTCTGAAGCCTAAAAATCCAGGTTGGCATGTTACATACAATATGGCTATAAAATACTATCTGAAGACATCTCTGTGTCATCAGCACATCAGATATATAGAAGACTCTACCTCTCTAGTTTTACTTATTGAAAAATAAATCTAGGGGATTCTCTAGTTATCCAAAATTAAAGAGAAGCAAAGAACTTAGGTTATCTAATCAAAGAAGTAGGTCAAAATTTTTCCTGACTTAAAAGGAGAAAATAAACCATAATAAGAACAGCCAACTAGAATAAACCTGATTTTCCTTACAGTTTTGTAAATTATGGAAATTAAGGAAAGACCAGAGAATCACTGAAAAATTACAGCTCTCTCCAAGATGTATCAATCATTGTCATTCTTCGCATACAAGCATCACACTGCCTCCCTTTTGGGCTGAAAATTAAGAAAATGAATATAGAAACATGAATTTTGAATAAATTAAACCAGCGTGATGAATAACCCCATTTCTCCAGCTAAGAAAAGGAAAGTCTTCACGAAATGCTCTTCATTGCTATTATCAGTCCAATTCTTCTTGCCTTGCTGGTGGCAACAGAAGGTCAGTTTCGTGGCTCTTAAGTATTCACCAATAATGACCCAGAACCAAAATAAGCATCACACCATTAGGAGTCACTCAGCAGACAGGGACCAGGTGGAAGATGATTGAATGGTTCAGACTCATATCCTATAAAATGATCCTTAATTTCCCCTGAACTGCCTGAAAACTGCCTGTAGAAGTGTTTGGAAAGATATTAGGAAGGATAGATGCTTGCAGGATACCACCTTGTTCATCCATGAAGGGACTTTTGTAAAGGCATTCCAAGAGTAGGAGAAGGTGAGCAGCCAAGGAGTGTAGACCTAGAGCCAAAACAGAGGCTCAGCAATATGATGTACAGTTCCAGAATAAGACCCAACATCTACAGAAGACTCTTCTTCATCTAACTCTACTGTCCATCTGTGACTGAATCAACTTTAATAGTTACTGGTTTGCATTGAAATATTCTCAAGCATATTTAATTCACTCCTCTGGACATAACCTGTATCTGGACTGTATCTGGGCGAGCTCCTTCATTCTCTGTACTTCGTTTTTTGTATGTCAATGCCTTACTCAGAAACTGCAGAGATGTTGCTTCATACATACTTTTACATAAAGGCAAACCTGGACACATACCTTGGATAAATCTAGTGATCACTGAAATAAATGTGTAAATTGTTTCCTAACCTATACATTATTATGTGACTAACTTAAAAAAAAGAAAAAAAAGGTAGAAGTGGCCAATTTAGAACAATGCTGTTCTGACTGGTAAATGTAAGATGTAAAACATCATACTGCATGTTTTCTTTGTAAAGGAATTTTTAGGGAAAAAAGGACTAAAAAAATAACCCTTTCTGTATACTCTGCACCCACTGCTTAAAAAAAAGAAAGAGTAAAAATTCTGTTCTGAGGGGTAAAAGAGAAGAGTTGTAATTTTCATAGTCTTAGTCATTTGATTCACATGAGCAATGACCTCCCTACATGATTTTCTGCACTATATGACTCAGCTGTAGAAAAGCATCACTTCCAGCAGGAGATTTCCAAGCCAACTATCTGTATTGACTCCCTGTCTTCCTTCAGTGCTAATGATGGGTTCTTAGGTATCTACTTTTTCACAGTAATTAGATTTTTCTGGTTTAAATCAGAATATAATCCTTAAAAGATTTAAAAATAACTTTTCAGAAGATTTTGCAGAAGGTAAAGTGTGACTAACAACTCGCTATAGTCATAATTAAAAGGGGTCAGCAGGTAAAAGTAGCTGCTCTGTTCTGCAGTTTTCATGGTGTCATTTCAGAAAAAAACCCTGAGGTGTAATATTTCTACTGTATGCAATGCATTTTTTGGGAAAATGTATTGCAAATTTATACATGGGAGAAAGCAGCTGTTGCGTGGCTGTGATTGACCAGCACACCTCCACAGTGGAGAAATATTCAGAGATGAGGCAAAAACCCCAATGAGCTCAGGAAAAAATATATCATAAAGAAAGCTAAGCTTATCTCCCAACACCAGGGAGAATGAAGGGTAATTTTTTTAGATAAGACAGCTGCGCTGTTGGTTCATCAGGTTCCCTGAGATAATTAACGCACAATTATGTCTCCCTGAGCTACCCAGACCAGTGTGCCAGGGCTGGGAGGACATGTACATGCCTCAGCCCAACATGAAGTATAAAATCTGATCAACTAATAGAACAAAATTGGAAGACAGCTTGATCTGGCTTTAATCCATGCATGCTTTCCCAGGGACTGGGG
This sequence comes from Mohoua ochrocephala, assembly GCA_013398855.1. Classification (NCBI taxonomy): domain Eukaryota; kingdom Metazoa; phylum Chordata; class Aves; order Passeriformes; family Acanthizidae; genus Mohoua; species Mohoua ochrocephala. Next base: position 362,740 of record VZTA01017136.1, read on the forward strand.
TTGCTCAGCATCTTGACAGTGAGCACACAGAGCCCGGTAATGGGAAACAGGTTTGTTCTGTGATTCAACCAGTAGGCAAGTGCTATCTTATTTTTATGTTATGAGTTCAGTACATTGCTGCAGCATTCTGTTAAATCAAAATCACAAATACACAAATTAGTAGATCTGATAATAAACAGTGAACCCTCCTCCTGGTCAGAGAGTATTGGATTCTGACAGGGACAAATGTGGAAATGCTTTTCTCAAGATACGATCAAGACAAAATTTAGATCTACTGTTGAAGTGGGTCAAATGAAATTTCAAATAATATTGTCAAAATCGAGCACTTACAGAAAGCAAGGCATAAGAAACATACATAAGTACATGCCTGGTTCTCTCCCCAGATTTTAAGCCACAAAATGGATCAAGCCTGTCCCTGAACTCTAGGAATATTCCCATGTTCTGCTCTTTCATTGTTTAGCTGTAGACTGGCAGGGATACTCCCAAACAGAGAGTCACTCCTAAAAATGTAGACTAATAATATGATCCTATAAAAAATCCCATGGCAAGTTTGTCAACAATGCTATTACAGAGGAAAAAAGAAAAAAAAGAAAAAAAAAGAGCAGATAAATGGAAAAAAAAAGGGTTGCAGTTAGGAACACAATGCATACTCGCCTCTGCAAATCAAAGTGATAACATGGACCACAATATAAAAATAGCTTGTTTTCAAAGCATAAAGAACATGCGTACAAGGATACTTTAGAGTGAATTGTTGGAGAAAATCAGTCACTGGGCAGTTAGTTTCTGGGTTTCTTTAGTTAGGTGTATACACTTTCTATATGGATTAAGGGGGTTCTTTCTCTTAGGAGTGTCAGGTCTGGTTTTACAGTGGTTTTCAATTAAGAACTTGTTGTGATTTAAGAACTTGTTAGTCACTTCTCTTTGTCAGTCATTTCCCTTTGTAAAAGTGCAAAGTAAAAGCAAAATTAAACTTGAGGTTCTTTCATTCACAGTCTTGGACACCAAAGCTGGTGTATGAAGCCAGCTGAATTTATTTCATGTAGCACATCTCTTCCTACACTTCAGTGAGTGAGCAAGCCACAGTGGAAACAGGGTGACTCATTATCGAAAGCAGCAAACTGAAGCACACTTTGACTGGATGAAATTAATGAGAGAGAAACTCATCTCAGTAATGAAGTAAAACTGATAAGAACTGAAACCCTCTTAATTTTCTGATTTTTGTTCATCATGACATATATCACAAGGTGAATACAGAAAGCAGAAGATAACAGTTTACATTCCACACTACAGTATGTGGGGTGGGATTCAGCCACACAAACACTTGTCTACTGTCATTTAGGCTCTGTGGGGGGAGCCTGACAACTTCCACCTGAAGCTGGAGAAAGTCGTAAGCTGCCTGTAAATACCTGTCCTCTTCAAGGTATCTTAAATCAAAGAGGACCTCCAAACCAGCACCAAAAGCCTATAGGACAAGTCAGGCTAGTCCTCACCTTCTGTCCTGGGGTGACAAACCGGGACACCTTCTTTGCTTTGAAGTACTTATGTTTGTGTGTTTCTCTGTGCATACATGCACAAAAATATGCATGTCTGTCACCCACAGTCAAAGGAGATAAGCATCTGTTTGTGCATGTGTAGCTGTGCGTGTGTGCAGCTTCCTTTACACAAACACATCAATCCTCTGCATCCAGCAAAGTGCCAGCTATGTCCAGAGCAAGGCTCTCTCCAGGCTGCTGCACCACTCACACCTTCTGGAGGCTGGAGTCTTCCCATGGCAATTAATACACAAATGCTTTTTGAAAGTTACATAGTAAGCATTTTAGGAGAATATTCTCTTTTTATACTTCAGTCTAGATGACCTGGTGTTCTAAAGGGGTTGACAGGTTCTTCCAGAGAAGTGTCAAGCACCATCTGTTTTCACAGACAAGTTCCCAGTCACCATTTCCCTGTTGTTGAAACATTGTCAATCATTTGCTAAGGTCTAAGGTTTTTAATAGCACTGGAGTATTTAAAGATCTGCAATTTCTTCAATTTCTTCTCTGCCAGAAAGCTTTTTTTTCTTTTTTTTTTTTTAAATAGATAACATTTGGCTAAGGAAAAATCCACTCCTCATTACTGGACATGTCTCGTTACTGAACATAACTCCTTACTCATGAAAGATCACATTCTGAATGTGTGAATGCAATGAGTGTGTGCATCAAGTGAGAAGCATAAAGGGGTGCTCGGCTCCTTGCCACAGGTGCTGTATTGTGTTGATAGAAGCAGGGAGATGGCAATGATTAATCACGTATGTCAGTTCCTTTCTCCTCTTTACTGGGAGTGAATTGGGCTCAGTCTCGCTGTTTTCTCCTGTCCCAGAGTGCTAGACAGTGTTCTCGGTTTGATGAGAGAGAGGAAATAAAAAAGCAAGGGAACTTGCTTTCTTTTGGGAAGCAGGACTGCACTTTCATAGAATAAGGAGAAACAGAGTCAAGACTCTACTTTTGAAGGATGGGGGCCTTTTTCCTGAGGGACAATCTCTGACTAAGCACATACAGACTTAAATGTAAGCTAATGTGTTCAGTTAATAATTTCAAATTAATACAACCTTCCTTTTAATAAAAACCCTGACACACAGTCATACAATCAAATAGCCATACAATGATTATAAATATGCCCCCATTTGATTTAGGAGGGATGATTTGTTCTTATTAGAGAGAAGCACTGTACAATAATTGGCATTTCGCTAAGGTTTGTTTTCTATGAAAAGCCAAGTATAAAAAGCTAAATGTGGAATGCAGGTTACATTTAAACTGACACTTTTATTCTACTTCAGTAAACTCTGATCTTAATTGAAAAGAATTGGGTATTGGCTATGTTTTTCCACAGGATGTGAGGAACGTTAAAAAATTTGTTTTGTACTGCAGGTTTCCTTGAATCGGCCATGTTGGATGGAGTTTATTTCAATGTCTTTCGCCAGATAATTGTTAGTCATCTAGTTTAACCTAATTTCCTTGGATTGCTTGGAGACAGATGGGCACCCACAAAAGACAGCTGAGCCAGCCTCAACTCTTCAGCACCTGTGGGACGAATTGTACTCAAATCATGTCTTGTGAGTAATTATAAACAAGGTATAAATGGCTATTTTAGAAGACATGCTTAAATTTTACATAACTGAAGTTATGCTACGAGAACCCCAGCCTGTGTCTCAATGTGACTCAGTTCTTTGTAGTACTGCAATTTCATAATCACATTCATGTTTGTACTGGGTTTGCCTGACAAGATTTTGGTAGTGTGGAGCGTCACACCGGTGCCTTCTGAGAGAAGCTTCCAGAAGCTTCCTTCATGTCGACAGAGCCAGTGACAGAGGGGTCCAAGACAGACCTGATGCTAGCCAATCAGTCCATCAGAGACAGTGGTGTTTCACTTAAGTGGAGAGGGGAGAAATACCCTAAAGCTGGAGAGGAGAGTGAGCAGATTTACTGGAGAAGGTTTGCTGACAGGACTTGTGACCCACCCTGCAGTGGTCTGTTCCCCACGGAACAGACCCACGCTGGAGCAGTTTGTGAAGAATTGCAGCCCATGGGAAGGACTCACACTGGAGAAGTTCATGGAAGACTCTTTTCTGCGGGAGGGACCTTACACTGGAGCAAGGGAAGAGTGAAAGGAGTCCTCCTCCTGAGGACAAAGCAGTGGCAGAGACAAATTGCAATGAACTGTAATGAACATTCCTCATCTCCCTGCACTGCTTGGTCTTTCCTTCAGCTGATAAAGGAGGACTAACTTTTCCAGTAATCTTCCTTGAAAAAAAATAAATTCTATATTTCTGGAAATTTTCTAAAAATACCAACTGTACCTCAATACAATGTAAGACATTTTAATTATTTTAAATATTTAAATATTTTAAATACTTAATATTTTAAATGTCCACCTGTAAATTTTAAAAGAGTTGACTAAGGAGTTCTCTAGTTAATGAATACTGCTTTTTAATAATTCTCGCAATATCAGAAAGGGGACCAAAGACTGAAAAGGGGTAATGATTCCCTCACAGTGTTGCTCAAACAAAGTAATTAAAATAGATCAATTTGACCAGCACCAGTAAATACAGGAATGACTGACAGTCTCTTAATGAACAATTAAGAAAATGATTAATGCTTCAGGAAAACCAGTTAGATCTTTTCCGAGTAGCTTGTTCTGTTAATGATCCCAGTTTGGTTAATAAAGGTAATGGATGGTGGTGTAACAAACCGTCGCTTCTGTAATGATCATGACTCAATATTGCTTGACATTTTGATTAAGAGCTAAAGTGATATGATATTAATAAGATGCACCAAGATCATATTAAAAATAGCAATGGCATATCTCAAAACTAATGAGAATCAGCCAGTGCATTTCTTAGGGACTACAAGGATCGACAGGAGTTGATTCTTAGCTTTATGAAACATGCAGTTCTTTTCAACAACTTAGAATAAAGCCAAACGAAGCAAACTGATCAAGTTTGCTGATGGCAGGTATTTTTGAAAAATAATAAGTACAAAGGAGAGGGTAAGTTCCCAATAAAAAGAATGATTGCTTCATCTGCTGAGCGGAAGCAGACAACAAGCTTTTTTATTCCAATAGTAGAAGTTAAATATCTGGGAAAATAGTTGTTATTGAGAGAACAGGAGAGCTTCTGCTGGTTGGCAATGGAGAGGACAACAGTCCCTCGAGAGGACTCTGGAGAGATCAAGGAGCAAGAGCTGAAGCTCTTACAGGCTATCTCTAAGACCAATATATAATATCAAGTAGGATTTGTGTGACTACATTTCCTTTGTACTGACAGAGCTGTGGCTGTCATCATATCCACACAGGCTGGTCACTTTTTATGAGGGCTGTTTGACAATCTGGAAACTGAGAAATCAAAAGTTGTGCCTTGTAATGGCATCCTGGAAGCTGAAGCTATTTAGAATATCAAAAACTAGAGTGATAAAGACTTCCCTTAAGTATCTACACTGAGAGTAAAATACGGATAATGGGTACTTCAATCCAGTTGCCAAAGTGATAACTACATCCAATCCATACTGAAAACTGGATTAGACAAATGAAGGGTAAAATAAAGGTTTATCTTTACATCTTTCAGCCTAGTTACTCACTGAGGAGAATTTACAATAGCTTCACCGAATGCTTAAAACTAGAATGTGATACTCATTTTCAAAAGTGAAAGTCAACTAAAAATCTTTTGAAATGTCCTGGATGATGTTATACACACCCAGTGTTTAATTCTAGGAATTCTTAGTTGAGTTTTTTAAACAGCAGTGAATCAATGAAGTCGGCCAATGCATGCAGATACATTTATTCTTGAAAGTGTTTCAAAATCTTCTTAGCATCCAGTGTTCAGTCACTCACTCAAGGTCATACAGAATGTGTGAAGCACAGTCAGAGACTAACTTGTGATCTGCAGTGCTCTCAGTATTCTCTTCTTTCTCACCGTTGGGTGATCATTCTGATTCAACAGTGTTCCCATTCCAAAAATGATGTGTTTTGAAAATAAGCAACAGAAATACAAAAGCTTTTCTTTCTGATTCATTTTCAAATCACTTTGAAGCTGATAAAACAGACTTCGATCCACATTGGGTGCTCTGCGTGATATGGTTAACTCAACTGAGTTGCGGAAGTTATTACTTGAAAATGAATTCATTGCGTAACTTCAAAACCTTTAGTTTGCATGCTTTATACCTCTAATTTTTGTTATAGGCTTGCTAAGACATCTTGCCATGCAGATAGGCTATCCTATTTTGTGCAGTACAGAGTCTACCTAAATCTTCTTGTGGCATACCATGACATGCCCTATCAAACACATGGGCTCGGACAGATGGCTGGCACCACAGGAAACTGAGACAAATTTGCAAAGACAATAAAGTAAATGTAAAACTGAGCTTTAATGCTTTGTTTCCTCAAGTCCACCTACACTTCAGATGCTCAAAAAATAAGGTCTCATACACCCTAATTATCTATCTGCCCAGATAAAATCATGCATTTCACAGGATCGTTTTGGCACTTTTTTTTACCTCAGCTTTACTCTATTCATTTGTTTAAAAATGAGCCATTTTTCCTAATTTAACCTGAATGAAAACTTGAAAGAAAACTTAAGCCATTTATTCTAGGTGTTGAGGGGTTTTTTTTAACTTTCTAACAAGTGGTAGTTAAGAAAGAAAAGATGGTGGTAAAAGAGAAGAGTGGGACAGCATCATGTATGTCACGGATATAAAAAATTCTCATCTGGTGCACTGGTAAAGGTGTAGGTGGCTGAAATCTGTTAGGTATGCAGTAACCTAGCAAGAAAGGGTTACTCAGTGTCTTTCTTCATGTGGTTCCAACATAATTGCTCAGCACTTTAAAACATTACCTCGAAACATCCCAGATATTTGTTAGCGTGGGTGTTTCCTTCCCCATAAAAGTGGGTTCAAATCAGAACCATTCAGCCACAGGCTTCCTGACAAGGAAGCTGGAGGCATGAGAATTCATGTGTCAGCCAGGCTGCAAAACAAATCTGGCTCGTTAGGATGGATAATATGCAAAAGAAAGGTCCTTACTTTTCTCTATCCCAGACCCAATCCACTGAGCAATTTTTTATTTTGGTCAGGAGGGCTTTCATACTTTAGGGCTTGTTTTTTGGTATTTCAATCTAGCACAGTGTAATCAAAACCTACTGGCTTCATTTATTTTGTCTTCAATCTAAGCTATTGCATTGCAAAAGCATTACAGAAATATAAAACTCTTTGGGATCTGGGAGCATTATTTGCAGTGCAGGAGACAGATTGTGAACATCCCATTGCAGAGTTCATATCAGTCCATTTTGCTTGTCAGGGGTGTTTCTGCTTAAGTGTATTAGTCAAAGGAATGCTTTCAAATGTTCCAAAAATACTCAGTTCAACCAGGGGCAGAGACTTTTCATCCAGAACCATCACCTCTAACATTCTGTGAGCTGTGTTATCCGAAGAGTGTGTCAGCCCCTCTTTTGCCCAGGAGGACCTCTTTATAACCACATTTTAGGAAGCATCGCATGCTATGTGAAATAGTAGCTATTTTGTCCTTTCACAGACATTTCTATCCTGACAAGTAGCATTGTGTACGGAGATTGAATATTGCTATCTTGGAAGATGTTTTGGGGGGTTTATTTGGTGTTGTCTTATTTTACCAGGTAAGAAATAGAATAATAGAAGTATTGTGTAGTGCGTGTGCCTTTTCGTCCACTCCTAATGCACAGGGGCCCACATCCACTGAACACCTTTAACAGCTGAGAACAGCAGCACTGAAAGGGAAAAAAAAATAAAGTGTTATTTTCTCTGGGAAACCAAGTTTGAAGCAGTTCCAGGATCCCTTGCACTTGAAGGCTCCGATGTTAGGTGGGGCTTAGCCCCTCACTCAGACATGTTTTCCTCCATCCCTCAGCATTCTAAAGTTGTTAGTCCTGGAATAATCTGTAGCTATCCCAGTGTCAAAACCCTGTCATTCTGTCAGACTATTATAGGTTCAGGAACATTCTGATTCCACAGTTTTAAAGCAATTAATTTTCATTTCCAAAGAAAACGTGCCAAACTGCTTAACACAGATCTAGAAACACTGAAAACACAAACTTTTTTTGTAGGGCAGTTCATTAAGGATCCAGATAAAAATACTTCCAACCCGACAAGCCAGAAAGTAATCATTTCAGGCTCAAAGGACCAGAGTTTTCTGTCAAAACAGATTTAGTTTGTTTTTTTTTTTCCTACTGTCTCTAACTTTTAAAATCATAAACATTGAATTAATCCACAACACTGATATATCAGCTAGGAGAATTTCTGCAGGGCAATCAATTTCTTGGGATATCTGTTTCAGTGGACAATATATAACTTGTAAGTAGATATTTGGAATAAGATTCGAATAGCTGAGACAATAAATCTCTTGCAGTTTTTTGAATTCTTGTATTTTGGCTGATTGCATCTGTTTACCTTGAAATGTTGTGGGGGTTTTTTTTGTCTTGTTTTTATTTTTTTCTGCCGTGTCTGAGAAATCTGTGACATGCAGCCAAAAGTATTTGAGGTTTAAATATCTTCCTTATGGTAACACATTGTCCAAACTGGAATAATATGCATCTCTATTACAGCAAAATGATCACTAATAAGTATTCAACATCTGAGCAACAGAGTTTAGGCAAGATTTGTTACAGAACCAGACTTCAAAGCAGCCTCCTTGTGCGCCAAATCTCCTAATGAAGACAATTTTTCATGTTACTGTATACTGTACATGATCTAAAGGCCTGAATGCACTTCCAGAAGATTAGAGGAGAGTCAGCCATATTGTGTGCTGTGTATAAAAATAGCAGTGCAAAATGACAAGTCCCTAACACATAAGATGCATGTGAATAGTTCTGATACAGCAGCAAGGATGACTTTCTCCGGGTTTGTAAACCAGACCTTTCTCTCACCCCAGCGAAGACAGATGAATTGTCACTGAAACTGTTCCTCTGACATGGAATTTTACAGTACATTTTTAAAGCTAAACAGCACGAATTCTGAAACTACACCCTCCACACTGTGGCATTTAAAGAGACATTTCACAAGAGTCAATATGCACAGTCAAGGCAGCAAGGGGACCTGAGAAGCAAAGTTGTTCAGCTGCCCCTCTGTCAGCAACCACCGCTCTCCAAAAGCCAGACCTGGAGTGGTCTTACCGAGATCATCGCACTTCCCTACTGGCATATTCAGATTCCATATTCTCATTGGATCTCTTCCCTATCTTTATGTTGTTACAGACCAGGTTTTTATTCCCAGATTATCTTAACAACTACAGCACTCAGAGCAGGTTTTTATTCTCAGGCTATTTTAACAGTACTCTGAAAGTGCCATTCGCCTCAGTACAATCACACATTGCAAAGTAATGCAATCAAGACTTGGCTCTTCTTTTTACTTTAAGCTGACAAAAGCTGTGCCTGGCAATGGTCTCCTTTCCACTGACTTACATCCTCCTATGTCTCAGTGACCATTTTTATGTCAGCATCTGAGATTTTTTATTTGGTCTGGAAACTGTATATCCAGCAGAGATTTATTAGTTAAAATTTTTAATTGGCCCACCTGACACTCTGCCTAAATGATTAACTCAATTCCTTGTGACAATACAAGTTTAAGAAATGAACTCAGAAAAGTGGAATCTCTAGATTTTTCAGAAGCCAAAAGTTTATACATTCATGTCTCAGAACAGGCTCAAATTATCAAAGTAACCTCAAGCTGCTTTATTATTACATATTTTTCTCACGTACAAAGTAAGTCGCTTCTTGAAAAAAAATTTGGAAGGTTTTTGTACCTGAGAGTATAAAAGAAGTTTCCTATGTGTACAAGGGGATGAAAGGTGTTAGAAATTTGAACACTTGGACAAGAAAAGTCTAGCAGGTAATGTGGGTGATGGTGACCTCTTCCCTAAAACCTAGGCTCAATATCTGCAAGTTTTTCTCTTCCTAGTTACTTTTTACATGCATTAGTACACAGATCTTATTACTGGCTTTCATAACAACAGGTCATGTTGGCTGGAATACCAGGAAAAATGAAGATAAGCAATATAGAAAATATGTTATTTTGATGTTTATATCCCCTGAGTGGTACTCCCTCGGGACTTCCATTCTTTTTTAGTTATTTCTACACACAAAGTTGTAATTTCTAGGTCTTGACATTGTATGTCCTTTAAGAAACATTGATTTATAATTAAAATACCAGTTAACAAAGAGTTTATAAGTTCTGACTGTTTGAAATTTAATCTAGAAAGACTTTTAAGTTTGAACTCTGCTGTTCCTGTTGCACTGGACAACAGCTGAACTCTGCTAACAAATCTAAAATTAAATGCAAATGGAAACAAACATTTCAAAGAAAGCGTCTATTTTTGACATGCCATGCCAAGGACTGCCACAAAGGTATTTTCCAGTACAAAGGAACGTTAACTTCCTTAATGTGCTTTTTTTTCGATGAGATCTTTTCCCTCCAGAAATCGCTGGCTTATTTGGCTGCCCATATGGTTGCAGCAGGCAGCTGAGCCTCCAGCCTGGACAGAGCCTGTGCCCCAGACACCGGGTTGGTTCTTGGTCTTCACAGCATTTTTTCTCTGTGACATTGCTCTTCCATGTGGCAGCTGTTCTGCCATGGTGGGCCATGCCAATGCTGTGCCACCAGTCTGGCTGCTCACCACCCCATAAAGCAGAAATCAGCTTTCCAATAATTGTCTGGCCAATGAAGAGTGACCCTCTGGACAGGGTAACATGCACAGAATGATGATCAAATTTGGAGGCAGGTTTTCAAGCCTTTTCTTCATACTGGAACAGCTGTAGATGTTGCCCAAGGAGGCAAACCTTATGTACTCTGTGCACCAGCAGAGTGCAACGCACAGACACACACCAGCTGGCCATATTTTCAGTATCCCTCACCAAAACAGTGCTTTTTCCAGTAAAAAAATAACAAACACCAAACTTACTCATCCAAATGTGATTTAGGATATTTTCCATTGCATTTTCTAACTATGTGTAAATAATTTTCTAAAATAATGTCCCATTTTGAAATATGAATTTGAAACTCTTCGAACATAAAAATTAAAAATTTATTTTTGCTAAAAAATATTAAAAAGTAAAACGTATTTATAGTTTAAATGCCATTTGAATTCAAAATGTACTGATGGATAATGTTGAAACCCTCTCCCCAGAGTTTGTGTTGTTTTAGTAAATTACAATGAAAAATATACTGTCATTAGACTATCTCCTCTACCAGACAACTTAAATAGAGAGACAAAAGGACAGGATTTTGAATTTCTGAAAATAAAACACATATTTTGTGCAAAGGTCTTCTGTACTCTTTAGAAACAGCCTGGGTTGTAAATTCTAAGATATCAGTTTTAAATTAAAGAGAGCAACAAGTTTGAGAATGTTTAGGAATCATGGAAGCATTTATAATGGAATTTCAAATAATTTTTTTTTTTTAATGGCATTCCTGCAGAGTCAAAAATCTCTTTAGGCTGCAATACAATCTCTTTGGTTTTGATCGGATGGTTCTAGAAATGTAATTAACTAAAAAATCCCTCAGAAACACAACACGATACAAATAAGGAAACCAGAAAGAGTGAGAATGTCAGAAACAGAATAACTACCATATTTCTAGGTGTCTTGAAAAATAAAAATACCCCTTGAAAGAAAAATGCTACTTCTTTCAAGGTGATAATTTGCTGGTTTTTAGACCAGTATAATTTGAACCTAAGGAAGAAATGGGAGAGAACTGTATTTCTGGAATTATCAGTTGGCTTTCTTTATTACCTTCTTTACACTAGAACAAGACCAAAGCAACCATCACGCCTTATGAAACATAATTCTGATGGAAAAAATATAAGTCCTCACTTTGGGCTGATAGCACTTCCCCCCCCCCATTTAAACTTTCTCACTTCAAATAAATTTTCTTAAAAATTACTCTTTCAGTCTGAATCTTTCATAATGCTCAGGTCCCACCATCCAGTGATTCAAGGTGAATGTTGCCTTCTTCAACTTGCTGCCAGAGAAGAAAGATCCTTTGGTAACATGGCTAGAAAGAAGACAGAGAAAAGAAGATCAAAAGGGAAGAACAGACAATGAATAGAAATTTCCAGCAACTCTTTCCAGAAGATTACACAGGCTTTAATTTTGCTGCTATACCTGGTGAAACAAACCAGTTTTTCACCCTTCTCGAAGATGCTTTCTACAGAAGATCTGAAATGAAGAAAAAGGTGTTTTCAAATTCTCAATTTATATTAACCTCCCAAACACCTTCAAAATGAATCTGGTGCTTTTCCTAGTAATCTATCACCCCTACATAATTGCCTGTGAGAAATATTAGCAAAATGTTTCTTCACTGAAGTACTCTGGGTATTTTTGTGCTTGCTGTGCTCTAACTTTTATTCTTTGAAATACAAGTGCTTCATGACAAAAATCAGGCTCACAAGCCTGTCAGTAGCTCACAGCATACTGTGTCCTCTGTACACAACAACTGGCTCTGTAAAATCTTCCAGAAAAAGAGTTGTTTATGCTTTTTCATTTTTCAGTACTCCATGATGTCTTCTTTATCTCTTCTGTCCTCTCCAAGGTATAAAGGCACACAAAACCGAGAGCCTTTAGGATCTCTGCCTATTTTTTAATCTCTAAGGAGTAACTTCGCCTGAATTCCATGGTGTGGAAACAGCAAAATTTCATTCCAAGGCATCCTGCTGTTTCTGTGCCATCTTCCTCCCATAAGATCTACCCCAGCCCTCAGCTCCATGCTCTGCCAACATCACCTGACTTGTGGCACCAGCCAAAGAGGAGGCAGGGGTGGCTGCCTGTAATTCTGACTTCTGAAGACAGTCCCCCTCCTCCCCATCCCTTTCCTTTAACAGAAGAAACCTCTGGGGATATAAAAGTTGTGGGGACCTACTGCTACTGCCTCTTGTCATCACAGGCCAGCACTGCCTCAGGGTTCTTCAGAGGTGGGTATTTGACTCTGAAGTTGCAACCCGGCAGTGCTTCAGTAGTGATCAATAGCTGGGCTTTTCCCAGGAATTTTATCCTGCAGTGTGGAGAAATACAGGCCTAACGCCACAGCAGAGGCCTTGAGAAGTGGAGATGCAGGATGTGTCAGGGGGCATGGGAATGGGATGGTAAAAGATGGGGCCATGGGTGCCACTGGAGACCTTATGGCCAGTGGTCACTTACAGAAACATAGGACTGGATTTCAAGTAAAGGGTGTTACACAGAGAGCAAAGAAGTAGTAGCTAATAAATTCAGGTGAGACAGAGAGCTGCAGACCAAGCAAGAAAGATCACGGTGTAAAAGTGTATTACCAAACACACAAAAATGACCCTGTATAGATCCTAGAGTGAGGAAGAAGAAACCGTCAACCTGGGCATCCTCCTCTTCTCATCAAGGACTCTAGATGCTGACAATTTCCTGTGACATGGTCACTGCCAAGACCAGGGTGAGACCAGAGAGTTTATGACCCTGACGAGCAGAGGAAGAGTGAGCAGAAAATCAGGAAAAGGCATAGAAAATAAGAAGTGTTTTCACAATGAGTTTAACTGAATTATTATAATTACTGGAACTCTTTCTGCATAGGTGAATTCTTTTTCTTTCTGCAACAATTACTCCTGGATTAGCAATGATTCTTGAATTAGACTGTAATAAAGTGTAATAATTTTAAATATACTAACAATTAACTTTTGACTTTGTATATAAGGTGTATTTTCTCTTTTCCCAAACAAAAAAAAAACCAAAAAACCAAAACCAAAACAAAAAATTGAGTGTAATTCTGGGTCCATATCCCAATACAGTGACAAAAGTAGAATCATAGAATCACAGAATATGCTGCCTTGGAGAGGAACCATCACGATCATTGAGTCCAGCTCCTGGCCCTGCACGGGACACCCCAAGAGTCACACCACGTGCCTGAGAGCATTGTCCAAACACTTCTTGAATTCTGTCAGGCTTGCTGCTGTGACCACTTCCCTGGGGAGCCTCTTCCAGTGCCCAACCACCCTCTGAGTGAAGAATCTTTTCCAGATATCCAACCCAAACCTCCCCTGATCCAGCTTCATGCCATTAACCTACTAATAATAAGTACTTACTAAGTTTTTGCTAATGACACCAGTAAATGACATCATTATGACAAAAAGACAAGGTGGTGGTCAGAATAACAAACACTGTTTGTAATATTAGTACAGGGGCAGGCCACTACACGAATCCCTAAAAATTTATTTTCCTTTGACCTTGTTCCTGAATATTACCTGCTGAAAAATGATAGAACTAGAAAAAAATAAGCAAAACATATGGTTATATAGAGCTGTGTATGAAGCTGTCTGCTGTTCTGCCTTCTGCTGAAACAGTGTCAGGTGACATTAAAAATCAAAGAATCTCTCTTAGCTTAAAGAACTGCAAGATATGAGCAGTCAATTCAGCTCATCCCTGCACTTCCATGTCTACCTGGATGGAGCGTTTTTTATTTTCATTGAGAAGACTTTCAGAACCTATATTTTGAGTTTTTATTACACTTTAAATATTCAGGGTTTAAAGTTAACAAAAAGGCTATAATTTAAAATGCCAGTGTTTCTTGAGTATGTGTAGACTCAAACAAAATGGTTAAATATATCAAAAGAATTAGGTTTACAGGCTATAATCCATTACCCTTGAAAGTCATCATCTACTATAGCCAATGGCAATTTGTTAATGTCAGAAAAAACCTGGCGTTTCTTGTGTAAAAGGGATCATACTGCCCTAAGCAGAAAACAATAGTAAACAAAGGAAAAACACCAATGTTTCTTTCTTTGGTCACTATCAAAGGAGAAACAAAAAGGCTACATAATGTTCATGCGGGTCTGCAAGGGAAGCAGCACATCAGTGGATGTCAAAAGTAGCATTCAGCATTTATTCTATAGGTCTATGAGATAACACACCACCAGAAACTGAGGACAATTGATCCAGTTGCAAATGAGTTACATTTGCTGATTCTCTGAGCCTTTGTGTTTTCAGTCTGGATTGCTGCAGGGCCATTGCTTTAGATGCCATTATGACACTGAAAATTCATGCTGCAGAAGTGATCAAGTGATCTTCACTACACTCTCTCTTTTAAGATGTTCTTTACAAGGCTAATTTTCTAATCTCCATTCCTTTTTGGCTGTTCTGCCTCTGGTTAAACCTAAATCTTACAGGTGCAAAGGATAGACACTTTTCCAATGAGAAAAAAAACAAACCCAGTTTCAGAAGATAATATTTTCACACCAGACTCAAATAAGTATTCATAAGTTTTACAAGTTCCTATGAGCAATTGCAAATCTTCTATTCTCACAGAAAGGTACAAACTAAATCAAGTCTTAGATTTTGAACTAGATCTTACTTCAATAAACGCAGGGGGAAGTTTAGGCATTTTGGCAACCTATTTGCCAGAATACATGTGAGGACATGTAAGCAAAGACAATTATTTGTTTTCTTTCCTCTGTCATTCCTTGAGCTGGGGGAGGAAACGCCTTCAGAAAGCAAACATGAGGGGCTGTCCACTCGAAGATTGGTGCTGGAAGGAAACCACCACCTTTTTTTTGCACTGAGGAGAATGTTACAACTGTTATTGCTCACAATAAACCTCAGCCTCTGGGCCTTTAAAATAAAATTTAAAAGAAGTTCATTCAGTTTTGCTTAAATGGGTGAACTGTATTTTGAACATCTACCGCTGTTCCCGCATTGTTTTGCTCATAGGCTCACACCTTGGCTAGGCTGATGAATGGCTGTTAGCACACATGACTATTTCAAGGCCTATTATGCCTCTCACTTGGCATATTTTATGGGAGGTGGTCATCTTCCTTTCATTGCCCCATACCTCATGTTCACTAGATCACTCCAGGAGCCAAATAAATTCACCATAATGTGAGAAAGGATTTATTTTTAAAAGCAAAATTTAAAAGGATTTCTTTTCCTAAATATAATGGATTAGCTTTGCTTCAAATCTATTTTGTCATCTAGCTGCATTTGTTGGAAGGAGAAGAAAATCAAGGATTAAATGCATTTGAGCTGCTGTAGAGCCACCAGGAAAGATGTTTTTTGTGGTCAAAGTGAATAACCTCTGGTTTTCCCCTTTTCTTTTTCAGGAATAACACTATAGCGTAAAGGGACACTGTGAGGTGAAGCAGAGCAGTATCATGTTGCTAGAAATGTTTTTGCTTTTGATAAATATGGTAGAAAATCATGTAACATTATGAACATTACCCTGTGAATAAAGCTCTCAGAACACCTTGCCTAGCTTCCAAGGCTTTGTACATTGTAGAAAGCTGTGACAGACATGAGGGCTTTCTGACTGCAGCATAACTGTACTAAAGAAGAGACAATACGTCATTGATTTAAGGAGTTCGGGGTGGTTTTATTTGTTTGGTTCTTTTTTGGCTTGGTTTCCTGTTTGTTGTTGTTGCTGTTGTTTGTGTGTTTTAGTTCTGTTTGGTTTGGTTCGGTTTTTTCATTTCAAACTCTAAGATGAGACTTTGTGCCAAAAAATCTTGTTTGTTTTTCTGACTGCATCGGTTAGTCTAATAAAAAATTCTCTTCTGTGAAAGTTTTGAGGGATATAAATAATGAAGGTTACTGATACATGCATCAAAACTACATTTATGCAACTCAATAAATAATCAATACATTGAGATAAGCTGAAATAGTACTATTTACCATTTTTTATCTCCAATTTAAAATATTCAGTGTTACAATGCATTCAAAAATGCTGATTAATAACTAAATCTGATATGAATTATCATTTTCCAGAAAATAATTGTTCCCATATTACTCATTTTCAGATATGAAGACAATCTGCCGTATGTCTAAACTACAGTCTTTGATTTTACACTGTTTAAGAATAAATTGTGTTCTGAATCAGTCTTTTTTAATCCTTCATGCATAATTGAAGATCAAAAAATCTGATAAATAATCTTCTGATGTTAAATTTATTCACAATGATAAATAACTGTTCTGCTCCTTCGTCTGTTCTGCCAGGAAGTAAGAAAATAAATCTGATCTAACCATGAACAATTTGAATTGTTTGCATATTTGGAAGACTATTAAACTTAGAGAAATTGATTTATTTGCACAGTGAAAAGGAAATATTTATATTCCTTTTAGAAGCACGGATCATTTTTGTTCCAGAACATAAGAGTTTGCCATTGAAATCAGCAGCAAAAAGTTATTGAAAAAACTCACTTTGAGAGAAAAAGTATTTCTAATGTTACTGCATTGTAAAATGTAAGAAGTCATCATATTTTAACTAAACTTAAATGTAATTGTGGCACAAAAATAGGTCAACCTCTGAACTCAGATTGCATGGTATTATGGAAGCATGAAAATGAGTTTGAGGGGTTAATAACTACATTTGGAAACAAAATAGTTACATGCTGTAATTACAGTGTTAAAATCCTTCCTTCCTTCAAATGTCCATAAAGGAGAAGAAAGCACATGTTTTCAGAAGGTTTTTTAAACATTATTATGTCTAGTGTTGTCTAATTTCATTAAGGGCTCCATTCTGCTAACCTTCCTCATGTTAATCTATTTATTGTAAGGGACTCTTCCAAGACTGAACCTTTCAGCCTGGCTGAAAGCATTAGTCTACATTTTGCAGGGTATTATTATCTAATTGTGTATTTGTCTGTATTGCTGTTTAATATGAAAACAATGCGTTTTCCCATCCATATATTTGTTTTTGACATTTTGTACCCCATATTATATTTTTAGTCAACATTTCAATGCCTTGTATTAACATTTAAAATGAGAGTATTGAAGCTATCTGAAAAATAAATTAAGTGCAAATGGAAATACAGATAAATCCAGCTAGAAGCTATGTTCGAGCTATGCAAGAGATGGCAAATACTGGGGGTTTTAAATCATGGCTGTGCAATAGAAGTGAGGGCCTTTCCTAGTTTCGACGTGCATGCTCTGATAACATCTCACATCTCAGTCTCCAAGGAGGAGCCGTCCCATTATTTACTGCAGTCACAGACAATTCCAGGGTATGTTGCCATATGCATCAGTCAGCAAGCACAAGAGCAACCATGTGACTAGCAGGAGATTCTCAATTTCCTTGTGGCAGAACTCAATGTTCTAACATAAAACCAGCTTTCAAGACAAATTCAGCGTTGAATCTGGATGACACTAAATTCCCACAGATAGGAAAGCATATGAATCAGTGAAATTCAGAATTAAGGCTACTGAGTGCACTGAATTCAGAGCAATCGCGCTATACATTGTAGTTCATAGTATAGAACAGTATCATAGTAATCGTCTATTGCACTATGATAACACAGCACACTGGAGAATGGATCTAAACAAGGCTATAAATTTCTTTAAAGCTCTGAAAAAAAAAATCTCTGAAGAATGAAGAAAAGACTAGAAGTGTTTTGCCCACATCACAGCTTCTCTCTTAGAAGCACCATTCCAGCCTACACACCAGCTGTTGAGCTTTTGCCCTTCTGAGATCTAAGTAAAACATTTCTCATCGTTTGTAGGAGAGTGACTACCCTTCTTTACAGATGGTGGCAGAAATAAGGAGAAGTGGAGATGTGCAAAGGCAGAGAGAGGAAAGCCCAAACTTGACCCATTCCTGGTAACTACTACCGGTTACTTACACGTGGGACTGCACTCATTTCATCCTCCAAGTGCTTCTTTCAGCAGATTTTCTTCATTAAGTCAACCTTCTTAGGAAGTTTTCTAACCAGAGGCTAAAATGAGACACCACTTTACTACTACACTCTCAGCCCCCTCCTCTGAGAGGAATTTCTCTCAATGGCTTCTCCTTGAAACAGGTGGGTACCAATACACATGTGCTGGGTAAGCGTATCACTAAATCTTCCTTCCCCTTCCTTCCCCATCTGTAGGGAAGGCAACCAAGAAACTGATCTAAACTTAATGGGACATGGTTGGTTACCTTTTTAACTGGATTGACACCGAAAAAGACGAGCCCGTATGTTGGGAAAAAATTATGACAAGCTGTGTGACATAACTTAACCTCTGTTGATGTTCAAGTGCATCCATGTGGAGCAGCTGTCCTGCTTTTACATGACATTTCCTTACAACATTTCCCGCCAACCTGTTTTGCTGGGACTTTCAGCTTTACTAATTGGCTAGGTCCTATGTGAACCTTGTTAGCAGGAGACTGCCCTGACTAAATCTTTGTTGTCCAGGGTTGTCAGGAAAAATTAAATGAGACTGAGATAGTGCCACCTGGTATGGGATGCCATCAAAGCAGGGAGCAGGCTGACTCCTGCCCCAGTAAGGTGACCTGTAGACAAGGTGCAAACCCACGTTCCAGCCCTGCTTGCTTTACCATGTACTCAGGAATTTCTTTCAGTGTTTTCTGTTCTAAGATGTCTGGCGATAAAACAGTGATTGAACAAAAGCTGTACCCATCAGGTTTGGGGTGTCTGTTTAAAGCTGTAGGGGAGGAAGAGACAGATGAAAGGAAGGAAGGAAAACCAAGCCCTGAACACCAACAAATCTAATGGTAAAGGCAATTATGTGGGATGCAGAATTCCACAGCTACAGAGGTTGGACCTCTTAGGACTCAGTTTGTATCTACTTTCCGGAAAATTTGGAGATAATTTTTTTTTCTTTAACTGGATGAGAAATGGGAATGTTCTTGAAGTCTTGAAAGTTTTAATGGGCTGAGAAATACAACCGTCTGTGTTCAGTAATTTGCCCAGCACAAGGCCATTGACATATGAGTATTGTCTTAGAAAATATCTTCCTGAAATATTTTAAGGCCATTCCTTTAATTTTAAAGTTGTAAAATCCCTTGGTTTTATCTCCCAACTCAGATGTAAACAGTGCTTTTAAAGTCAGAACCAGGCCAGTTTGAAACATTTTGTTCTCATAGTCAGGAGGGACTAAATTTAAAAGTGTTAGTGAGCCAACACCTGCTACAAATAAAAGAGAGGCTCAACTTCATGCTCAAATTTATTTTTCACTGCATATGGGAGATGTGATAAATCTCCAATAGGCTGCTCGACAGTTTCAAGGGGAAAACACAGACAAGCAACAATATTAGGAGAACACAGTATCGTGATACGGAAAGAGTAATTCTTTCAATGGGTTATTGCTGAACGTCGGTCTAAATTTGTAAGCATTTTGAGAAGGAATTTCTTTCTGCACAGCCTGAGTAAAATTGTAGAAATAAAGAGCATAAATCTGCTTCAGAAGAAACTGAATGTAGAGTAAGAAAAATCAAGAGGCTATAGCAATATGTTTGATCCAGGGACATAGCTGATGAGGTCAGACTTTTATTTGTACTTCTCAGAAACGGCAAGGGATAATGAATCATTACATTTGTCTTCTGTTGATGAAATGTACATTTACTTCTATTGTATGTCCAGAATAAGATTTTAAAGCATTGTGTATGTTTTCCTGTTTTTCTCCTTGCAAGAGTGAATGTCTCATCGAGAAGATTGACTCCTTGTGCCGATAATAGGCAGAAAAACATATTTTGCTTTAGATATAATTTGAAACGTCACTGTTGAAAAAAAAGATTTTTCCATACTCAATTCTTTAAGCTTTTCTGTAGTTTATTTATTTATTTTTTTTTACATATTGTTGTATACAGGGCTCCTACAGAGTGTCACAGTCCAAAAAAAGAAAGTATGAATAACAAATCCAGCTGCACGCAATCACACTGCTTTATTATCTTTCCTAGATCCCTCCCCAAAATACTCTCTGCCAATATGTCCGCCAAAATGAGAAAATCTAGTTAACAGGTTTTCTATAATCACTTTCATCATGCTGATGAGTTAATATTAATTCATTCTTGTATTCTCCATATTAATTTGATTCATCTACCTGTGTTCAGGAAGCCGTACTCCAGTCAACTTTAATACAGGCATGATGGCACAGACACCAGTGAAATCTCTAGGAGCATAGCAAGGATCCTGGATACATGCCTGCACTGCTACCGTGCGCTGAAATCAATAGTGAACATCATTATTGCTATCGTTTTGAGTGTTAGTTGTATTGAGGTGGACATTGTTATGACAAAATGAAACATAATTATATGTTTTGTTCCACTGTGAATAAAATCTCTGAGTCAGTCTTCAGGTCAGAGGTAATCAACTCCTTAGACATCAGTAGAGAATCTAATTTTGACCTCCAGGAATCACACTACTACTACTAGTTTCACTGCTACTACTAAGAAAAAACATGAAGATGTTTAAAATCTCAAACCCATAATCTAATAAGGAATCAAGAAAGGCAGCAATGTAAATCTACTCCAAGGACACCAGGGTAGTGCTATCAGACTGGAAGGAAATGATCAGTACAGCTTTTCATTTTATTATAGTCTCCTGACAGTAGTTTCAGAAACCCCTGGAGCTGTCCCTGACAGGGAAGTTTCTGGATGGCATTTGTTTAAGCAGTATTGGAAATAAAATACATTATTTGTTTTACTGCTATTCTAACAATGGCCTTGATAACATGCAAATTATACAGTTTGCAGACATAAGAAAGCAAAGCACATATAGACATATCTGTCCTTTTTCTGCTTCCTTGCTGCTTATACTTTGCAGACATGTAGTTAATGATCCTATGCCACCAGTTTTAAATCATAAGGCTCTCTCTTTGTTGGGAGCTGTTCTTCATCATTATTATTCTCTTTTGTGGAGGTCGCCAAATAAAACAGATATTTGGTTTATAACTGAAGTGCTGAAGTGATACTTAATGTACTAGAAACTTCGAGTATTCCCCATCAAATTAGGGAAAGCCAGACCATGATACTCCTATTTCACATTCCAAGTCCAAGAGGGACTTCTTATCTTGGCTATCCTTTTCCACCAATAATTTTGCTATGGCCTGTTTTTTATAAGGTTTCTAAAATCAGGCTTAGACACAGCTCCTCAGTTAGAGTATATTCACAGATCCCCTCTAATGAAATGTTACCATATTTTCAATCCAATTTAATCAGACACTTTTTAGGTGCATATTTCACAGTGTTAGTGCAAACAGGCAAACATACTGGCTTTATAGGGCTATTCAGAAGCTCTTGGCTTTGGCTCTGGCTGTAATTTTGGTTTATGGGAGCTGTTGCATACTTTGGAATGTTAAACATTATATTTCTCCTCCTGACTTCTAAATCTCATGGCTATCAATATGAAGGACTAATTTAAATGGAAAAATCACCTCTCAGCTACCTACAGAAATATCAACGTCCACATTCTTCTTTGTAATGCCTGGATGTCACTTGGATGACAACAACACGCTATCTAAAAATTATTCACATGCCTTCTAAAAAGGATCATTAGAGCTGGCTTACAATAGCTGTTGTATATTTGGGCTTCATTCATTCCTGTACGGATAAAACATTCAAACGTAGATATTTTGTTTCATCAGATATTGATGACAGCTTTTGTTCCCCCTCATAACAACTGTTGACGTTTAATTGGAAAATCAAGTGATGAAAGTACTTTAAAATTTGAAAACAGACTTTTTTATACAGGAAGACTGTGACAGCTTTTACCCCAGACTGATAGTAAAAGCAGTTCACATGCTTTCTGCTCTTGCCATCCTCCACATGACAGATTCCCTGGCTAGAATACATTTTTCTGTAATGCACTATTGCCTCCTGCTCCTGGGACTTCTATCTTTAGTGAATCATTGGAGGCTGAGTCTGATTGGGGAGTGCAACCAGAAGGAGAAAGTAGTGATAGCAGGAAATCACACTAAAACCTCCATGAAGCGTTTCTAAATGGAAATAAATGTTTTCAGTGAGTTTACAGGAGATTCCTATGTGTAGATCTCCTGTTTCTATTTAAAACTTTTCATGGAAGCATCTCTGGTTTTGAAAAAAATGCACTTAATCAAAACTCAATTTCCACTAGGAAGATATAGGGTTTGGTTGTTCTGGTTAACTTTTCAACTACAAAATGTAGATGTTGAATTCAAGGAGAAAACAGGGCAAAATTGCTTTGAAATCTGCTGAACTCTACAGAGTACTTTTGCAGCGGCAGAACAAGCATGAACCATGCTTTTTCACACTTACCTGAATCCCCTTTCCATAGCAACTTATTTCCAATATGTTCTACATCCTCAGCTGTGCTCCCACAAATCCTGCAAGGCATGAAATCCCTTCTTTAGCTTCTTCACTATTCTAAGAGAGATTGGACCTTACAGGTTTTTATGGTCATAGCTTTCAAGCAACCAGAATTAATAAAACGCCCAAGACTTATTTTAAAAGACCTGCAAGAGATGTTCCAGATCAATGGTTTCTACTTCCACAAAAAAAAAAAAAAAAAAATAAAAGACATTTTAAAATGAACTTTGAAACTATTTAATTTAAGGAAGATATTTTTAGACTCAAACTGTATGATTTTCATTGTTCTATTGATTTAATGAAACAATTAAGAACACATTTTCACACTGTTTTGCCATTCATTTGAAAATATCAGATTGCTGATTATAAGACAATATTATGGAATTCAGACTTATTCAAGTGATGAGTTCAAAAAAAGTATTATTCCCCTGCTTTTCTAACTGCAACTCTTACCACTGTTGCTTATTCCTCTGACTGTTAGAACACCAAAATATCTCTTAGTTAGCACAATATAAGCATTTTTACAGAGTAGTACGAAATCTAGTCTGTAATGTAATCCTGGATCTACTTCAAGAACATCTGTGTCAGTAAAAAAGTCTGTTAATCTCTGTGGTCTTTGTGTCAGACTCTACAGAAAGTATGGTATTGTAGATATTCCTAGCACAAAAGTAATACAAAAAAAAAGCCTATTTTGATAAAAATCTTGTACTCAAAAGCTTAGTAAATACATTCTTTTTATTTCAGGATAGGATGGTAGTTGATTGTACCTGAAAGTGAGGGGGCTAAAATACTCATCGCCATCAACACCTGCAGCAGAATGAGCCAAACTTCTCAAAAGGGTTGGACAGGACACTTCTCACAGAAGCTGGAAAAATTAATCAGGCTTTTGCTGGTTGAGATCTGATTCTGATGAAGTGATGAAGAATATGAAGACTGGAAGCAAGTCGTATGAAAGAAGTTCCAACAGAACTGCTTGTGATTGTAAACAAGGAGAAAGAAACCCTCAAACAGCAATTTTCCAAAAGCCCAAGAAAATGGTGAGAGCTCCTGAGATGGCCTTCTAAAGGACAACACGGTTCAGATGAGCAAACAGATTTTGAAGGGAAGTGTCATGTGAAAGGGGGGAGGGGTTCCTGGAACTCTTTATATTTGATATTCGATCAGTCTTTCAGTGCCCCCAGGGAAGTCAAGACCCTTACACCCAACCAGTGCCCTGTTATGGGGACACCACTGAACAGCCCAGTGTATCCGAGGGTGGTTTGATCAAACCTCTTCAGGGTCACACACCAACAGCCTCCCCACTCTTTGTTGATGTCTTACCAGTTTTGTCAAGCTTGGTGGCAGTCTACTGAAAGAGTCCTAAGGTTGCACAGAAAAGCCTATTGTGAGAAAATCAAGGAAAAATACATAATGAAAGTATGGAATAATAAGTACATAATGAAATAGACAAAGAGTTGCATAAAATTAAAAGGTGCACAAAAATACATTAGGAAAGGCATAGGTCTCTTGGTAAGGAAGACAAACAAGACACAGAAAGGGAAAAGTATAATAGATAAGAGAGCAAGATACCTGAAGAAAGCATGGATGGGTTGTAATTTTTGGAAAAACAATCAGAAGACATGAACATGTCTTTGAAGAGAAAATGCTGATGGGTTATTCCATCTGTTGTGTTTCTCATGGTCAGGATGAGCTGTACCAACTTACTTCACAGAAAATCTGATTCAGAAGAAATATTATTAAAATTAGTAAAAAATCTTTCTGACTTGAGGCTAGCTAAAGCACTTAAACAATCTGTATCACATGGTCAGCAAATTCAAATAAAACCAGATTTTCAAGAACTAATTAAGCAAATATTTTGAAGGGCATCATGTGTAGTATATACTTAATTCTCTCTCATAATATAAGATGAATTGCAGCGCCTCCTGCAGATCTCCCTGGTCCTCCATTTTTATTGCTATATATGTATTGGTCTTCAACATCAAACTGTTTTTCCCAGCTGCAAAATAATGACCTAAATGTCAAATTACTTACATTGATTCATGCTAATGTAATCAGCTAGGTAACTGGTGTTGTTCCTGATAAGACATAACATGGGCAGGAAAAAGAACATAATTTTGCCTTGGGTTTGATGCTAATTAAATGCAAAATATATACACTTCTCAGTATTACGATTACTTATTCTGTCTGTCTCCTAGTAGGTAAACATTCATCTTGGAGATCTGAGGAACATTTATAGTCCATATTCCCAGTACTCAGAATGAAATGAGGACCACGCCTAATTTCATAATAAGAAATAAAATAACCATTGCAGTGATTTAGGATTTGTTCTTTCATTAGTCTTTTCCTCCCCTGCTGTTTTGTTGACAGCAGAGGGAAACACAGGAGCAGGGAAGAATTTGACACTTCAGCCTTTCACAGACCAAATAAAATCAAGACTGAATGACAGAGAAGTCCTGAGTGTGGTTTTTTTGGGTTCTTTTGGGTTTTTTTTTTAAATAATGACTGTTAGGAAAGAATTCGATTTCTAAGTCACTACCTGTGACATTGTGATATAGTTCTATCACCAATTCAAATATGTGCTCCTGTTATTTGACTGCAAATTTAAGAATAGAATGTTTAATGTTATCCACCACAGTCAGTAAGATGAAGTCATAATAATTATTACCAGCTTAGTAAGAACTTCTCTGTTAGTAAGTGACAGGGTATAACAAGGTGTGCTTTGTTGATCTCTGTTAAAGTGCATTGAATTGCCAATAGCTACTGAGAGACTTCAGGAGTTGGTTTGTTTCTTTTTTTCTTTTCTGTGTTTAATTGAAAGAGCAGTTTTGATAAATTATTTAAACTCTTTTGATGCTTTTCTCTGTAGTCATGCTGGCTCCTAACTATAACCTTCAATGGGATTTAAATAGTCCACAAAACATGACACCTGCAGATACCAGGGGAGGATATGCCGGGAAGGCATTGTGGTTTCCACTGGAAACTTCAAAAAGCTCTGTAGTTTTACATGGGAACATATGATATTACTCTATGTTTTCCTTTGAGTGTTAAGAGTTTTATGAAGCCAAAACCCTCAGAGTGAGTCCGAGGAACAAAAGAAAAATCTTACATGAAGTTTAGGAAGCCACTTGATGACTGTCACATAACTCTGTTACTGACTACTGAAATTTTCAAAACCTTGGATGGGAACCAATTTCTGCCAGTTCACATGTATTTTCCATTGGTTTCATTAGTGTTGGAAAGAGGAGCATGGAATTTCAATTGTTCCAGTATTCTGAGGCTGCATGCGTGATCTGTCATTTTTCCCTTGAGTATGGTACTACTTTTCCTTCAGAAAAAGGGGATGAGCAAATTTGGAGATGATTTTTGTTGCAAGGGAATCTTAATCCACTGGCTTCTGTGTCTTCTGTCACTAGCAAAGAACCTATTTTGTGAAAATTTGAATACCCTTATTTTAGACCATCATTTAAATTCTCTCTATCTTTGGGACTGTGTATCAGTACTGCAATTCAGGAAAACTTTCCAGTGGAGTGAATAAAGCAGCCTTTGCCTTCACCATTCTCTTGGATGAGAGGAGCACCATCAGTGGCTCCTGGATCACTGCAATTTTTTTAGATGACTCATGATTACCTTCACAAGAAGAGATTTAGGTTTTTCTACCATAGCCACACAACTTATTTCATCTTGCAACAGGCCCCTCCACAGCTCATTGAATGCTTTGGAGTATCAGAGATAGGAAAAGAACCCTCACATCACGCAAACGTGAAGATCGATTCCTGCTGGTTTATGGAGAGAAAGCACCATTGCTTGAAAAACAACCAGATGCAGGATGCACCGTTGTAAAAACTCCCATCAGTGGAATTCTTTGTAGCAGTGGGATGATAGACCTGATTCTCGGTGGGAAATTGTGTTGGAAAATTGCATTTTGCATACCACAAATATCTCTGAGGTTCGGTTGAGTGTGAGATTCTTCTTGTCTTAGTTTCATATGACTGTTATGTTCTGTTTAATGACTGCTTCTAGCTCCTGTTTGTAATACAGACATCTCTATTTTACTGGCAAGAAATGTTTTTTTCTCAGTGAATTCTTGTCCAGAAGTATGAATTTCATTAACATGGGAAAGCAATACATTTTTTATGAAAGATAAAATAGAGTATTGTGTTGCTTTGTTTTGCTTCCCCTCCCCTTAAAAATGAAGGACTTCTTATTCCTCAACCAACATTGTTATATATTGTTCCAGAATTTTTCACCAAATAAAAATAAAAATAATAAAAACCCCCCAGTCTTTAGTAACGTCTCTACTTTAAATAAACAGAGAGGTGATAAGCAAATGCTTTCAAAAGGAAAGATGCAAATCATGCTTAAGAAATGAATGTGTTTTCCTTAATTCATTATTTCCATATTTCTTACTAAAGGGGCAGAAGGCCAAAAAAAAAAGCTACAGTCATAGATGTGTTAAGAAGATACATATTTTTTTTTCTTCAAAGAGGTACTGAACCAGAAATTAGTTTCTGCAGAGATCCTTGCCCTTGGCAATAGCAAAACATGTAGGCCTAATATTTTGAAAGATACAATGCATTTCCAGAAATCTTTAGTAAAATGGCCATGGAGACTATTTAAATATGATCTTCACCAGCAGTCTTCAGGGCTATAGTTTATTGCAGCACCCTGCCTGTACCAGAATGAAAAGTACTGTGTTTCACCAATCAGCAGCCTAGAAACAGAGTTAACACACTGGTGTAACTCATGCTTGGGTCAATTGCAAAAATACATTCACTAGGAAACAACCTGATCCACAAAGGGCAGGCCAGTCCCAGGAGTGCAGGCCAGTCCCATGTGTCCAGTATTGCACAAGGGACTGGAGGAGAACACTAAACTCCGGGCATATGTTACCTAGAGAGAAACCATGCTCGTTGTGACGTCCCCTTCAGGTTTGGTTGATTGCTTTAAAAAATTTCCTTCTAAATATGTATAGAGTAAATCATGATGCTGTCTCACAACTGCGCACAGGCTTAAGTTCATGGGTGATGACTATTTGAATGTAAAAATATTTGAACAAGAGGATTCGTTTCTGTGAATGAGTTTCTTAAAGAACAGCACCCAGATCTTAGCTCAGCCCCTGTAGTTAACAATCTTTCACGCACGGAGGCAAGGCCTCTCTTATTACTGCTACCAGTGCTCCAAATTTTCATCTCTAGAAAGTTTTTAAAAGATTAGTGCTAGAAGGAAATAGAACTCAACTCTACAATTCTAAAAAAACTACAAATTATTTCACTTCAAAAAATTGACTAGAAAACAAAATAAATTTTATTCCTGAGAGTGTCTCAGCTATAACATTTAGAGTGTTTCCCGCAGTCCTGATTACTGTTTCATCCTCGAGCAAGCTGCCTACCTGTCCATCTGAGAGAGAACTTATTTCTATTTCATTAGAAATCTTCCTCTTTTAAGAATTACCTTTAAAAAGTTTCATTATTTTGGTATGTAGTCCTGTTTAATCAAACACTGACCAGAAACTGTAAAGTTTTTATCCATTCTTGGTTTTGTATGGTATCACAGGTTGTTTCTTTTCTTTTTCTCTTTCTCAATATGTTATTTGCTGTAGTTTTCACTATTTCCCCAAAACAGCCTTGGGGCTAATATTGCCTGCCAGACAGCCCTGTTGTGTTCCATACAATTTGCCTGGGGCTAGATGATGATCACTTATTCTTTCCAAGTTTCTGTCATAATGTTTGTTGTCTGATTGTGCTGAGCTAAATAAATTATTGAGAGCTACTAGATTATGTTCTCTACCACATTTGAGTGAAAGGCCTCACTTACCTCTATGCAGAGCAAATAACAGTATTTATAGTTAGGAGATATCCATCAACCTTCTCCCTGACCTCAGCAAGGCTCTTTTTTCACCCAGTTGCTGACAGGCTGAGTGCTGCACAGTCTTCCCAGTTTATTTTATCCTCCTGTCTTTCACTGGTATTTTTAAACTGGCATTAATCCCCAGATTCACAGATGATGAGACCAGAGGGTCTGCAAGAGTGCACAGGGCATCTGCGGCGGCCCTAGGACTCCCTTACAAAGCTATAATGAACGCGATAGATAGCTTTATAAATAATTAATAATTTAACACAAGTCTGTGTAAATACTTACAATCACCACTTAATAATGTATGAACATGACACACAAAGTCTGATCTGAATTACTTTAATCTTAAAATAATTAAAAAATAAATCAAAGATTTTAAATGTATAAAATTTGAACATTAAGCTACACAAAGTAGGATATAAAAGAACAGTTAATCATAGCCCAAAATGTGCTTTAAAATGTTTGTAATTACTTTCATGCGGATAAAGATTACTTATGCAAAAATAGATCTATACAAATAGCTTGCAGTGGATATTGTTGACTCCAACATGAAATAAATAAAGTTTACTGTTGGCTCTCTACAGTATTATAACATCTACTTTCAGGAAAATGAGGCATTTCCATGGCTTTATTTTTGAGCATATTTGTCAAGTGACTAGTAGAATTATCCCCCCAGAAATAAAAAAAAATCTATTAAGAAATAAACAACCAATACAGTTGTTCTGAATTTCAGTAAATAGCACAATAGACAACTAAAATATACTCTGAATCATGAAATTTCAGCAATAATCAAGTCCAAAAAAGAACAAGAGCAAATGATTGTGAGGAAATGAGTATCAGTAAATATACACTGTAGAGCACATAAACATTGTTATTATAGCCAAACTATTCTCATTCACACCAAGAAAATTCATTTATTCACCTCATATTGATGTAATAGATCAACATATATATAACCTTCTTACAATAGGCAGTTCCCTGTGAAGAATACAAAATTCAAAGTGCAAGTGAGAGGGTCGGTAAACTCTCAGCGGCCTTTCATGTTGTTTGTTTCGCACCTAAACTAGAGGGGTCTGGAAAAAAAGCCCTAAACCGTGTGAACAGATGATGTCCAGTGTTCAAGCTCATTCCTTGATTTTCTTAATTTCGTATATATTTCACTATGGTTATATGGTTTTAAAAACAATAGAAGGAAAAGACATAGCAGCTTTTACATAGCAGCTGTGAAGCTCTGGCTATTTATGCACGGTCCAAAATTTTAGCTCTTTATTGCACTCCTGGGTCTTTCTCCACATAATTTTTATATAGCATTAAAGTTATTTTATGTTGGAGCTTCTTCTCTGCATGTTCCTCCCACAACAAAACTCAGCATGACAGGGCAGGTGCGGTGACATCTGTCCTGGCTCCCTCACCCCCTCACTGACACTGTCCCACCAAGGTCTGGGAGATTGGTCTCCAAGCACCCACCTACAACTTCATGTCACACCCCCAGGTATTCATCTGACACCTCTGTTTCTTGCCGTAAAAAAATAGTACTGTGCCACAGTCCTCAGAATATTTTGGATGCTTTGTATGGAAGATGGAGGGGGGGGATGACAAATAAAAAAAAAAAATATCCAAAACCTCAGAACTAAACCAAATCCCAAGCAAGTAAAAACCCAATCCCTGTAGTTTAGGTTTGTCAGTATTCACACAGATTCTGTGATTGTGTCCTCTATTTAAAAATGCAGATGCACTCTGTGTATCCTTAACGACATAAGAGGAAACCTTACCAAACTCCATTGTAAAGACAAGGCTGTTTGTGAGCAAGACCATTATAAATAGTTTAGAGTCACCCATGTCTTCAAGCAGACTGGGTACTGCTAAATCATGGGTTGGAGGTTCCCTAATGAAGATTAACGAGAAAAAGAAAGAAAGTAGAAAAATAAGCATATTCATTTATAGCTTTAACTGGAATGTTTCATATGAGACACCAAGACATTAGAGAAAGTGCTACAACTGAAACACTCTCTCATTATTATGGTGAGTCATTAATCACAGGAAGGAAGACTATATATTTTTTCTTCAGCTTCTGTCATTTTCTGAGATGGATTTATATTTCATTAGCCACATGATTTTACAGGCAATAGACAGAATATTGCCAATCATGTCCTGCTATACAGATTTATTTCTCAGATGAAACTGGCAAGGTGCAGCAGATGGCAACTGAGACCATTTTTTGCCAAGAAATAAAAAATTTTAAAAATCCATGCACAATAGAGGGTTAATTTTCTATGGGAGGTAATTCCTTATTAAGCTGACTTCCTCCAAACCTTCATGAGAGCTTCAGTAACTTTGAAAAACATTTCTGAAAATATAACTGAAAAAATACTTCAAAGCAACATGTCAAACAAAGCAAAATTAAAGAGCATTTTTGGAGCATACCTAGGAAGGTCAACTGAGTTTGACTTCCAGAATTACTGGTCCTGCTTCTGCTGAAAAATTTCCTCCTCTAAACAGCTTTTAAACTTTTAGTAAAAGCCAGATAAATTGTGAGAGAGGATATGACTGCAAAGAAAAGCATGAATAATTCCTAAAAAAAAAATAGTTCTCCATATAATGTTTGAATCCAGAATTAAAAATCCAGGGAAGTTCAGGCATGTGCACATGATTTAATGCTCCTAACAGGGTTATTAATAAAACATTTTGGGCTTCTAAAATAGTTTCTTTCTATCTTCTTTTGACAGAAAAACAACTACAGTATGGCATACACTGCCCACAGTGCATGAGGTTATTTTAGAATTAGGAGAGAGAAAAAGAGGGAAATTTGGATGAATTCTATACATAGAAAATATTTTCTCTGCTATAGTTGGTAGGAGGATGTAGCTCGGATGGTGGGCTGTGTGGGAGCCCCACGCTGAGCAGGCAGCTGAGAGCTGTCTGGGAATGCTGGAGAGGGAGGGAGCGACTCAAGCAGCAGGTCCCTGTGCCCATGCCTGCCCTCAGGGCCCCCGAAGTGACAGGCACCTGCTGCCAGCTGGGCTGGGGGTTGTGGATGGAGAAGCCTGCCCCGCTGAGCTGGGATGGCCTCTGCGGATACGTGCTGCCATACAGGAATCCTAAGGGGCCTGGAAAATATTTCAGACCCATTCAGCTGTTTGACTGTCACTTCCTGGTGCTTGGATGATAACTGGCAACGTTTTAGCATGCTTCAGAGGAGCAGAGCTACAGCTATCTCTGCCATTAAGCTGATGTAAAGTCTGTCTGAACATGAGATAAAAAGGAGAGAAAGGAGAATTCTCTTGAATATCTCAAACTGCCTGGATATCAATGCAAGAGACATTTGTTACTCAAAAAAAACCCCACCCTTAGGAAGATACAAGTCAATACTTTAACTGGCATATATTAATGGAAGTGTATAACTTAGTCAGATGACAATGAAGAATATTTATTTGTCTGGAAGTGGTCAGTAATATGGATAAATGACTCACAGTATTTGTCCTGAACATTTTAGAGAAAATGAAAGCGAGAAGAAATATGAAAGCAGTCTTTATGCACATGAGGGCAGCAAAAATGAATTGAATAAGGTCTTTCCGCTGGATATAGATGACGTAGTTTATTTATTGAACAGATATAACCTATGTGTTCCTTTTGGGATTAAGTAAAGTGTTCCATCCACCTAAGTAAGACTAGTAAATGGTTGAGTTTGGGTAAGGTGACACATTATGGTACTGAGTCCCTTTTAGCCCTTACCTACTCTCACTCTTAACTTCTCCTCAGGATTTTGTCAACCACATGAGCTCTCCTTCCTCTCTTTATCCTTAGAGTCATGACTCCCCCCCAAAAAAAAATTATTTACAGGTGAATTAAGTTTATACAATAGTTTGTGGGATTACAAGAGTACGAATTAGTCTAGACTTGAGGAGAAGCTTTCTAGCAACACTGGGAGTTGAGCACTAAACTATATAGGTGGCATGATCTGGTACTTCCAACTCAAAACCAGTGTAGAGCTCCACGATCGTGGTTCAGTGGTAGCCAGTTCTGCTTTATGGTGCATTAAGATTCCCCAACACAGCTCTTCTCTCAGCCCCAGGAATCTCCTCTCCAGTGAAGCACTGCAGTCACCAGCCCTGACGTGTGCTTCAGGACTTTCAGAGGTCCTAACACAGAGTCCAAGACGAAGTATTCTGCCATTTTTACAGTCTGTTGGCATAATTTTCCAGTAGCTGTGTTTTTGTTCTTAAGGCCCTGCCTGATGAAGCTGGAAACAAACCCGGGTGCATCGCTCAGCTCCTCCAGCATCGCTGTGCTGCTCGGGGCTGTCACACACCTCCTGGCTCCAGCGGCCCTTGCTCACGGCTGAAAAGCAGTAATGAAGCCAGTGGTGTCTGCCACATCAGGAAAACAATTAAGGACACTTTTTCATCATCAGTGTAGTCTTGTTTCCTGTCTAATAACACAGATTGAAATCAGTGCTATCTGGCACCAGCACTGTCTTCTCATGGGGCAGAGATAGTGGGAAGTATAAGTGGGAGATGTACGGCTGTGCTCCATGGAGAGAATTTCCACACCATTCCCCTCCTGTAGGATTTCTCCAAAAGCCAAGAATAATCTAAGCATATATTCTCCACTAAATCTATTTGTTTATTTAAAGATAATGGTGTTATGCCTACCCTTTTACTCTACACAGGTTATTTCTTTTCACTTACCGTAATTTATTAAGACTAATCATGCAGAAGGCTACTTTTTAAAGATTTACTTCCTCTAAATTAAATATATTAATTTCATGAGCCATCAGACCTCAGCAGTTTTTCCAGATAGAAACAAGATTTTAGAGCATCATTATAACTATTTTTAAAAATTACTTTCAAATTTAACATTTTAGATTGTTGATATTGACTGGTTTGGCAACCATTGTTTAGGAGACAAAGCATGAAAAATGTTCTTTATTCATGTGTGAAGTAAGAAAGCATAGGAGTGACAGATGAAATGGTCTTTAAATTATAAAGTGATTTAACATTAAAATTAAATGATGAAAAATACAAATATTTTAGCAGAGAGAAACGTCTCTATAGTCATAAAATTATTACAGAAGTCACTTCATGGAAGAAAATGATCTAACAGTCACAGGATCTCAGTGATTAGAAAATCCGATTTTTTCAGCAATCTCGTTAGTTTTGAAAAACTATTCATAAATTTTGACATGTATAAGAAACTTAAAAATTCTGGAAAATCTTGACAGTCACTTGCACAAATAATACAATTACACAGAGAAGTATTTCCACCTACAAAATTATCTAAGAGAGTGGGGGGGAAAAAAGACTTCTAGCAAGTCATTAAATACTACATTTTGTATTTAGGCAAAGTCATTGGGTAACAGTGGTGAAAAGTGTATAATCTAAGTGAAAATAGCAGCATTAGATTGTATTTTAAAATGAATATGTTGTCAACCAAACTCCAGAAGGCAATTATTGATAAAGCTTTTGGATTTTCATATTCATATTTTCCCATGTCTGTAAGTTCTTTTCCATTAAGTCCTACTGGACAAAATTGGTGTTAGCTTTTATAAGTCATTATTGTCAACACTGTTGTTTACACAAACACACACTATTCTATTGAACTAAATACCCTAATATCACCAAATGCACTCATTTATTACCATTCTTTTACAGCAACATCATGTATAAATTCAGTAGCATTGCTAATAATCTTTAAGCTCTACTTTATGTTATCTGACCAGCTGTCCCAAATATTCTCTCCTCCAGAGAAACATAATGAGTAAAGTTGAATGGCTATTAGAAATATGTCCTCATTATCTCCCTTCTGAAACTAAAAATGTATTCTTCTATTGTGTGTCTATCTGCATGATCGATCTACTTCTTGTATTCATAGTCATAAATTTTCAGAGATTTAGAGAATTTGAGAGAATGCAAGAGTATTTGCAAAATCTAAATACTCAAGATTGATCTGGAGTGACCTGGAGTTGTTGCAGAGAAAGATTAAGGAACTTATCTTGAACAAACAATTAATTTCAAAGAAATGAAATAGCTAAATCAATATTTTTCTCAGCTCTACCTCTGATATCTGAGCAATAGTGATTGTGACACTTAGAAAATGAAAGAAATCAGCTTATTGAGCAAACTTGAATTCAAAGATGCAGCTGAGATGATATAACTCAGTTTGCTCCATACACTTATGGACATAATGTTTGTAAATTCCTCCTTCCAACTTGCAATATTGATTACATGTCCCTTCCCTGAAGGCCATGGCCAGTTGTGCCTCTGTGGACTGCGAGGATGAGATTCTCTGCAGATGTTTCCAGAAGGCAAAGTGCCGTGTTTGGTCTTGGTAGTGACTGAGGAGAAAATGGCATTCCTACGGCGAGATGCATCCCATCTGTGAACACACTTTGCCCAAGCATTTTGTCTACATCAACTGCAGCGTGGCAATATGTAAGAAAGTGTCTCAGGCAGGCACTTGTACTGCAGTGTTCAACACCTGCTGATGTGGATCTCACTGGAGTTCTCAGGACCTGCACAGAAGACACCCATGGAAGCAGGATCTGAGCACCACGTGCTGAATTCTCCTGAGGTGCAGAGGCTTTGGGGCCTGACTATGACAGGTCTCTACTTTCTTGATCCCCCACAGCGGTCCCACCCTAGCACTGATGGAAAGGAAACTCTTTTTGTATGGATCAATCACTCTGCCCACAGCATGGGCAGTGGTGACCAGAGGCAGGGCACAGACAGAGCAAAGCTGTTCCTGTCACTCCCATGGAGTCAGTCATCAAGGGATAAGAGGCTAAAGCTCTCTGCACAAACACATACCTGCATAAACTGCCCAGAGAGATGACATGCTGTACTAAACTTCCAGCAAATAAATCAAACAGCTTTATGGCTAGATTATTATGAGTGCAGTGCCAGAAAAATATACCGAACCAACATAAAGTCTTGAGAAGTTTCCTTCAATAAAAAGTTCATACACAAAACTTAGGATGCAGGTTTTATAATAAGATTGCAGCTGATTTTTATTGGTCGACTTAGAATTTACCATGGAATTCTATAAAGCGCGTGAGAAAAGAAATAAGAGAAAGGGAAGGGCAAATTTAATTCTTTGTATGAGCCTCTGTCACGCCTCACGCAGAAGCCTTCGAGGCTGTGCACCTTGCGGGTCTGTGCCATGACTGCAAATTGTCTCCACAGCACCATCCAGTGGCCTTTCCTTGGCTGGAAAACACCGCAGAAAACCTGCGCCCCAAAACTCCACACCTCAGGGCTGAAGTCAACACAGCCATTGCCTTGGCGTGCCTGCCTGCTCTTCCCTCTGCCCTGCCCAGCTTCTGCCACTTCTTTTCAGCCGATAACTATGGGCACAACACACTGGAATAACGGGGGAATATAGCGGTATCTACTTATTTTAGGATCAATAGAAGTTCAGTCTCTCAGAATTAATCATTAAGCAGTGTTCTGGAAATCTACGCAACAAACTATCTTGCATTTCTGTTACACATAGTAAAATGTCAAGTAAGTTTCTGTCAGAGTTTAACATCACTTGAAGAATGTAATAACAAAAATGTAGCTGAAGACTGCATTAAGCACTTTGAAATCCAGGAAGCCAATTTCATACTGTGCTGTCACACAGACAAAAGAAAAAAAAAATCAGAAAGATACCAGAGCACTCTAAAATGATAACAATAAAAACATGACTCAATTCTCTTTATTTTTGCCCAGCTATATAAAAACATAAAAGGTATGGCAAAAGAAATTGTTTTCAACTGTTAAAGGAAAGCAACTTCAGTCTTGAAACATCCTTTGATATCTTCTTGATACCCTTTGCCTCTCTCAATGTCATCAATGTCACCTGCCATAACAAATACGCATGACCATGATCTTCTTAGTGAGTCTCAATATGCACAGCAAGTCTTATCACAAGTAATCTTTTATATACAGAAAAAATCCACTCCCAGCACTTTACATTCATGAAAACAATTTAAAAATGAGATTAACTATTTTAATCCGAAATGCAGAATCAGTGCAGCATCCATTCTAAGCAAATCTCTTATGGCAACTGTTGTTCCTACTTACAGGGTCTTCAATGGTTTTACAGGTATTTACAGTTTCTTCCTGGATACTGAGCACACAGTGATAATGGAGTGATAAAGAAAGAAGGTTGCCATACTATAAGTAAGAAAACTGAGTCTCAGGAACAGCACAAAAGAAGTATTTACAAGGCAGGAAGAGAAGTGATGACTCAAGCCTGAATATCTGCCATCCCTTACTTGTTCTAGTGTCTGTCTGCAAAATGAGTGAATTTTATATGCTCTCAGGTTCTACACACTCTCAACACAACCCACCACCAAGCTGAACTGTTGTCATTCTGCTGTTTTATGAGCCAGATCACTAATATACTGTAAAAGCCACACAATTTTAAAAACTTCTCCCTTTCTCAGATGTTAAAAGCATTACTGATGTATTTGTCTGGTGGAGAGAGAAGAATAATTACGTTTTTCTAAGAGCTTGGGTAATTAGTCTGTGATTTGAATTTAAAACAGAGTTCCAAATAGAGGTTAAGGGAGAAAAAAAAGTATGCTTTATCACAATGCTAGCTGAAAAAAAAATATGGATAAATCTACCAAAAAGCACCTTCAGGACAGGAGTCAGTCGCCTGGTGCCATTTTAGGCTCTGTGGAGCTCCTGGACAGTGAAATATCCCGCTCTTTGGGTGGGTGTGGAACTGCTGCAAGGCTGGGGTTACACCTACAGGGACCTTTGGGGTACCCTAAGGAATCAAAAAGAGTGTCTATGGTTAGGCAGTTGCATTCTTCATTTAAAGTCCATTGTTTTGAACCACAATGGACACAAGCCAAATTCCTGCACTTGAATGCACTGGTACACTCCTGGCTTTTATAGGGCTCTGTCCAAAGGGAAGAATTCACCCTTTTCAGATATAAAGGCCAGGACAGAAACTGTATTTGGTCTCTTAAGTTACATATGCTTCCAAAGTTGAATCACGCTGTTCAAATGGCATCTGAGAGTGCAAACAGATTGGCTGCATGTCTTTCTTAACGGCATGAAAACTCGGTTTCCCAAAATACCAACGACAAAAAGGGGTACACTTAAGTTTTGGAGAAAAAATATCTCATTACAGACACTTAGAGAATCCTCAAGTAGGAAAAAACCCTACTCTTAGAAAAAGGTTCATATGTTTCAAAGATATGGATTCCACAACTTTCTCATGTGAAATCTTCCAGTATTTAACTCTTTTTATAGTTAGGAACACCCTACTTTTGTATAGTTTAGGTCTTCCTTGCGAAGATGAAAAAATTTATTACTACTTCTACTTCTGATGAATATGTTAGCTGTCTCTTTAGTACTCTCTTTTTCACAACTATAAACTATATGACATAAATTAAAGGTATCTTTTCTTAGGCAGAACACGCACAGCTGAAATATTTCTGAAAGATCACATTACCTCGTTATCGATGATGCTGATCTCCAGGCTCCCTGCAGGGAGTTCTTTTTACACCACTGTCAAACATGAGGTTTGAAGTGGATGTAAACTTCTGCTCACCTAGAGCAAAACAACAGCTTCTCACATGTTACACTCCTGGTAATACATTCTGAATGTCTAGTAGCTTTCTTGCCAATATTGCTTTTTTTTTTTTTTTCAGTAAAAGCTTCTCATGGCTGACTCTCTCTCTCTTAGCGTATGTTCCATTAAAATCTTCAGATTTTTCCTACCAGTCATCTGTGTCACCACCTTCTTTTTTTGAAGTGCTATTCTCTGCTGCTCTCAATCCTATTATTTCAATTTCAGTTTTACCAGATCTTAGAGGTCTCCATCTTTACATTTCTCAGATGTGTCTCACAATATTAAGAGAGAATAAAATCTATGTATACACTCTAGCACTTAAGGATGTAAAACAACAGCTCCACAACTCTAAGAAAAATCTCCTTTTTGTGTGTATTTAAGATGTTCAGTCACCTCTTCTCCCACACCAATTTGAGGCAGACCAATCTTTTGAAACCTTTTTTTTAGCTTCCTTAGAGACTTTGGATGTATCTGCCTTCTCTTTCAGCAAATCACAAACACATTCTTGGTAATGCAATGTTGCCTTCCCCTTTTCCTAGCCTTTCTTTCCTGAACAGCCTGTACCGTTCCCTATCAACATTCCAGTCCTTTGATTTATCCTACAAACTCTCTGTCTTTCTGATTAAGTTATAGCTTTGTTTGTGTAGCAAGACATTTTGTTCTTTCTGTTTATTCCACATACTTAAAGATACCTAAAATGTCTGGCTAGTTGCCCTGGAATCCTGCCTCTTGTTTTCTTTTATCTCCTGATTGAAATATGCCACTTGTTTCTAAGATTTCAGGTCCTTTACCAGGATACCACCCTTATAAACACAGGTAAAGGTTTCAGCTCTTTCACAAAAATGAGACAAGGATCATTCCTAGGTTTACTTTCTACTCTTCTTTGACAAACTTTGCTGTCTTAAGGCTTTAGCCGTGTTATTCTAAGGATGAAGATTCAAACATCTGATTCTGTGTGCCTATCATGATGGTGTTTACATGCGAGATTTGATCTCCTATTAGAGCCAAAAGGGATGTAGTGTGGATTCAGGTGGCTGTGCATAGGTGTCCAAAGCCTATACAATTTCACAGAATATTTGGTCTAACACACAGAAATGTACAGGTCACCTATAAGGCAATTTCCTTGGCAAGGCAATGCAAGGCAGGTCAAAAACCATCTGCTGATCTTTTGCAGGCATCGTGGATAGTCTTAAGAACCTCAAAAAGCACAAGGCACCTCTGCTTTAGGGTTTTTTCCTCTTCAGTAGAATGCTTAGAGAGGATGTAGCTCACTCAGAAGTCAAAACATACATTCAAAGCTGAACTTTTCTCTAAGATCCTACCACTGTATTGAATAAATTTCCATTAGCTCCCCGTAGAACTTAGGA
This sequence comes from Mohoua ochrocephala, assembly GCA_013398855.1. Classification (NCBI taxonomy): domain Eukaryota; kingdom Metazoa; phylum Chordata; class Aves; order Passeriformes; family Acanthizidae; genus Mohoua; species Mohoua ochrocephala. The sequence continues at coordinate 402,089 of VZTA01017136.1, forward strand.
CACTTAGGAGTTCAAATGTGTACACCTAAATTTAGAGGTGTCTACTCTGGAGCCACATCCCACTCCAGCACAGGGCTTGATTCACTAGACCTTGCCTTCCTAAAACCGCTACACTGAAAGACTGTGCCAGAAAAACTTCAAAATGTAACAGCGGAATATTCTGACAGAAAGTGCTTACTGGGGAGCACAGACATATGAAAATAATCATGGAGGACAAAAATTAAATGACTTTGAAAAACACCAAAAACTTTAGTGATGTTATTCTACTATTCATTAAAAATGGCAAAAGAAAGCAGTGAACCTTACTGCACCAAGTTCCACCCTCTGATGTAAGAAAAACAAGCTTAAATCATTCAAAAACTCTGGTTAGGAGAAGAAAGGAGAAAGAGCTTGTAGCACGTCAGTAAAAAGAACAGATGTGAATTCTGTGGAACTGACAAATGTAGGCAGATAAAAGAAGATTAATTGCTTGCTGTCCACCAAAAATATGAATTGTTGAGATTTAAGTAGTAATAAAATGGGAATCTACATAGAATTCTGCATACTTCTAATGTAAACGGAAATAATAAAATTAAATAGCAATTTAACTGTCAATAAAGCTAAGCAACTTTCTTCCCCCCCATTAAAATACAAACCCCAAATATCTTCTTACCTGAATAACTTGGAAGTCTTGAGAAAAATTCAGACAAGAACTTGCTTGTCACAACCTGAAATTAAGGTTAAGCAAATAATGAATATTGGTATTGTAAATTTTTTCTAGTATTTCACTTGTTTGGCCTGTTCTATTTTTTTATTTTTACTTTTTAATGAAAAAAAAACCCAACAACAACAAAAAAAAACCCAAAAAAATCCACCAAAAAACCCCCCTAAAAAGGCAAAAGAAATATAGTTCAAGATTCTAGCACAGCATAGAAAAACAACCTGAGTGAAAGAGTCCTACAGCTGAGGTCAGTACTTGCCTGTTTTAAAGAAAGTGTTGCTATTTATTCACATCCCTGGGTCAATCTTTTCCTCTTCCTTTCCCTCCCATGTTCCTGTCTCTCTCTTAACTCACAACCATTTTGCCCCACTAAACATTCACAGGAGTGGTATCTCCGCCAATAAATATTTCATAGAAAATAAAAGATTTCTGGTGAGGTTCTCCACCTTCTTTCACAGATTCCACATTCTTCAGTCAGTCAATAAAAGGAATCTTTTTTTCTTGAGTCTCAGAAACTTGAGTTTTGTCTAATGGTATTTAAGTACATAAATGGCAATACACTGAGTTATGTGGAAGGAAAGACTTAATATTATGGAATGCTTGGTGTGGGCTGGCAAGAACCATTTGCTGCTTGCAGAGTCCTGTCTGGGAGAACTGCACAGTCTGTAACAATAGAATTAATGAAATTAGCTTGTTACAGATTTCATGAATTAGATTAATACAGAGAAGAAAACTATGAGCCTTATTCTGTGTACAAGTGTAGTCTCCAAAACAAACATAGAAAAAAAATCTAAACTGCAACAAGAGATACTGTTGTACTGTGTGATTTTACATCATTGCTAATGAGCAATAGATTGGTAGAAGCACATTTAAAATTACATGAGAATAATAAGAAATCTGAGAAAATCTTGCTCCATTATCCCAAACCAATAAAAACTAATACAAATAATATTTTAATAAATTGAATAAAAATTATTTGAAATAATTAGTGTAAGTTTCTTTCTTATGCCTATAAATCTCCATCCTGGAGAAAATTTCACAATCTCTTATACGTTCATGCTAGTAAGAACTGTCACTAACACATAAAGAAAGGGAGCTGAGACATAAAAATATTATGGCACCTTTTACCTGGTACTGACTGAGCAAATATGGTTAAAATTTCTGCATTGCTTTTTCCTTTCTTCATTAAAGATAATGATGCAAGTCAGCTTACCTGAGTTGGGTAAAGGTATATTCAATCACAGCTGCTGCAGCTGTTCTTACCTGTACCATTAATATGAGAAGGTGAAATCAATTATTATTTCCCAAATGCTCCAACTCTATCTTGTTTTTCAAGATGTCTTTAATCTTGTGTTCTTCTGTTCATGAAATAAAACCAAGACATATATCCTAGTGATATTTGCACAAACTGCAGAGAGAAGGGAAAATTCCAGTCTGCTTGGTTTTTTGGATGTATAAGATTTGGCTGAATTGAAAATGGCCAGCACCTGGGCATGTGTCAGTAGGTGTTCTGAGGAGGATGTAATGCTGGGAGGTAGAAATGGAGAAGGTCCTAAGGGAACTTATTTTAATGGGACACTAACAGCAGATTAAGAAAAGGCCCAATCATGCTGTTTATCACCCCTAAAACCTCAACATGTGATACGGGTTTCACAGAACGTTTAATTTTTCGCCTTTACTTCTCTTTCCTGGCCAGAGTACTCACTGCTGAGAAACATTTGGCAGCTTGACACATGTTAGGAATAAAACATACTAGTATACACTCAGAATGTTGCAAGGATCCTGACTGCACTGTCCTGAACCAGAGGTAAAGTTCTGTTTACTTAATTCTCATCTGAATAATACCACAGAGATTTTATCTGAACATTAGTTTAATAAGGAATTATACGCATTGGGAAGACCCACGGGAGACAGCTAATGAGTTATCATACGTAAAATGCCAGAAAACGTAAAACGCATTGATAGTACCATGTTGCATTCACCCCTGCAGAGTAGAAATGTCACAATATGCATAAAAAGACATAGGAAATACTGTTAATTATAGAGGTATTTGCTTGTGCAAAATTAAATATTACACTCAAGCCAGAAGTTGGCTTCTCACGATCTAATAAGGAAATATATGGGGGGAAAAGAGCACTCTGCTCTGGGAAGTGCCTCTGAAAGTAAGCTGTGATTACACTTCCAATCTGTAGCAACACAGAGCAATACCAGTGCTGCTGGTAGCCTGCACAAGAGGTACAAATGCTCCAATAATAGTTTGATGTACTCACACTGCCAATTCCAATGCAATCTGGTGGAGCAGCCACAGTCTTCACTGCAGGCTCTCCGGCCCTCTAGTGTGCCTCTACTTACCCATCTCTCTGTCCTTGCCTTTGTGTGGATATGTATGTGTGGGTCTACGTGTTTATACACAAACATTTGCATACACGTACGTGTGCTCACTAGAATGGCTGGCTCAGCTTTCCAAGCAGCTGCTTTTGGCATTTGATCTGTATTTGAACTGACATGAGTTGATCTCACGCGTTCAATTGGCAGCTTTTAGAAGAGGCATGCAGAGACCTGTTACAGACTGCCTGCACTGCACACTGCTCCGTGGCGTGAGGCTGCTTTCTGAGCAGGTCCCCAAAGGCAGTATGTTTCCACTGAAATCTCAGCAAAGCCTAATTTGGGGCACATCTTAAACATGTATGCCAGTGGTTCACACAGCAGTCTGATGTAGAGACTTGGTGCTGCAACCGTGGAAGTCTCAGAGCAGAATCCATCTGGCATTTTCACTGCTCGGCTTAATGCAAATTAATTGCATCACCTCTGCTGCCCGTGGAGGTCTGGTGGTCTGGTGCCTGTTCTCACAGTTGCCTTCGAGTGTGCTGTGGCTTACGGTTCCTTCACATTTTCTGTAGTGACATTTTCAGTCTGTCCTGCTTTGGCAAGCACTTCACTTTTCGGTGTGTTCCAGGAGGCAGGTGAAACATATCTCGAGGGACACTCCTGCCCTGGCGGTGCAGGAAGCAAAGGGGCTGTTGGCGGCTGGGCTGCCTGTGTGACACTGCACGCCCTGCTGAGACTCGGCCCTTCCCGGTGCTGCCCTGGGCTTATTTCACCCCCTTCTCTCCCGGAGCCCCCAGGTGGAAGCTATTCGCCCAAACAAAGTGCGGGCAAAGTGTGAAAGCGGTGGCATGCTGCCTGGCGGTGCCAGGCAGGGGCCAGCCTCCCGGCGGGGAGGGCAGACAGGAGTGGGCCGGAGTTGAGGGATGGTCGCCCGGGCACGGCACGCTCTGCACATGGTGGCAGGTGGCCCCCTGCCCGCATCGTGTCCAGACCCCAACGCGGGGCTGAATCCAAGCAGACCTCAAATCATTATTATTATTGTTGTTATTATTATTATTACCCCCAACCAACCAACCAAAACTCAGCAAAGGTCTGGATGTTTTGTTATGCATCTCTGTCTCTGCACGTTGCATCTTTTTCCTACCATTTCTAAGCTCGTGTATTTAAGTTCTGTCACAATTTTTTTTTTTGGGAAAGGAAAAGTAAAGTGAGGAATTGGGTGTCTAGCAGCCTCATTCCCTCTGCTCCTCTGTTACTAATCTTGGCTGCGGCTCGGTCCCGTTAACGTCCAGGCCGGGCTGACCCAGGAGCACCGGGCGAGGCTGGGGCGGCGCAGGGGCAGGGACCACGCGGCTGGAGGCTGCGCCGAGAGGCGCACCCAGGGCAAGCCTTTGCTGCGCCTCGGGAAGGAGCGTCGGGCGAGCTACCTGGAGCAAACCTCGGCTGCGGGCTCGAAGCGCGCCGGGCGAGGCCCCCGCGGAGGCGGACTCACAGAGCCCCACCGCGGCTGCATGGAGCGGGTTAGGGCTTTCCCAGATGCGGAGGGATGTAACAGCGAACTTTCTCCGCGGTCGAGGCTGCTCCTTGGTGCGTCTGCCTCCGAGCGCTCCCGAGCCGTGCGCGTTCTCGGCTCGCCGACGAG